>CAUYUJ010021448.1:318259-415759 GCA_963575745.1 Prorocentrum cordatum
GGGGCCGTTTTGGGGCCTCTTGGGGCCTCTTTTGGGCCTCTTGGGCGCCTCTTGGGGCGTCTTGGGGGCCTCTTGGGGGCCTCTTGGGGCCTTTTTGGGGCCTCCTGGGCGCCTTCTGGGGCGGAGGGCTCGATTTTTCAGTTCTCGGTTCCCCTCTTGAGCCCCTCTTGGGCCCGTCTTGGGGCCTCTTGGTCCGTCTTGGGCGGCACTTGGGCCGTCTTGGGGGCCCTCCTGGGCCGTTCCGGGGCCGTCTTGGGAGCCTCGTGGGCCGTCTTGGAGCGGTCTTGGGGGCCTCTTGGGCCGTCTTGGAGCGTCCGGAAGCCGAAAAAGCCAGAACGCAAAAAACATAGAAAAAACAATGAAAATCAACGATTTTGGCCTCTTGGGGCCCTCTTCGGAGGCCTCTTGGAAGGCCCTTGGGGCGTCTTGGAGGCCTCTTGGGCTGTCTTGGGGCCCTGTTGGGCGTCTTCGGGCGATCTTTGGCCGTCTCGGGGCCCTCTTGGACCGTCTTGGAGGCTTCTTGGGGACCTCTTGGCCCGTCCTGGGGCCCTGTAACAGGGCTCCGGCATCTCTGGCCCGACCTTGCCGGGGACTTGCCGGGACCTTGCCAGGGTACTTTTCGTCCGGGGACCCCCAGGGGCCGCCCCGCGCGCGCGAGCTAGAAATACTGTTAACCAGGTACCGGAGATCTTAGCACGCCCTGGCCCGTTGGGCCGGCGAATTATTACCATTGCTGCTATTAGTATTACGACTACTGCTACTGCTAATGCTAATGCTAGTGCTTGCGATCTGCCGCTGGGCCCCAGGCTCTGCGGTGCTCGCGCGCGCTGTGCTCACAGGCGTTGTGGTGTTCACAAGCGCTGTGTTGGTTTCGGGTTGTGTAGTGTGCACAGGTGTTGTGGTGTTCGCAGGCGCTGTGTTCACGAGCGCTTTGATGTTCACAGGCGCTGTGGTGTTGACGGACGCTGTGCTCTTCACAGGCACGTCGAGTTGATCGGATCGCAAGATGTTGTGGCGCTGGTCGCAGGCACGTCGTGGTTGTCGGGTCGCAGGCGATTGTTTTTCGCAGGCACATTGCGGTGCTTACGGGCATGCTGCGGCACCCCAGGCGCACCCCCGCCGTGGCGTGACGGGCTCGACGTACCCCCGCTGCAGGAATTCGTCGACCACGCGGTGGACGATCAGAAACGGCGTGGGGCCGATCCCCCGCCAGGGGCCCGCGCGCCAGCAAGGACTCGCTACGCGCGGATGTTCCGCGCCGCTGCCGAGGAGAGTCGCAGCGAGTTGTGGGGGCCCTAGAGTGGGCCCGCTGGAGGCCTCGCGTGCTCCGGCTGTTCGACGAGATGGAGGCGCCCTCGCTGGAACTGGCGCGGTCTTGCATGGACCGGGAGCGGGTGCTAGATGGCATCGCGGGCCGTGCGCGCCTTAAAACAGTGAGGTCGTACGTGCGTTCGGGTGAGACGTTGCGTCGATGGTTCCCGCGCGCGCAGTATCCTGCGGCCGAAATCGGTAGTACATACCATCGTCTACGTGCACGCCAGAGCTGCCGAGCCTTGTGGGCCGACGGTGCCCGACCAGGCCGTCCGTGCCCTAAGCGCGCGGCGGGCCTCGACCCGAACGCCAGGCTCCCCGCTGTGCCGGATGTCCAAGAGGCTCGTCAAGATACGAGTGTAGCACGTTTGCACGTTGGCCTGCGAGCGGGTTGGCCTGCGAGTTCGAGTGCGAGATTTACTGCAACACCATCGGCACCTTCGGCATTCCCAGCGCCTCGGAGTGGTGGGCCAGGCCGTTCGGCGCCCTGCTGCGGGCGAATCGCTGCCTGCCGGGCGCCGTCTGGCCCGACGAAAGCTCACCTTTGACAACAACCTGGAGGCGATCGGCTTAGAGCGCCGCGGGAGATTGGCCGCCCTCCTCGTCATGTTTTTGTTATCGGCGCCTTCGGCTACCTGGCGCAGAGGGCAAAAAGACCGGGGCGACCTCGGTGGATTGGATTGGCCTCCGCTGCGGCTGCGTCGCCTACGCCACGGGCTTCTCGAGGGCGAGGGCATGGCAGGCGGTGGACCGGTGCCTGGAAACAGCTGGATGCGGCGCCATTTGCGCGAGCGAGATGGCGTCGGGCGTGGGGCGCCTGCGCTTCGCAGCGATGGTCCTCGCCCGGGAGAACCGCCCCCTCGGCCCGTTGCCGCTTGGCCCGCCCGCCTCGCAAGAGCAGGGGGGCAGGGGGCCTGCTTGCCGTGGGCGATCAAGAAGCTCGCGCTGACGTGGATCGGCCAGCGGCAGGCAGGAGGGCGGGCAATTGCAGCGCCAATCCATTTCGTGGCCGAGGGCGCCAGACATGTCCGCTCGGGCGCGAAGGTAGAGACGAGGCGCCGTTGGATATGCGGCTGGGAAGCACCGGCGGGAGGCAGCACCGAGGTGCCCGCTGGCGCGCGCTGGAGGTGCAGAAGGCCGACTTCCGATGGGCGCGGGCCATGGCAGGCGACCCGAACGGGGCCATCGCGGCGCTGGAGCTCCGCGGCACGATCCCGCGGCGCCCAGGGCCACGTCGACCGCGCGGCTGCCGACGGCCCTACTCATCGAGCTCTCGGAGGAGCTTAGGTCGCGCAAGCAAGACGGCGCTGGGCTCGGATTGGCCCCCGCGCGAGGACAATCAGGCGGCGGGCGACCTCGGCAACGTGATGACGACGGACCCTGACGAGCCCCTGAGGACCCAGGCGGCGACCTTGGACCTGAAGCGGCACGCGCTCGACGACATGACGCCGGCATCCCTGGGGCTTTTCTACGCGATTGTCGGGGGGGGGGACGCGGCCGCCGCGGGGGCGGCCCCCGCCTCTGGGGGCGACTGCGGGCGCCGCGGGCAACGTGTGCGACTAGAGCCGCGGCGATAGCTACTCCCGGATTCGCCTCTTGCAGCATCGGAAAGGCGGAGCCAGATTGCGGCGAGCGTCAGCGGCGTCAAGGTTCCACGCGACCCTTCGGGCTGGGGGTCCGACCGCGGCGTCGCACAGGCAGGCTAGGGTTTCGACGAGCGTCAGCAGCGTCGGGGCCCCACGCGACCCTTCGGCACGCGGGCTCGATCGCGGGGTGATGGCGTGCTTTCGAGATAGTCTTGAGTCCCCGCCCTGCGGCGGGCGCCGCCAAGGCGGGAGTTCCTTCCTGGCCGCGGGGGCCCCATCCTTCCACTGCAAGGGGGGGGTTTGTCCAGGGCGGATGGCGAGCCTCGATCGCAGCAGGCCCTATGGAGGATTTGTGGGGCTTCGGGACCGCGCCCGCGCTGCGCTTCTGCACGCGCGTGGCGCGGCGCGGGCGGGGGCGGTGGTGCCCGTGGCAGTCGGGAGGTCGAAGGCGCGATATGAGGTGGGCCTCCTCGCGCGGCCTAGGCAGCCCCCGGTGCCCTGGCTGCCCGCCCGGGGGCGGGCGGCCCTCCCGGCGGGGTCGGGCAAAGGGGGGGCGCCGAAGCCGAGGGAGTGGTCCACGGCGAGAAGGATGGGCCCCTGGACGCTCGCAGCGTCCAGAGGGGGGGCCCGGGATCCGCCTCCTCACCTCCAGGTCTGCTCTCCCTTCTGGTGCCGCACGCCCATCGCCCTTGTGGAGGCATCGAGTACCTGGGGGCGCAGCGAGGGCCCTGCGCCGGGGCCTCCGAGACCGCCGCCCGTAAAAGAGGTATCTCCTGACGCGGCGACAGCCCGCCTCGCAGCCGCACCGGCGCCGAGCTCCTGCCACGGCAGCACCCAGCTCTGGTGCCGACGAGCTCGGCCGTCGGCGGTGCCGGCCACGACTGGGTGGACCTTCGAGCCCGAGCGCACGCGCCCGCGCTGCCGCCACGCCGAGGCGGCCCGAACCTACGTGCGCATGCCAGGGGTGGGGGTGGGTGGGGGGTCGCACCGCTATCAGGGCTCATGGAGGATAGGCCCCCGTCAACACGTAAATCTCACACCAGAGAAAAGCCCAATCAGTGGATGGTTGGACAAATCGTGATTAAGACATCCCTAATGGGACCGATAGTGGGATCGACAGTAAGGACGATCGTGAGGTCGATCGTGAGACAGACCGTGAAGGCGACTCAGTAAGATCGATAGTGATATCGATCGTGAGTTCGCTCGTGCGATCTATAGTGGGATCGACTGTGAGATTACTAGAGAGGTGGGTAGTGAGATCGATGGTGAGACCGATCGATAAGGAGATCGGCCAGGAACCCGGCAAACCAGAAACCTGGGAATTCCCGCCGCCCACCTAAATCAGTCCGGAACCAACAACCGGGAACCTAGGAACCCGGAACCAAGATACCGGGAACCCGGCCGCCTACCGAAATCGGCACTGATTTTTTGCCAAATCTTCAATCTCCGTTAGGACCCGTTCAGTGCAAGCATTGATTGGGGATTGTCGTCCTGTCTGCCCGACGTTTGTGACCATTTGGGTTCAACCGTTCGGCCGATCTTGAACAGCCCACCCGCCACCCTGGGGCATCAAATTCCTGGGAGTGGCAGGGACCATGCGCCAGGGCCTCCGGAACCGCCACCCGTAAAAAAGAGGCATCTCCATCATGTCTTGCCCCATTTTTACTGCCTCATGGGGCCTCCCTTCCCCCGCCTTCTGTCCATCCTTCTCCTCCGTGTTCCCCCTCCCGCGCCCCCGTCCTTGCCACCGCCTTCGTCGTCGTCCACTCCCCCCCGTCCTTGTCCTCCTCCCCCCCCTCCCACGCCCTCTCCTTCCTGTACTCTCCCTCCTCCCCTCCCACGTCGTCCTATCTCCTGCGCCTGCTTGTCATCTGCCGAAATGGTTCGTGCGAGTGTCCAGTCTCAGACACAGGAGTTCGTTGCACCATGGCGTAAGACAGGAGTAGTTCCCTCGTCCACCGTCCAAGCCAAACCCTCTTGCAACACGGTAGCGAGGCATTTTGTTGAATGTCACGTCGGCATATCTATGCCGAAATCATCCTGGACTGCCAGCCGGAAGCGGCTACCAGCAAGCACGACGCATGCGTCGCACAAATCCAGCAAAGCAGCTCCAAACATTTGTCGTGTTCCATGCACCGATGAATCTTGAAGCGATCTTGTATTGAGTTGATTTTAGGGGCTTCGTGTGCAGTCTTGGGCGCTCCTCAGGCAGAGCAGGCGGATGGCTAAAATCAACCAGACGCATGCATCGAGCATGTGTTCTTGGTTGCTGTTCCTTCCTTGTCCCTCCCCCTCCCTGTCCGTACCCTATCAGACACAGGCTTTCCTTCGTTCTCACCCTCCCTTGACTCATCCACTGACCTTCCTCCCTCTCCGATCCACTCAAGTTCCTCTCCGCTGCCTCCAATCCCCTTGAATTCCCATCCCCTCGCCTTCCCTTTGCGTTCCCTTCCCTGCCGTCCTTGTCCCAGGGCGCGTGCCTTCAGCAGTTCTACCGCTGCCCGTCCCTCATCCTCCTTCTCCCTGGAGTTTCTCATGGTTGATTTTCACATGAACACGTTTTTGCCGATGTATTCATTGCGAGTGAGTCCGAGTCCGAATCCGAGTCCGAGCCGCCCATTTCCCCCATCATCCTCTTCGCTGCCTCCGCCTCCGCTGATCTGCCCCCTCGGTGACTCTTCATCCCGCGGCACTCTTTCGTGTCAGTTGTTAGGGAGTGTGGCGTGGAGGCAGAGGGCAGAGGGGGGAGGGGGAGGGCGAGGGTGGAAGGGAAGGCGAGAAGGCGTTTGGCGGGAGGGCGAGGGCATAGGAAGGAGGCAGAGGGCAGGGGGAGGTGGCCCAGAGGGGGAGGGGGGGAGGGAGGGGCGGGAAGGGAGGGGGGCAGGGTGAGAGGGGACTGGGAGAACGGGGACAGGGGAGCAACTGCTCCTTCTCGCCCCCGCCCTGCGAGGGGGCAGGCGACCTGGGGGTGAATGGCGGCGCCTCTCTCCCCCACCGCAGGCCTCCGCCTGCTCGCCCGCAGTGTGCGGCACAGGCCGCCGCTCCCGCCCCCGCCGCCCCTCGCGGACGCCGCGGCCAGGGTGCACCTCCTCCTCCTCCTCCTCCTCCTCCTCCTCCTCCTCCTTCATGCCTCCTCCTCCTTCTCCTCCTCCTCCTTGCCTCCTCCGCCTCCTCCTCTGGTCCTCATCCCTGCCTCTTCCGCATGCTCCTCCGCCTCCTTTCCTCCTCCTCCTCCTCCTCCTCCTCCTCCTCCTCCTTCTCTCCTTTAAGCCCTCCTTCCTGCCTTCTCCCCTTCTCCTCCGCCTCCTCCTCCTGCTCTTCCTCCTCCTGCTCCTCCTCCTCCTCCTCCTGCTTCTCCTCCTCCTCCTGCTGCTCCTCCTCCTCCTGGTCCTCCTCCTCCTCCTCCTCCTCCCTCCTCCTCCTCCTCCACACCCCCCGCTGCCCCTCCCCCCTGCCTGGCGCCGCGGCAATCGTCGCCGTCGGCGCCTGCCGGGGTGCTGCTGCCGACTGTGGCAGCCGATGCTCCGCGTCGTTCCGTGGCGGGGGTTGTGCATCCATAGTTAGGCGCAGCTTGGGGGTTCGATCTCCTGGGACCTCGGCAGGAGGTGGATATCGGTACATTCGGGCCCCGTGGCACATATGTCCGTGTATGTCCAGATCCCCCGCCATCCGAGGTCCCCGAAGGTCGATTCCCCAGGCGGTGGTTATGGATCAATCTGCGCCTCGCACCGTCAGCGCCGTCGGTGTTCCTGCAGCCGACGCAGCCGATTCACCGTGCCTTTGCCTGACAGCTGGACCTCGACCCTGCAGTCGAGACGCTGAGAGAAGGCCCACAATGGATCCAGCAGGTGCTTTGGCTTTCGGGCCGCGCCTCATATCTAGGTCGGGGAACCAATTCGTGGTCGAGAAAAGCCATTCGTTCCTTGTTTGGCGCTTTTGCCTGGTACCACGGTGACTGCACGCCCCCCCCCACGAAACCCATATCCATCTCGAGTTTCCGATTCTAGTGGGGCTTCGGGTATTTCATGCCCCATGGGGTCCTCGCTCGATCAAGGGCTCCTCCCAGGATCCAGCACTCAGCAGCGCGCGCCCAGCAGGCGAGGCGCAAGTCCAGCCCCATCTGCAGGTTCGGTGGCTAGTCGTCTGTTCACCACCTCGCCGGTTGCCAGCCTCGGCAGGCGGGTAGTGCCACTGGTGCCGACGTGCACGGGCCACGCCGCATCCCAGCGTGCTTGGGAAGCGAGCCGCGTGTAGTCCGTGGCCGCTGCTGGCTCCACCGAATTTGGCACAAGCTGTTGCCGAACCCGTTCCCTCGACCTCTGTCGGTAGTTGTTTCGAGCAGCGTGTCCTGGGCATTGGAATGGGTTACTTGACACGCTTGCTGGCACAATATGAGAAGACCGTTCTTACGACTTCTTACACCGAGCGGTTTAACATTTCAACCTGGCTACCGAAGCGGCGGTGCAGGGTACCACACAACGACAGAATGCAGAGACACATGGTCACTATTCTTGCTATTTCCCCGCCGCCTCCAGTACACTTAACGCGGAGGTGCTGCGGGAGAAAGTGAGCTGAAGGGGGAGGTATGGAATCTTGGCAATAGAGACAGCGTGTAATTTATTGGACAAGTCCCGCGTAATTGACAGTAGACGCATCCCTGCGCAGCTGAAGCAATTCGACAGAGGCGGGCGATGAAGCTGGCGACCGATGGGGAATGCAGCCATGCGACACGCAGTCCTCAATTTGCGGTCACGGCCGAAGGATCCCAACAGACGCTGAACGAATTACGCGACTCCATACTTCGACCAAACACCCGAGGCCGTGCCCGCTGCCGCGCACGAGCACCATTTGGAAGAGCAGCTGGAGCTGGACACCTATCGGTTCGCAGAAAGCTTGCGGAACACCCAGTGGGGCTTGAGTGCAGGCATGCTTGGAAGTTGGGGCGAGTTTTACAACATATGTTTAAGCGATGAACGAGCGTTGAATGCTGTGATCGACGCTGCCCAGCGCCACGTTCAATAGCAAGTTCCCAACGATACCGTCAATCTGGAGCGGGCGTCTTCCTTACAGCAGCACGATTCGCGGCATCCTTTCTGGTGGCACTTTCGGGTGTTTAGTTGTCAAAACATTAGCACAACATTGTCAGGACGATCTTCGAGCAGCAATCTTCCCCGACAATTTCGGCCTCTGCAACTGTGGCACAGATGCGGCCGTTCACCTGCAGTGCGTCTCGTACACCTGCCACGACGAGGTGAGATTCAGTGTCGATGGGGTGGGCGCCTTTGATCACGCATCTCGGGCCCACATGTTCGAACAGCTTCTGGCCAACCCGCTGTTTTATAAGCTCATGTTTGTTTTGGTTTTGTTTGTTTGTTTTTTTCCCCCGTCCGTCGCAGGTACGGTGCACATGTCAAATTTGTTGGGAGGATGACGCCATGCAGTCCCATACAACATTCCAGGGGGGGCGGCGGGAAACAAGGATGCGCTCCAATGCCCACATCGTGTCGCCTGGCTTTCCACCCTGCATTCCAAGAGTTGGACGCGGGCTTTCTGCATGTACGCACGCGGCTGGCACATTTGAGCGACACTTATTTAGCGAGCGACCTGGGCGCGCAGAAGGGATCTTGGAACCCACAAGACAAGTCTTAAGCGATGTATGCCTAGTGTATTACAGTGGGGGAACTTGATGGGACGTTGTAGAACAACTACGCCGTGCCCTGCTGACCAGGCGAGCTTTGGACCAGATTTGGGGAAACCCACTGAGAGGCCAGAAGACAGATGAATCCGAACCTGAGGGGCGTTGGTGGGGTGCGGGTGCGTTGCGCATGCGACCCAATGTCGCGCGGACGTCGCGGCGAAGAAGGCGAAGCTAACACGAGCAATTTGTACCGAGGCCGCACCAGTTATTGCGCACGACGCCCCCGCGCAATATACAGCCGAACGCGGTAATATTGGACGAACATGTTTTGGATGTGTATGTTAAGGATGTATAGGTTGGATTGTACTCTGAAGCAGCAGGAGACACTAATCAGTATGGGATCGGTTGCGCTACCTGGGTATCTCAAGGACGCCTTCCGCTCCTCATCCTCCTCCTCCCCCTCCCCCTCCCCCTCCCCCTCCTTCTCATGTTCCTCTTCCTCTTTCCTGATCCGCATGCCCCCCTGGCCCTCGTGCAGGCGTCAAAATCTGAAACAGGGCCAAGAACTCCAGGGCGGGCACCATAAGTAAGTGTTTAATCGTCACAGCCGCAGATCTTCACAGCAGCAGAATTGGCCGCAAGTTGGCGCGTGGACCAAGGTTGGCAATACTTGCCATTATGGAACGACGTGGGCGCCGGATGCGGACCTCCGCCTCCGCCAGGAGGACATTTTATGATCGGCGAGTGGCAGCGCGGGTGGCAGCGCCGCGCGCCCAATGCTGTCGAACGCAACTCGTTTGCCGACTTGATGGTTGTGTTGGCAGGTCCGGGGGCCCGCCGCAATGCGGCGACGGCTGGAGCAGCAAATCGAACGCGATCATGTCCAGGACCATGTTAGGCTGCACGGCTAACTGTTTTCCCCGCGCCCCCTATGCCACGCTTCGGTAGAATCGAACTACAGTGTGCGATGCGTCGGAAACTTGGCTTGGCCACCTCCTTCGAGGGCCCAGATGCGCGCGGGGATTTCCGTGTCGACGGCAGCCTAGGGGCAAGATGACAGGCGCGACATGCGACCGCGCTCGAAGCTTGGGGGCACGTGATTCCTGAGGCGGGGGGGCCTTATTCTGGACAGGAACATCGAGGAGTCGTCGCGCAGTACACGTGTCCCAGTCCCAACGGGACATTCCAGAATTATGGATATTGTGGTATTGTTCTTCAATGTTGCGCGCGGCCTGCAATTATTCTGCGACGCGTTGCGCCCCCCTCCCCGCCAGTTTCCCGCGACGGTCGTCCGCGCCGATGGGGCCAGCAGCAGAAATGGGCAGCTCTTGGAGGACGCTGAGAAGGAAGATATCGACGCACATTGGGAAGTGTGAAAGTCGTGACTCGGAGCATTCCACAGCTTGGGACCTACAGGCGGCGGACAAAAAACAACGCGTGGAAAGCGTGCCATCGCTGGCAGAAGACCGCGGGCAAAGCGTGAATGCCCGCGTCTGCCGGGGGCATGCGAAATGCCTGCTACGACGGTGGTGGGGCATTCCCGGATTAGCGCTGCACTGGGCGGTGGCAAACGGCGTTTTGCGCGAGGCCGTTGGCCTGCCGCTCTTGCGCAGCGGGCCTTCTTGCGCCCTTGCCGAGGCCGACTCGCAGCTCGTCGGATCTTTCGCCCGGCGAATCTCTGCATCAACAGCGCGTTCGACGCAGCCTTTGCCGGCTACCAAATATGCGAGAAGAGCGACTGCGAGTTCGAATTTGAAGTCTTGACGCGGATCTCTATCTCGCTTCCTCGCCAAGAGGGGGCATGGGAACGGCCAGTTTGGAGGATGCGATCACCGACGAGGGTGGTATATTTGTTTTGACCGCCGATTTCGGTTGCGGCATCCCCTGTGGGTCGGCGGCGCTCCGATTCGCGCGCTCATTCGATGAATGCGCTATGAGTCGCTGCGGGTGCCCAGTGGCTGAGCGGACCGCCGCGCGGACCTCGCATTGGAACGTCCCCTGAGCAAGTCCAGCGTCGTGCTCTGACATTTCCCCGCCCCCCATAAGTTGCCCGGCGATGTCGGGCAGCTCGTGGAAAGAACCCTGCATCAACTCCCCCTTGTGCCTGAGCAGGAGCCGCGCGGTCGACGTTCGCTCCGCCACGAAGCCGCACTTAGTAGGGCCCGGCGGGAGGGGGAAAGTGAGAGGGAGAAGGCCTTCTCAGAAGGCGGCCCGACTCGTCGTGGGTCCTCGTGCCCTCTGAGAGATGTTCTGCGTGTCCGGGGAAGTCTTAGGAAACTTCTCAGAAGGCCCGGGGGCTTCCGAACCTTCTGAGAAGGCCCGCCCCGTCTCCCTTCCCCCCCGGGCGGGCCGCCAAGGGATCGTCGCAGGAATGAGGCCGCGCTCAACACGTCTCTCGAAGTTGCGATTGCAAGCGAAGCCAAACCGCGACCCGCGCGCTGTGATGCGTGAGGCAGACCCCCCCAAAAGTTGCAAGGAGAAAGAAGTTCGTAGCTATTTGGGCCTCAGTGATTTGCCGGCCGGGCAGGCACTTCGGCGGCGCCGTGCATGCGGCCACGTTGCTCTGTCCGTGCCTCTGCATTATTGGGGGAATGAGGCGAGAAACAGACACACCTCCCATTGCAGAATCCACAGCGCCTCCGCCTGACCTGAACCTGCACCCCCTCATTCTCCTCATTCGCCTCCATCCTTCGGGGTTACCTTTGGGGCCAGGAGGGGTGTTTCCCCTCTGCTGAGGGCCCCCCCTTTGCGGTTTGGGATTATGCGGGTTTGTGCCCACGCAAGGTTCATGTCAAAGACCCGTTCGGGACCATCCAATTTTGTGCTCCTCTGTCTGGCTTGGAGTCCCGAGCGTTTCGTGGTCTGGGTTTTGGATCTCTCTCGTTGCCGCTGTTGCACAACTGGCGCCTCCACCTGAACCCTCACCTCCTCCTTCCCTGCATTCCCTCTTGTGTCAAATTGTTCAAGCTGTCCCGCAGTTCACATTTGACAAATCCTTTATACGTGTGCATATCCAGGAGGCCATGTCATCACCCACCTCCTGGTCTCAGCCGGGCACGGACAATTGCCCGCTGAGATGAATTGGGCACTGCGAAATGGAAGGACGACACATGGGGGGAGGATGAAGACAGTTGCACCTTTTGTGCACCTTCGGGGCGCTACGGGCCCCCTCCTGGGGCCCAGACTGGGTTCGAAGGGTGCACGCCTGATCGCCCCATTGATTCCTCGCCCCCTCCCGCGAGAATTGCCCAATCGTTTCGTTCGTCTGCTCGTTTTCAAGAAAGCGGTGTGTTTTGTGGACGTCGGGCTCGACGTCCAGACACATGACTGTCTTTTGGAAAGCAAGTCGGACGTCCAGAAGCACACAATTTTTTCTCATGTGTGGTGGAGGCCGGGTCCGGCCCCCAGACGCACGCAGTTCTCTCGGGGCTGCTCCTCCTCGCCCGCGCTGCTGCTGCCTCTCCTCCCCCAGTCCTCGCGGGCGCCCGTTCCCACCGAGGCTTTGAATTGCTGCCGGAGCAGCTGCTCCCCGCCGCCTGCGAGCAGGAGGCCTGCTCGGAGGACCGCCGCGGGGGGGGCGACGGGCCGCCCGCGCGCAGCAGCAGTCGTTCTCGGTCGGCGATCGTCTTCGTCTTCGCCCCCGCTTCCCCTTTATCCTCCTCCTGCGTCTTCGCCCTCGCCCCCCATCTTCCTGCTCTTGCTCCTCCTTCTCTGCTAGTCTCCCACTCCGTCCTCGCACTCGCCCCCCCATCCTCCTGCTCTCGTCTCCTCCTCCTCCTTCTCCTCCATACTCCCCTGAGTCTCCCTTCTCCCTCCAGATCTCTACGAGAAGACAAGGGGACGCGAGGACAGTCGGACGTGGACGGGCGATCCCCACACGCCTTCCCCAGTGGACTTCCGACCCAGAGCTGGACGGGTGCTGGGGCTGCGGCAGACTGAGGAGGAGCAGGAGGAGGAGGAGGAGGAGTTGGATAATCTGTATGTTAATTTGTTTACCATATGTTTGCATACATAGCGCACGACCTCAATGGTCCATGATGTGACTATGGCCTCCCCAGGGTGCAAAACAAGAGCTTCGCCCGAACAGGAGCACAGGTTGATGGCGAGACTTGCCCGATCCGACGAACAGGCCCACTGGGCCAAGTCGGAGCTCATCTTCGAAATGCCGAGGACATCCACACCTTGCTCGGGAAACGGGTGGTTGGTGCACGTGGCAAGAGGAGGAGGTGGGGGAGGGATATTGGGGAGGAAGATGGAGGGGCAGCGGGAGGGCGAGGGTGAATGGGGATAAATGAAGTGTAGAGGAATGAGGAGGAGGGGAAGAAAAGGAGGAGGACGACGAGCAAGGGCAGGAGGAACACGTGGATGAGAACTGCGGCTTGCGCAAGACAAACGTGGATGAGAAACGGGAGGAGGGTGAGGATGAGCAGGAGCAGGAGTCAGCGCGGCCCCGCCCGCGAGGAGGAGTGCTGCCGCGTCGCGGAGGACCCCGTCCGCGGCGACGAGCCCCCTGGCGGAGCCGACGAGTCCGCGGCGGTGGCTGTGGCGGTGGCATCCACGCAGTGCTCGGGCAGGGAGCAGACGTGGCGCGAGTGCCCGGGTCTGCCCGTGTGCGAGGCCCTTTGCGCCGCCCTCGTCTGTCCGTCCTCCTGTGGCGTCCGACCGCACGGCCTCTTCCTCCTCCACCGTCGCCTCCTCCTCCTCCTCCTCCTCCTCCTCCTTCCATCCCTCCTCCCCCTGCCCAGCATGTCGCGCCGCCAGTTCTTGCCCAGCACGCTTCTGCGCGACACGCCAGTCACGCCTCGGTCTCCAAGCATCAGCGTCCCGAGCTTTCGCCAGCCTCCCGTCCCGCGAAGCGGAGCGACTCGCTATCCACCAAGGTATAGGTATCGCCGGGGTAGCCGCCGCGACACGCTAAGCAGAAGTTCCCGTCCGTAACTCCTCTTCGTCTGACCACCAGACGCGTCGGTACTAGAAGGGCGGGCCAGGCGTTTCGCCAGAGATTTCCTGCCTGTTCGTGGTCCCGAAGCGCCGCGCACCACATTCCTTCCTCATGGTTGCTTATAGTTACACGGATGGAGGGAGGGTGCGCAAAATGTTGCTTTCGCATCAGCGCCGCACACATTCGTTCTTTCAAGTTTGCAGAGCTACACGGGTGGAGGGCGAGTCCGTTTCAAAATGTTTTTCTCGCACATTAGTTCTAAACAGTTCTACTTGTTGCGCAGATGGATGGGTGTGGGTCAAAACATGTTGCTCTCGCCTTCGCGGCGAGCATTTACGTTTGTCAGGATTCCAACGCTTGCACACATGGAGGGGGTGATAGTTTTTAGCATAGCTATTTCGCTCAACACTGTCGTGATCCGTATGGCCAGAAACCCAAATATGCGCAACAGCTAGATGGGTGGAGGGCGTCTCCTATTTTGGGGCTCTCGTTTGGGACGTCCACGTGCTTAGTCATCCAGACTTATCACACTTGAGGAACACGATGATTCAGGGCGGTTCATGTTCAAAACGGAGCTCTCGCCGGACACTCCTTTTGGCTTCGCATCATCTTACCTCGTCGCCGCTTCCGCCATTGTAGTTAGAAACATGCGTGGCAGTTCCTTTCTACACGGGGCTCTCGTCTGAGCTAGCCATGGGACCCCATGGTGCACTGGTCTTTCAAGCGGGCACGTTCTGACGTGAAGAGGATTTTTTCGCAGGATGGTATGAGGAGGGGACTTGAGACGAGTGGGAGCACTGTAGCACCGTTGATGCATACTGCGGTTACTCTTGTCCATTCTCCTCCTCCTCCTCCTCCCTCTCCCTCCCCCTGCCTCCCCCTTTCCTTATCTGCCTCCTCCTCATCCAGTTCTTTCCTTATGCATAACTTCACCCTGTCGCACCCCCAGACTAGTTGGTAGGACGGGCCAGGCTTTTCGCCTGAGGTTGCCTCACCATTTAAGACTCTGATGCTTGAACTTTGCACTAGCTTCACGGATGGAGAGCGGATCCTTTTCAAAGCGTGGCTCTCGCCTCAGCGCCGCGCACATTTGCTTTAAAAGGTGGCAGCAGCTTCAAGGATGGAGGGCTGTTCCTTTTCACTATGATGTTCTCGCTTTCGCGCCGTGCACATTCGTCCTAAAAGCTTGCAGCAGCTTAATGGTGGAGGGTGATTCCTTTTCGAATGTGGCTCTCGCTTTAGCGCCCCGCGCACTCGTCTTGAGAATGTGCAGCATGTTTAAAGATGGAAGAGGGTGCCCTTTTCAAACTGTGGCTCTCGCCTTCGCTCCGCGACAGATTTGAAAGATTCGTCCCAGGATTTGTCTTCTGTCACGACTTAGGATTGTCAGGGCGCAACGGTCGCCTTGATCTGCGGCGTTGAAGTCCAAGGAATGGTGTTGTGGCACGACTCCGCATTCTCAGACGGTTGTCTTTTCATGGGCCGTTTCCCGCATTGAAAGGGTGTTCTTGCAGGGACTATGACACCGAGGACATTGAAGGGAGGGTTTATTGCAAGATCTTTGATGTACTTCCTTTTCATCCGCCTCCTCCTCATCCTCCTCCTTCTCCTCCTCCTCCGCCTCCTCCTCCTCTCTCGTCCTCCTCCTTCTCCTCCTCCCCCTTCTCCTTCAACTTTCGTTTCGTCCCTCCAGGGCGCGCGCGAGGTCAACCTAGAACCCTAGAATTGTCTCTTCCCTCTGCTGCTGCGGCTGCTGCTGCTGCTGCTGCTTCTCTTCGTCCTCCTCCTCCTTCTCCTCCTGCTGCTCCTCCTCCTCCCTCTACTCCCTGTACTCCCTTGTTCCTTTCTCCAGCGCCCATCCTCCGGCTGCTGGCAAGCAGCCGCGTGCGTCGGCCGCTCTGGACCTCTTGCCCGCCTCCTCCGCCCTCTCCGCCTCCTCGCCCACCGCGGGCGTCGAGGCGCGGGGCCAACGGCCGGGAGCGCCGTGACCCGTCCGCCGCCAGCGGCCCGTCGCGTGCGCCGCTCCTCGGCCTCGCCCTCCCCGTGGGGCTGCCCGCCCGCCCCCGCCCCCCCCTATGCCTCTCTCCCGGCTGCCGCCGCCCCGAGGTCTGCTGACCGCTCGCCCTCGCCACTCGATCCCCGTGGGCTGCCTGCCCGCCCCCCCCCCGCCCCCTCCCACCCCCCCCTGAGGATGCAGCTCCTGGGAGGTTCACAGGGAATCAGCGGCGCTGGTGCGTCCGTGGTCGCACGCCGGCGCCAAATCCGGCCTAATCCCGGTCATTCCAGCTGAGTCCCGCTCAATCTGGGCTTATGTCGCGAAGTGCGGCTTCGTCCTGGGCTTAATCTGAATTGGTGGCCGCTCATTCGGTCTTAGTAGCCCCTTGAATCGTTCTTGCACATTCCGCCCAGGAGTTTCTTCCCCCCCCCATCCCTTCTTGCGCTGCCGCCGCCGTCGAGGTCTGTCGGCCAACGAACTGCGAGTTCGAGGACTGGGGCGACTGGTCCGCAGTGGGCGGCTGCTCGGGGCTCTGCAAGCGGTCCTCCGGGGGACGACGCCGCCGCTGGCGTGGCGACGGCGACGACGCCGACAACGACGACGACTACGACGCCGACGCCGGCGCGACAACGACGACGACCACGACGACCACGACGACGACGTCGGGATGAGGGGGAATTTTCGGTGGGCAGCGGGGGGAGGGAGAGGAGGAAATGAAGGGAGGAGGAGGCGGAGGAGAAGGATAAGGGAGGGGTGTAAGTAGGAGGAGGAGGAGGAGGAGGAGGAGGAGGAGGCGGAGGAGGAGGAGGAGACGGAGGAGGAGGAGGAGGAGGAGGAGGAGGAGGAGGAGGAGGAGGAGGAGGAGGAGGAGGAGTTATTTTGGTGAAGGAGATGAGAGAGGAGGAAGTAGAGGCGAATGAGAGGAGGATAAACGGGGTATGCCGCACCCGCCCAGGTCCAGGGGGCACACGAAGAACAATGAGTGCGGGAAGCCGTGCTCAGGCGGCCGCTGTCTCTTCTCTCTCCTGCTCCTCCTCATCATTGTGTTCTTGATTGACCGTTGCCGTTGCGAATGGGGGAAGCAGCGTGGGCTACAGCGCATCGGCGCTGCATGACTGCACCCATGCTCGGCTGTTGGGCCTCCCGAGCGGTTCCCTGGGGCGTCTGGCGGGGGAGCCTTCCTCTGCACCGCACATCCGCTGTCTCGGAGTCGTGAGCGTGCCAGGACCGCCTGAGGTGTGGTGGATGCAGACGTATTCCCGCGCCTGAGGGTGGGAAAGTGTCGCTGTCCACGGTGTCCATGTCCACGGTGAGCCATGTCCACGGTGTCCGTCCTTCGTCATGATGTTCAAGGGGGGCCCTAGAGTGGTGGAGACGAGTCCTGGTCCCCGCCACTCCCCCGGACCAGCTTTTCACGAGGAGCCGCTCGTCGACGGTCCCATGGGCCTCGGGAGGGCTCCCGGAGGCCGAGAGTAAGGAGCCTCCCCAGCCGCTGCCTCCAGGACCCGTCTCCTGGGCGGGAGAGCAAGGAGGGGAGCGTGATCCTGCCCGACGCGCCCGCCCGGGGAGGGCCTCAGGAGGCCGAAGCCCAGGACGTGGAGGTTCCTTGGCAGTGCGTATGGGGCTTTCTCGCAGGTCCATCGGGGGCATAATCTAATGGGTGCCTGGGGGGGGTACTGGGGCCGTGGTCGTGGTGGGGCCTCTGGGTGGAGGGGTGCTTGGGGAGAAACCGCTACCCTGTGTCTCTGCAAGGCCTTGCGCGCGTCTAGTTGGGGTCTTCTGTTCCCCGGTGGGTTCTGTGTCCACGTAGAGGTATGTAGTGTGAAGCTCTCTAGGGGCGTTTCTGGAAGCCTCGCTTCCCATCCCCCCCCCTCGCTTCCCCTCTTGTTCTGTTCCCCCCCTCCCTCGCCCATTTGCTTACCAAGGCCAGGCGCGAGTACCTTGATCGGATCAGTCGTGGCCTGTTCCCCAAGTTCTGAGCTCAACCTTTTAATAGCGTTACGTGGTGTCGGAAATCCTGGAAATCGCCTCCCCCGCCCCCCTACCTGCCAGGCAGTTCTTGACCGCCAGGCAGGGCGGGATATGATATACACATTGCCCTAACTGATTTTGAGCTCGAGGCTCCACCCTTGCGGCTCTCCCCCAAGGGGGAGCCCAGATGGCGCTGCGGGGCATGACGCATGACGCTTCCTCCTCCCGAGTCGATCCGATCCAATCCGCCCCTCTGCGCTTGCCGCTGCCGCCTCCGCCCGGCCTGCCCCACATTCCCTGAGATCCGGCGCAGCGAAAAAAATGAAACATCGCAAACAACTGCGACCAAAGCCCCGGACCACGTCTTTCTGCGCCAGTTTTCGAGCCCGATCGAGCTGGGAAGGCCCGGGGCCCCGAACATGGGGCGACGGCGCCCGGCTCGAAGGAAAGGAGACGCCCCGGAGCTCAGGGCTCGCCGCTCGCCCTCCGGCGGCCCCGGCGCTCTGCGGGCAGGGCCCTCCACGGAGACCGTGGCGCGCCACGACGACCCGCTGTGCTTCCCCGAGAAGTGCAGCAACACGTCGCAGGACGGACGGCGGCACGCCCCGACGGCGGCAGGCTCGCAGCGTGTCGTCACAGCGGCGGGCGTGCAAGGTGGAACGCCGCCAGTTTCGATGAGGGAAAGGTGCCCGTACCGCTACCCGTCCCTCGTCTTCGCCCTCTTGGGCCTCCCGAGAAGCCCTCGTCGCCACCGATGGAGGCACCTCGAAATTCTGGTCAGAACGCACCCGGGGAGAGGTCGGGGCAGCAGCGGGATCGGTACCTTTTGGGGTTGCCCTGCCGGTAGCCTAGAATCTGCGGGCAAGGTTCCTGTCCATACCCAGTGCGTCTTGGGCTTTCTTGGAAGGGGAGTCGCAAGGCTGAGGCGCACTTGATGTGGAAGACAATCGAGCCTCTGGGGGCCAGATGTTTATCCATGTCCGGTGCCCCTCGGGTTTCTGGGGAAGGGAGCCCGAGACTCGGCTGCAGTGGGTGTGGACACAAGTCTTGCCCGCAGAATCGGCCAACATGCAACGGCCTGGCGATCGAAAAGCCGCTGATCGTCCAGGGTTGAACGATCCGCGCGGTGTCAGAAACCAACGGCGGAGTCGTCGCGGCGCGAACGTGCCGAAGATGGGGCCGGGGGATCGCCCCGCATCGCCCGTGCATCGGCGATTGCGGCTCGATGTGCGGGGGGGCGATTTACTCCAAGCCGGCGTCGACGATGCATATCGCCGACGTCGCCGATGCATGGGCGACGTGGCGTGGTCCTCTGACCCTGTCTGCTCGGACTGGACCCCCTGTGGGAGGCAGCCTGCTGCCGCGTTCACTTGTGGCATACAGTGGAATCCCATGCCGAGAGCCACCCTGCTTACCTCCAGGTTGCCCTGGGCTTCTTGGGTTTCGATGTTCTGCGATGGCAAGCGGGACGTCCCCACACCACAGATCAATGGGCGTCTTGGGGTCTCAGGGTCGGGTTTTTGCGGACGGCTCCCTGTGGTCGAGCTCCTGCCGTAGGCCTCGAGACTGCTGAGGCCTTCTGCCGGCGAGTGCCCGGCCGCTGCCCCTGCAGGAGCTCCAGGCGAGGTCCGTGCCGTGCCGTCGGCGCGCCGTGCCAGCGCCAGGGGCAGCATCACGCCCCCCTCCCGGGACGGCTCTCGCTCAGGAGGCGGGGCTCCAAGAGACTCGGGCGGCTGGCAGCGGGTGGTGCCCCGACTGGGGGGGCGAAGGAAGGGGGCCCGAAGGGGGCTTCAGGGCCCCTGCCGGCTCCAAAAGGGGCTTGACAAAGGGCCCACCTCTTCCCCCTCCTCTTCCTCCTCCTCCTCCTCCTCCTCCTCCTCCTCCTCCTCCTCCTCCTCCTCCTCCTCCTCCTCCTCCTCCTCCTCCTCCTCCTCCTCCTCCTCCTCCTCCTCCTCCTCCTCCTCCCCCCGCCTCCTCCTCCTCCTCCTCCTCCTCCTCCTCCTCCTCCTCCTCCTCCTCCTCCTCCTCCTCCTCCTCCTCCTCCTTGCCATCCGCCGGAGAGGCGGGGCACAAGAGACGGGGGTCAACGCAAACGGGGGTCAGCCAGAGCGCCAGACCTTGCAGGATCCTGCAGGGCCAGGGGCGCACTGACCCGGTGTAGGGCGCAGGATCCTGCAGGATCCTGCCGGATTTTTGCAGGATCTTGCCAAGCCCGATTGACCCGGGTTTGGATTGATCTGGGGTATCTCCGAGATCGGGGCTCAAGACACGGCTGGTCACCGCAAACGGGGGTCAGCCAGAGCCCCAGATTTTGCAGGATTTTGCTGGGCCAGGAGTGCATTGACCCGGGTTTGCGTTGGGTGCCTCCCTCCCGGGATTGCTCTCGCTCAGGAGGCGGGTCTCGGAGGAAGACCCCAACTAGACGCGCGCAAGGCCTTGCAGAGACACAGGGTAGCGGTTTCTCCCCAAGCACCCCTCCACCCAGAGGGCCACAACCCCCCCCACCACGACCGAGGCCCTGGTACCCCCCCCAGGCACCCATTAGATTATGCCCCCGATGGACCTGCGAGAAAGCCCCATACACGCACTGCCAAGGAACCTCCACGTCCTGGGCTTCGGCCTCCCGAGGCCCTCCCCGGGCGGGCGCGTCGGGCAGGATCACGCTCCCCTCCCTGCTCTCCCGCCCAGGAGACGGGTCCTGGAGGCAGCGGCTGGGGAGGCTCCTTGCTCTCGGCCTCCGGGAGCCCTCCCGAGGCCCATGGGACCGTCGACGAGCGGCTCCTCGTGAAAAGCTGGTCCGGGGGAGTCGCGGGGACCAGGACTCGTCTCCACCACTCTAGGGCCCCCCTTGAACATCATGACGAAGGGCGGCGGGGGCGCTTCTCCAGAGAAGGAAGGCGTCCTGGGTGCCACTGGGTGCCATTCGGGCACCCCCTGGACATCACGCCAAAGGACGGCGGGGGCGCTTCTCTGGAGCAGGAATGTGTCCTGAGGGGGGGGGGGCTCCCTGAGGGGGGGCCCTCGCGGCCACGGCCTGGCGCAGCTCGAACACCTGGCACGGATGGACTCCAGGAGGGGTCGGGGGGCCGACCCATCGGGGGCTCCCCGATGACGCGACCGTGTGGAGTCAGTGGAGATTCGGGCTGGCCGCACCGTTGAGGGACTCGAGTCGTGGTGCGACCCTGAGGTCTTGGCATCTCGACTCTTTCGAGCTGGGCGTTCTCGCCCATTTTCGGGGCCCGGGACCCTCACAGATCGATCCGGTTCGAAAAATGGTGCAGCAAGATGTTCTTGATTCAGTTTTTTCGCTACTTGTCGTGACTCTGCGACAAGAGTCTCCGGTCGTGATTCTTGATAAGAGTCACGACCGGAGTCTCCGGTCGTGATTCTTATCCGATGTTTCCCTACCTAGGCTCTGCCTAGAGGGTTTTTACTCTCTTAGCTTAAAGGGGCTGGGCAGTGCAAAGCGCCCCGGGCGGTTCCCCCAGTCCCCGCCCCGCGGTTCCCCCAGTCGCGCCCCCTGGGTTCACCCAGCTTAGCTAAGCTTAGCCTAGCTTAGCTTAGCTTAGCTTATCTCATCTTAGCCTAGTTTAGCGTTGCCTAGCCTAGCTTGGCTTAGCTTAGCTTAGCTTAGCTTGGCTTGGCTTAGCTTAGCTTAGCTTAGCTTGTCTTAGCTTAGCTTTTCTTAGCTTAGCGTAGCTTAGCTTAGCTTAGTTTGGTTTAGTTTAGCTTAGCTTAGCTTAGCCTAGCCTAGCTTAGCTTAGCTTAGCATAGCTTAGCTTTCCTTAGCTTAGCGCAGCGCAGCGCAGCACAGCGCAGCATAGCGCAGCGCAGCATTAGCCCCTTTTAGCATAGCATAACATAGCATAGCATAGCATAGCATAGCGCAACATAGCATAGCATATCATAGCATGACATATCATAGCATAGCATTGCTTAGCATAGCACAGCGCAGCAAAGCATATCATAGTATAGAATAGCTTACCCTAACCTAGCCTAGCCGAGCCCAGCATAGCATTGCGCAGCATAGCATAGCATAGCATAGCATAGCATAGCAGAGCAGAGTAGAGCAGAGCAGAGCAGAGCATAGCATAGCACAGCATCCACTATTGCTGCTGCTACTGTTGCTTTCCTAGAGGCTCCAACTCCTAGGTAGGGTCGCACTGGGATAATTCAGTTTTTTCGCTACGTCGGATCTCAGGGGCGGATGTCTGGGGCGACCGGTGCCCCGAGGGCCCCCAGACCCGCGCGGGGACGGACCGTTCGGTGAGGCCCTTCGGGATTTTGAGGTCGCCGCATTCGCGGCGCGTCGACCGCCGGCGACCCCGCCGCCGGCGTGCAACGTTGAACGCCGCCGGCGACCCGGAGTCGGTCGACGTTGAACGATCTGACGTTTCGGAAACGGCGATCGCCCCCGGTTGAAGAGCCCCCGCGGTGTCAGGAAGAGCAGCGCCGAGGTCGGCACGGTGCGAGGCTGCCGCAGGCTTCCCGTACGCCGGGTCCCCCGAGGCCCGGAGGCGTCGCCCAGGGGGGGGGCGCGGAGGTGGCCGCGCCCTCGTGGGCGTTTTTCCCTACCTAGGCTCTGCCTAGGAGGGTTCTTACTCGCTTGGCTTAATAGGAGGGTTCTTACTCGCCCTGGGCGGTTCCCCCAGTCCCCTGGGAGCCAAGCAAAAGCAACAGCAAAGGTAAAAGCAAACGCGCGGTTCCCCCGGTTGCGCTCCCTGGGTGCCGAGCAAAAGCAACAGCAAAGGCAAAAGTGAAGGCAAAAGCGAAGGCAAAGCAAAAACATCGCATAGCATAGCATAGCATAGCATCACTGCTTCTGCTGCTGCTTCACTTACGGCGTGGCGTCGGCGGCTCTGGCGCTACTACTACTACTACTACTACTACTACTACTACTACTACTATTACTACTACTACTACTATTACTACTACTACTACTACTACTATTATTATTATTATTATTATTTTTTTATTATTATTATTACTACTACTACTGCTGCTGCTGCTGCTGCTGCTGATGCTACTAGTACTACTACTACTACGACTACGACTACGACTACGACTACGACAACGACGACGACGACGACGACGACGACGACGACGACGACGACGACGACGACGACGACGACGACGACGACGACGACGACGACGACGACGACGACGACGACGACGACGACGACGACGACGACGACGACGACGACGACGACGACGACGACGACGACGACGACGACGACGACGACGACGACGACGACGACGACGACGACGACGACGACGACGACGACGACGACGACGACGACGACGACGACTACTACTACTACTACTACTACTACTACTACTACTACTACTACTACTACTACCGCTACTGCTACAACTACGACGATGAGGAGAAGGAGGAACACGGCGTTTACCGTTCCTACTAATGTTGATTTCCTACAGGCTCCAACTCCTAGGTAGGGTCGCGCTGGGATAATTTTGATGCTCCTCTAGGGCGTGGTTCTCGCTACCTGGGCCAAGCCTCCCCGCCCCCCCCCCCCTCGGGTAACGCTGACGATCGTGCCGTGGGGGAGGGGGGGCCTGGCACCCCTTACATGCTGGGAGCGGACCCCCCGCAGGCATGGTGCCGTGCTCACAGGCACGGCGTGGTCTCAACGGTACGCATTGGTGTTCACAAACGTGTTGCGGCGCTCGCACGCGCGTCGTCGTCGTCATCGTTGTCGTCGTCATCGTCGTCGTCGTCCAAATCGTCCACGTCGTCCAAGTCGTCCAAGTCGTCCAATGCAGCTGGCGATGGCTCAGCTACCGCAAGCTGATTCGACCATTCTTCCGCAAGTGCAAAATGTGGTGGCTCTCTCTCTGCCTTCTGGCTGGTGCTCGAGCGCAGTGCGATACAGTCAACGCGCCTAATCTGGACGCGCGCCTTCTCCAGGGTACCCTTGTGTCGTTGCCTGTGTGGCCTGTCTTTTGCCGCTTTCATTGGCCAGTTCTTGCGCAACAAATCCAAGCTTCGGCTTCCAAGGGTCTTGCGTCCTGACCACCCGTCCTTAATGCACGTATCGATTGTAGACCCAGCGTTGTGGAGAAGATGAAGACAAAGCGGCCCCGCGCTTTCTCCCGCGACCGCTGTGGTGTGCGCAGGCGCTGCGGTTCACGCAAGCAGCATGGTGCACACCGGCGTTGCGTTGCACACGGCTGCTGAGGTGTACGCAGGCGCTGATGTGTTTGTACGCAAGCGATGTGGTGCACGCGGGCATTGTGGTGCACACCGGCGCTGAGTTGCACGCGGCTGTTGTGGTGTACGCAGGCGTTGTGGTGTGCGCAGGCGTTTGTGGTGCAATCGTGTAGAATCTTCAGGCGGTCCAGTTTCCAGAGGGACTCTGTCAAAACGTGTATCTTCAAACTGCTGTTTTCTGTGGAATCCAGAGGCGCCCCAATTCACAATGTGGTTTTGCAGATGCGCGCCGCTTTCCATTGCGATTCTTCTTTCGAATTGGATCTAGGAGTGGGTTTTGTGGAATCCAGAGGCACTCCATTTTCCATTGGGGCTCCCTTTAGTAATCCTATTATAAAGAATGGCTGTTTGTAGAATCCTATTATACACAACGGTTGTTGTAGTAAGCACATGTGCTGCGGTGTGCATGGGCAGCGTGGTGCTGCAGTGCACGCGGTTGTTGTGGTGTACGAAGGCACTGTGATGTGTACGCGGGTGGCGCTGTGTTGCACGTGGGCACTGGGCACTGTCATGTGCACAGGCGATTGATGCGCCAGTGGCGCGGACGCACCTTGGCGGGCGCACGCCGCGGCCGCCGTTACCATTACCCTCCCGGCCGATCCCCCCCGGGTAACGGCCGTTACCCGGGAAAGGGAAAAACAAATCACCTCGCGCGTCGCGGCCGGGGCCGCGGGGCTGTGCTTCGCCAGGGGCGGGCGGCGCGGGGGCGCGAAGAGTCCACCAGCGCTTGGCGCCCACGGGGGCGGCCCCTCGCGAAGCCGGGCGGCATGTGAGCGACGGGGAGGAAAACGTGGCCGATTGCGACGACATTGGCGCGTCAGCTGCCCGCGCAGGGTCGCGCGCGAACGCCTGCGAGAAGTTCTCGGGCCTTTCTCGGTCCCCAAAGGCCTCCAGCGCGTGCCCGTCCGCCACGAGCGGCGAACATGTCCGCATCCGCGGCAATCGCGGTCCAGATTCCGAGGCGCGATCCCGCGGATACGCGGTCACCTGGATACGTTCCGCGCGGGGCATCCTTTCCGTATCCGCCTGGTCGCGGCCCAGGGGCCCGACCCGCGATGCGGCGGATAATTCCGGAGATGTTTCTCGCCCGCGATGTGTGCCAGCTTGCTTGCGGTGCATACCGCGCGTCCAGCCTTGGCGCCAGGAAGCTTGCCAGGCTGATCATTCAGAGCGCGCCCGCTCGCGTTCGGCGTACACCGCGTTGTCGGCGCCGTCCCTGACTAGGCCTGCCGACGTAGAGGGCCCCGATGGTGCACTTAGTAACTATGCCTCCCTCGCTGGGCCAGCGTCCCTTGTCCATCCCGTGAGCCTCGCGGGCCCCGTCCCGTGCGCGCCCGCTCGCTTGCGGTGCCCGCTCTTGTGGTCGGCGGTTTGGCCAGGCGGCTCACTCCAGCGGGCCCGCCCGCGGCCGGCAGCCGCTGCCTGGCCAGCGGTGCTGCCAGGGCGCACGCCAGGAAGCCCACGCCGCTCGCTCCGAGCGTGCCCGCCCGCTTCGAAGGGCTGCAACAGCTGGGGTCCTGCGGGGTCATACTCCCGCCTCGGCGGCAAGCGGCAAGGCGCCTACCGCGCGATCTCTCTCTCTCTCTATATATATATATGTGTGTATATAGTTTCTTTATGTATTTCTCTCTCTCTCTCTCTTTCTCTCATCTCTCTCTCTCTCTCGTGGGTCATCTTCCCATTCCTCGTGCGTGCCACTTGCAGTGGGCAGCACAGGAGGCCAGTTTTTGCAGACGCATGGACTCTAAGCAGAGCTGCCAGCGCTCTGCTTCTACCTTTGCCTCCTCGCTCGGAGAGTGTGGTCCTCACCGCCCAAAAGGGCATCTACCACTTTCTTTGACGCGGCCTCGTCAGAAATTGATCGCAGCTCCGCTCACAAGGGCCTCTGCTTTTGCACTACGCCCGGCTTCCATCGACAGCCGATATTCCTGCTCTTCCTGGCCCTCCTCATCCTCCTCCCTCCTACGCCCACCTCCTCCCAGTCCTCCCTCCTTCTCCGTCCTCATCCTCCTCTGCCATCCCCTCCCTCCCTCTTCCCCCCCTCCCCCCCAATCGTCCCTCTCCCTCCTCTCCTCCCCCTCCCCCTTGCCCCCTCGACTCCCTCCCCCTCTCCTCCACCCCCCTCCCCCCCCATCGTCCCTCTCCCTGCTCTCCTCCCCCTCCCCCTTCCCCCCTCGACTCCCTCCACCTCTCCTCCACCCCTCCCCCCTCCCCGCTCACCCCGGGCCCCCTCCCTGCGCCGCCGCTCTCCGCCCCCCCGGCGCTCTGCACCCCCCGCCCCTCCGGGGAGGCCGCCCGGCGCCCCCACCCCTCGCCGAGTGGCGTCGCGGCCCCCCCTCCCCCAGGGCGGCAGGGGGACCCAGGCCCCCTCGCGCTGGGGGAGGACGAGGACGACGACGACGAAGGGGAGGTGGTGGTGGTGGTCACTGCATAAGGGAAACAGAATCCCGAGCAGAGCAACACGCACCACGACCACGACGACGCCGACGACGACGACGACGTAGACGAGGCGCGCTTACGATCCGCACCGAAGCACGGATTTGGGAAAGGGCCCACCCTGCAGGTTCGGTTACACAGCACATCGTTGAGCGGTGCTGCAGCCTCCCCTGAGCACAGGCCCTCCCAGAGCATCAGCCAGACAAGTCGGGTTTGCACCCTCATGCCTTGCTGGACTCTGGGCGCGTTTCGGCACCCTCTCCCCCAACCTCGTCAGGGCCACCGACAAGGGAGAGGGCGGCGGTGGCCGACGCGTCCCCGAGCTAAGAAGCTCAAAACGTCGCGGCTCAGAGAGCCGGGAAGACAGACAGACAGACTGACGGACGGACAGCCAGGCGGCGTGCAAACGAAGGGGAGGACGAGGACGACGACGAGGACGAGGGGGCGGAGGAGGAGGAGGAGGAGGAGGAGGAGGAGGAGGAGGAGGAGGAGGAGGGGTGGAAAAACCACCCGGAACGGGCAACTGGCGTATACTAAACGGGTTTGGGCGTTTACTAAGCAGCCCTGCCCTGTTCGATTCCTCCTTCTTGGGGCGCCTTTACGAAACGACTTCGCTTGTCGGGGTGGTTATTATGGGGGTGGATGTTTTGACTTCTGAAAAAATATCTGGCAAAGCAACCTAACAGCGATGTGTAGGAGCATATCTGGAAGCATTCCCCTTAAGATTCAGATGAGAATCCAGTTGTAGAATTCTGTTGTTCTCGCAGTCGTAGTCGCATTCGCGATGACAGTCGCAGTGGCAACGGCAGTCGCAGTCACAGCCTCAGCCTCAGCCTGCCTCAGCCTCAGCCTCAGCCTGCCTCAGCCTCAGCCTGCCTCAGCCTCAGCCTCAGCCTGCTTCAGCCTCAGCCTCAGTCTGCCTTCAGCCTCGGCCTCAGCCTCAGCCTGCCTCAGCCTCAGCCTGCATCAGCCTCAGCCTCAGCCTCAGCCTGCCTCAGCATCAGCAGCCCTCAGCCTCAGCCTCAGCCTGCCTCAGCCAGCCTCAGCCTCAGCCTGCAGCCTCAGCCTCAGCCTGCTTCGGCCTCAGCCTCAGCCTGCCTCAGCCTCAGCCTCAGCCTGCCTTCAGCCTGCAGCCTCAGCCTCAGCCTGCCTCAGCCTCAGCCTCAGCCTGCAGCCTCAGCCTCAGCCTCAGCCTGCAGCCTCAGCCTCAGCCTCAGCCTGCCTCAGCCTCAGCCTCGGCCTCAGCCTCAGCCTGCCTCAGCCTCAGCCTCAGCCTCAGCCCTCAGCCTCAGCCTCAGCCTGCAGCCTCAGCCTCAGTCTGCCTTCAGCCTCGGCCTCAGCCTCAGCCTGCCTCAGCCTCAGCCTCAGCCTCAGCCTCAGCCTCAGCCTGCCTCAGCCTCAGCCTGCCTCAGCCTCAGCCTCAGCCTGCCTCAGCCTCAGCCTCAGCCTCAGCCTCAGCCTCAGTCTGCCTTCAGCCTCGGCCTCAGCCTCAGCCTGCCTCAGCCTCAGCCTGCATCAGCCTCAGCCTCAGCCTCAGCCTGCCTCAGCATCAGCCTGCTTCAGCCTCAGCCTCAGCCTGCCTCAGCCTCAGCCTCAGCCTGCTTCAGCCTCAGCCTCAGTCTGCCTTCAGCCTCGGCCTCAGCCTCAGCCTGCCTCAGCCTCAGCCTGCATCAGCCTCAGCCTCAGCCTCAGCCTGCCTCAGCCTCAGCCTGCCTCAGCCTCAGCCTCAGCCTGCCTCAGCCTCAGCCTCAGCCTGCTTCAGCCTCAGCCTCAGTCTGCCTTCAGCCTCGGCCTCAGCCTCAGCCTGCCTCAGCCTCAGCCTGCATCAGCCTCAGCCTCAGCCTCAGCCTGCCTCAGCATCAGCCTGCCTCAGCCTCAGCCTCAGCCTGCCTGCCTCAGCCTCAGCCTGCTTCAGCCTCAGCCTCAGTCTGCCTCAGCCTCGGCCTCAGCCTCAGCCTGCCTCAGCCTCAGCCTGCATCAGCCTCAGCCTCAGCCTCAGCCTGCCTCAGCATCAGCCTGCCTCAGCCTCAGCCTCAGCCTCAGCCTCAGCCTCAGCCTCAGCCTCAGCCTGCAGCCTCAGCCTCAGTCTGCCTTCAGCCTCGGCCTCAGCCTCAGCCTGCCTCAGCCTCAGCCTGCCTCAGCCTCAGCATCAGCCTGCCTCAGCATTCAAAATGTGGCCCGGGAGTGGGGTTCTGGGAACTCGAAGAACACGAAGTGGCCTACAGTTGGCTGGGGGCATTCAAAATCATGCCCAGGAATGGAGTTCTGGGCACTCGAAGAGCACGAAATAGCCTACAGTCGGCTCCGGGCATTCAAAATCATGCCCAGGAGTGGGGTTCTGGGAACTCGAAGAACACGAAGAGGCTTACAGTTGGCTCCGGGCATTCAAAATCATGCCCAGGAATGGAGTTCTGGGAACTCGAAGACCACGAAGTGGCCTACAGTTGGCTCCGGGCATTCAAAATCATGCCCAGGAGTGGAGTTCTGGGAACTCGAAGAACACGAAGTGGCTTACAGTTGGCTCCGGGCATTCAAAATCATGCCCAGGAGTGGAGTTCTGGGAACTCGAAGAACACGAAGTGGCTTACAGTTGGCTCCGGGCATTCAAAATCATGCCCAGGAATGGAGTTCTGGGAACTCGAAGACCACGAAGTGCGTTACTGTTGGCGAAAAAAAAAGTCCCCGGCATCCTCCCCCGGATCGCGCCCAGACCCACCTGGGGCGTCAAGGTGCTCTCTTTTGACCCTACTAGAAACCTATCAGTCTTCGCTGTTAGGTAATCACGGCGGGAGTTTTTATGCTATTTTCGGCCCCCAGGAGCCCTTCCTGAGCCTCGGGGCCGGCAGAAACGACTCGGGACGAAAAACCGGTCAAGGGGTCCAGACTTCTGGGGGTTCGACGTTGCGAAAAAATCACGACGTCGGGGGTCTGGGGAAGAGGCAGCCCTGAGATCCTGGCGTCTCGACTTTCTCGAGCCGGGCGGTTTCGCCTTATTTCGGGCCCCAGGACCCTCACGGATCGATCCGGCTCGAGCCATAGCGAAGAAAAAAGGAAGGGGTTTAGGGCCCCGGTCTTGATTTTTTTTACGAGGCAGCATTTCTTCGCTGCGTCGGATCTCGGGGAGAAGGGGCAGGGGAAGGAAAAAGACGGATAGAGAGAGAGAGAGAGGGGGCAAGCAGGGAAGCGCGGAGAGCAAGACAGAAAACAAATTTGCAGGGGACACAGAGAAGCAGGACGGACAAAGATGGAGAGGCGAGAGAGAGGCGCGCGCCCCCGGAAGGACTGCCGCTGGAGCGAGTGGTCGGAGTGGAGCGCGTGCGCCAAGGAGTGCTCCACCTGCCGGCTCAAGCAGGCCCAGCGGTCCCGCAGGAGCGCGCGGGCCCGCGGGCCCCCCCCGCCCCTCTGGGCGCCTCTGCCGCCCTTCGCTCCCCGTCCTGCGCCTCCGCCTCGCCGTCCTCGTCCTCCGCGTCCCCCCCTGCGCCCGTGGGCGTCGTCGGTCGCCCCTCCCGGCCCTCCTGCCGCTGCGGCATCGTGTGTCTCCACCTGCCCCCCCCCCCCCGCCCCCCCACCCCGACTCGTCGTTCTCCGCCTCCTCTGCATAGTCGCCCCTCCTCCTCCTCCCTCCTCCTCCTCCTCTCCTCTCCTCCTCTCTCCTCCTCCTCCTCCTCCTCCTCATCATCATCATCATCATCATCATCATCATCATCATCATCATCATCATCATCATCATCATCATCATCATCATCATCATCATCATCATCATCATCATCATCATCATCATAATCATCATCATCATCAGCATCAGCATCAGCATCAGCATCAGCATCAGCATCATCATCATCATCATCATCATCATCATCATCATCATCATCATCATCATCGTTCGCCTCTCCGTACCTCTGCGCTTCCCTCTCCACAGTCATTTGCAATCCCGCCTCATCCTCCTCCTAATCCTCCTCCTCTTCTTCCTCCTTCACGGGTGACGAGGGGAAGGCGATGGAAGAATGTAGGAGGACGGTGGGGAGACAAGGATGAAGATGGAGGAGCAGGATGACAGAGGGAGATGGAGGATACTCGTGGATGATTTGGATGGCGTTCGTTGCAGCAGAGGGCAACCTGCCGTCATAATCTGACCTAGCCTAGGCCTCGCGAGCGAGTGAGTGGGAGGCTGAGTAGCAGGAGGACGGAGAAAGAAGAAGGAGGGTGAAGGGGGATAGGAGGAGTCGGAAGGGGAGCAGCAAGGCGGGTAGCTGTGGACGGAGGAGCAGGATCTTGAGAATGGGGACTAGGAAATGCGGGGGCAGGATGAGGAGGATAACGAGGGAGGATGAAGGATGATGAGGAGGAGGAGGAGGAGGAGAAGGACAAGATACAGAGGAGGATGATGATGAGGAGGAGGAGATGGATGGATGGATGGATGGATGGATGGATGGATGGATGGATGGATGGATGGATGGATGGATGGATGGATGGATGGATGGATGGACGCATAGACGCATGGATGGATGGACGCATAGACGCATGGATGGATGGATGGATGGATGGATGGATGGATGGATGGATGGATGGATGGACGCATGGATGGATGGATGGATGGATGGATGGGTTGAATGGATGTACGGACGGATGGATGGATGGATGGGTGGATGGGTGATGGAGGAGGACAACGATGGAGAATGAGGGTGGAAGCGGCGGAGAAGAAGGAGGGGGGAGGGAGGAGGATGCAGGATGCTGCAGGATGGTGGAGGATGGTGGAGATTGAGGAGGAGCAGGAGTGGGGGGGTGGCCAGTCCTCTCCCCCTGCCGCCAGCAGGATCGACACGCCGCGCAGGGCTGGCGGGCGGGACTGCGAGGGCGTCTGGAACCAGACGAAGCCGTGTCAGGCGCGCGCGAGGAGGAGGAGGAGGAGGAGGAGGAGGAGGAGGAGGAGGAGGAGGGCACCTCCTCTTTCTCTCGAACGTCCGATCCCAGGTCCTTCGAGCCCTGCCGCATGTGCGGGCTGAATTCTGGCGGGTGCAGGGCTATTTAATGAGGACAGACCTGGTGCGCCGCAGCTACGCGCCAGGAAACCTGCTCTTTCTCGTCGCTCTCCTCCTCCCTCCACCCTGCCCCCCTCCTCCTGGAGTCCTGCCCCCTCCTTGGTGGGTGACGTAGGAGTGGGGAGGAGGAGTGCGGCGAACGAGGCGGGGGGACGATGGACGAATGTCAGAGGAGAGGGAGCAGGAGGGAGGAGTGCCTAGGAGAAGGAGGACTGGGAGCAGCGGCAGCAGCAGCAGCAGCAGCAGCAGCAGCAGCAGCTCCTCTCGGATTTCGCAGGTCCGAGGAGACGGCGCCAATAACGAAGCCAGATCTCCCATCCCAATGAATGTGTCGCGGCGCTTCGGGTTCGAGCGGGTTAGATTCATATGCCGTGTTAGTGCGACACATTGGTGGCAGTCGTAGCGTTGGTGGCCAGGGCGGCGCGTGTCGCCGCCGCCGCGCAGAGGACGAAGGTCCAGTCGCCCGCAATTCACGCTGCGAAGACGTGTCGTTTAAAAATTGCCTTCGGATGTTGACCGGCGTGCCGATTTTCGAATCCGTCCTGGAGTGGGAGCGCGGCGGAGGAGGTGCCCTCTTCGCCCGCCTCTCGCTGCTCTGGCTGCTGCTGTCCCTCCTCGCCTTTCTTGTCCCCACGCCTGCTCATACTCCCACCCCTCCCCCCTCCCCCTTCGGGGGTGGACAGACCTCCTACCCTGACACGTCGACTAAGGAATTGGCCGTTTTCGATTCGCGAGAGGGCGCCGCGGCCGTCATTTTTGCGGGTCCAGGTCCGTCGGTTTCGGTCCCAGGCCGTTTTCACTAAGGGGAGGTGTGCTAGAGGTAGGTTTGTCCACCGCCGACCCCTCGTTGCCTCGTTTCTCGCTCACTGCCCCGTCCCCCAGCTTTTCCTCCTGTTCACTTCTCGCCGTCGCCCTCCCCGGTCGCGGGCCGCTCGTGCAGCTCCTCCCCTCTCCAACCCATCCTCTCTCCACCTTCGGGGTGCAGCGAACACCCGTGTCATCAACGAGGATCTGTAGCTCCAGTTCGGGATCTAGGTTCGCATCCTCTTCATTCTCAGGCTTGGCGTAGGCCGAGTATCCCTCGACCTGAAAACTGTCACCTCCGTTTCCTTCTCCTCCAGCTCGTGCATGGCGACAGGTTGGCGGAGCTGTCTGGGAGGGGGAGCAAGGCGAGGGGGTCACGGGTTGTGGGCGACATCGGACGGGTGAGCGATCATTTCGAGCAGCGGCTTCGTTGCGAACGCTCCCGTGACAGAGGTGGGCTTTGCAGAGCTGCTCAAGTTGCGAGTTGTCCCTTCCGCCCCGCGCCCAGGCCGAGAAATCAGCTCCACTCCTCCCGCCTCCCTCCCACTCTACGCCTACCCCCCTCGATGCTCGATACCTCCCTCCCCCCGTGCCTCCCTCCCTCGGCCCCCCCTCCCTGCCCCCCTCCCTGCTCCCCCCCTGCGCCCTCCCTTTCCCCACGGCTCCCCCTCGCCCCCTCTCGCGGCGTCCAGCACAGCCCCCGCCCCCGCGGAGGCCAGCAGCGACGAGGACTGCAAGCTCTCCAGCTGGGGCGAGTGGACGCAGTGCAGCAAATCCTGCGGCGCGACGCCGCCGACGACGACGACCACGACGAGAACGAGTGCGACTTCAACAGCGGTGGCGACGACGACGACGACGACGACCACGAGGACCAAGACGACCACTGTGACTATGACTGCGACTAGAGGAGAGGGAGGCTGACGAGGAGGAGGCGGCGGCGGAGGAGGAGGAGGAGGAGGAGGAAGAGGAGGAGGAACATGGAGGGGGGTATTTCAGGAAGGGCGGGAAGGAGGAGGAGGAGGACGAGGAGGAGGAAGAGGAGCAGGAGAAGGAGCACGAGGAGCATGCGGAGCAGGGTGACCAGGAGGATCGGTAGGAGGGAGAGGGGGGGTGGGGCGGAGGGGCGAGGAAGAAGAGAGGGGAAGGAGGGAGAATAATGGGTAGAGGAAGGAAGGAGGGAAGACGGAGCATGGAGAGGCGGGGGCAGGAGAGAGGCACGGGAGGGAGGCGGGGAAACTAAACGAACGTTCTGTGTTGTGGAGCCTCCGGTGAATTGGACCGGTTCATTTCTTGTAGGATTGGAATCGTTGTGTTAGAAATCGTGAGCGTTGTTTGGGCGATGTTTGGCACACGAGTTCATTTTCATCAGAAGCACAGCCAGAGGGTCGATGAAGCACATTTCACACAGACACTTCAGCACACTGGAGGGGTATCAACAGCAGTTGCTCCTCACAGCGGAGGGATCTCAACACCGGAGGAGGACGAGGAGGTGGTGGAGTAATAGAGGAGGAGGAGGAGGAGGCTGGGAGGAGGAGTAGGAGGAGGGAGGATGAGGGAGGAATGAGGATGAGGAGGAGGAAGAGGAGGAGGAGGAGGAGGAGGAGGAGGAGGAGGAAGAAAAGGAGGAAAAGGAGGAGGAACACGAGTTGAGGCTGTGGGGCTGGAGGATCACGAGGGCAAGGTTGGATGTGCCCAGAGAGAGGTAAAGATGATGAGGGACACACGCAACTAGAACCAGAAAAGGAAGGGGAAGGAGGAGGAGGAGGAGGAGGAGAATGAGGAGGAGGTCGAGGACGAGGACGAGGACGAGGACGAGGATGAGGACGAGGACGAAGACGAGGAGGAAAGAAGCAGGGGCGTGAGGAGGAAGGAGGGGAGGTAGGGAAGAGAGGGGCAGGGCTGCGGGGAAGCCGAAGAAGGGCGGCGAGTTTCCGCTGGGGCCCTCGCCTGGGCGAGCCACCCGAGGGGACGCCCCCTGTACAGCCCATGTGCGTGCACGCCGACCACCTGCACCGATCATGGCTGGGCCCAGGACGGCGGCGGCGCGCCGACGACAACCCGCGCGCAGCCCCAGGGCCACTGCCCAGGGCGCGAGGACGGCCGCGCGCCAATGCGCTGTGGCAGCGGCCGCGGCAGCTGCCCCTCGCCGAGGGTGGCCTCGGGAGGGCGCGAGGACAGGACCGCGCGCCGAGCGGGGCGCGGGACGCGAGGCGCGCGAGGCTGGGGCGGCCGGAGGAGGAGGAGGAGGAGGAGGAGGAGGAGGAGGAGGAGGAGGAGGAGGAGGAGGCGGTGCCCTTCCTGATGCTGCTGTTGCTGGAGGAGATCAGTGGACGTCGGCGTGCCACAGGCTGCGGTCGCCGCTCGAGGAGGAGGGCCGCGCCCGACGAACCCTCAGGCCGGCCACCAGGAGGAGGAGGAGGAGGAGGAGGTGGCCCCCAGCCCGCAGCTCCGCCGCTGCGCACTGTTTGGCACCCTGCACGGGGACCCCCTCGCGGCGATTTATTGAGGGACGCCCCAGGCAGGCCTCTGCCGTGAAGCCGAGACCCTGCATACACGCGGGGACATTGCAGTTGTTTGGTCGATGACTGGGAACCCGCCCCCTCGGCGCCTTACCTTTATATCGTTGAGCTCCTCTTCCTCCTCCGTCCGTGGGATGCGTTCGGGGTTTTGCTCCCTGAGCGCTCTTGTTCCCTTCTGGGGCCCTCCTCGACGCTGCGGCCCACATCGGCTGTGCGCTCGCCCGGCAGCGAGGGCTCGACCCTCCCCTGTGTGGACCGCCGGCCGAGCGACCTCCCTCCGTGGAAACACGCGCCCGCGCAGTTGGCCGCGGTAGGCCGGGCCCCTGCGCCGCGCCCCCCCCCCCCGAGTCTGGACGCCCGAAATGGGTACTGAAAGAATGGGTACTATGCCCAACAGCGGATCCTATTCATTTTGAACAAGATCCGCTGTCCACGCCGCCGCGGCTTGTGTCCATTCGAGACAGGAGGCCGCCCGCCCAACAGCGGCCGCTGTTGGTTTGGGACAACAGTGGTTGTTGGGCATAGTGCCCATTCTTTCCGTACCCATTTCGGGCGTCCAAACCGAGGCACGGGCTGGCACTCGCGGATGAGGCGCGTGGTGCAGGAGGCCAGGTACGGCGGCAAGGCCTGCTCGGGGCCGAAGGACCGGGGCGGGCTGCGAGGAGGGCGAGGGGCGGGAGGGGGCGACTTGGACGGGGGGGCACTCGCGGATGAGGCGCATGTGCAGGAGGCCAGGTGCGCCGGCAAGGCCGGGTCGGTGCCGAGGGACTGGGGCAGATTGCGAGGACCCGTCGGGGGACCGTCGGAGATTCCTGTAGGTGAGAGCCCCCGGGGTGGGCCCTCGTCGCCACGGCTAGACGCAGCTCGGAGGGCTGGTGCGTTGGGATCCTCGAGGGGGGGGGTCTGGGGGCCGACCCAGCGCCGAAGTGGAGTTTGTCAGTGTCTCAGCTCGCCCTTTCTTGTAGGAGGAGGGCGAGCGGGTGTGGGGGGACCTGGGAGGGCGAGGGAGGGGAAGTTTTTTCCCCAGCCATCCTATCCGCCCCGTTTTCTCCTCCTCGTCGTCCCCCTCGTCCTCTTTCTCCTCCTCTTCCTCGCCTCTCCTCTCCTCTCCTCTCCTCTCTTCTCCTCACCTTTCCTCGCCTCTCCTCCCCTCTCCTCTCCGCTCCGCTCCGTTGGCGTCCTCCCTCCCCCACCCCTGCCTCCTTCCTCCCATCCCTGCCTCTGCGCATGCGTATCCCCCACCGAGTACAACGCTTCGTGGCCGCATACGGAGCTCCACCGAAGGCCCTTGTGGCTGTGCTCGCGTGCGTTTCCCCACCCAAGCACAGCGATCCGTGGCCCCAGAAAGAACTCCACCGAAGGCCTCAGTGGCGGTGTTCGCATGCGTTTCCCCCACCATTACAGCGCTTCCTGGCTCCAGTGCAGCGCTCTGTGGCCCTATAGGGCTCCACCGAGGGCCCTTGTGGCGGTTTTCGCACGAGTCTCCCGTACCCAAGTACGCTTCGAGGCCCCATAGGGAATTCCACCGAAAGCTTCAGTGGCGGTGTTCGCATGTGTCTCCCCCACCCATTACAGCGCTTCTTGGTCCCATAGGGAACTCCACCGAAGGCCCCAGTGATAGTGTGCGCACGCGTCCCCCCCAGCCAGTACAGCGCTCCGTGGCTCCAGAAGGAACCCCACCGAAGGTTCCAGTGATGGTGTGCGCATGCGTCTCCCCCATCCAAATACAGCGCTTCGTGGCCCCACAAGGAACGACACCGAAGGCCTCAATGGCGGTGTTCGCATGCGTCTCTTGCACCCAAGTGCAGCGCTTCGTGGCCCAATAGGGAGCTCCACCGAAGGCCCCAGTGGCGGTGTTCGCGCACTCAGCACAGCGCTTTGCGGCCCCATGGGCAGCTCCACCGAAGGCCCCAGTGGCGGTGTTCGCATGTGTTACCCCCAGCCAGTACAGCGCTTCCTGGCCCCACAGGGAGCTCCACCGAAGGCCCTGGTAGAAGCGCTCACATGGCGGCCCCGCCCCATATCGGCACAACCTTCGCATGTTTGATAGCCCCATGAGGAGATCGCCGAAAACGATACCGCAAAGACGGTATCCACAACTGCATATGAATGGGTTTAGCCAGGATCAGTTTTCCAAAGGGGGGACAAAAGGTACCGATATCTCTACCTTCGACTCGTGTTCGCCTTGTGCCGTCGTCGCCACCGCTGGATTCGCTTCGAAATCTGGGTTAGAAGGCACCCTGGGAGAGGTCCGAGGAGTGGATGTATCGGTACCCTGTAGTTTCCCCAGGGAGTGTGAGGGTTTCTCGGGCATGTGCAGCCATTGAATATCACCCACCCGTGGGCGGCCGATGCCGTTCAAGTCCACAGTCACCCATCGATCTCTTGGGATTTTTTTGTTGCCGAGCTTGGGCCACACCTCCTCTCGCCGCGGGCTCCCCGGAGACAGGCAGGATGAGGGCGGAGGGAGAAGGGCGGGGGAGGGAGCGAGCAAGCGACAGGCGGGAACTTGTTGGACGACGGACAGAGGGACACGGTATCCCTGACCCCGTATGCATACCTCGCATGTAGATCATTGCTTCTTTATGCTGCTGCTGCGGCTCCTCCTCCATCATTCCTCCGGCTCCTCGCCCCTCTCTTCCTCCTACCCCTCCACCTGCTCCTTCCTGATTTCTCTTCCGCCCCCCCTCTCGCCCCATCTTCGTATCCGTAGCATTCGGTTTGGCTCGACAGTGTTCGGCGCCGTCTCTTCGGGCGCGGGTTCGCCCCGATCTAGCCGCGCAATGGTGCATCTGCCGCTTCGCAAGTTGCGACAAGGCGAGCCTCCAGATTGCCCACCTCCTCGACTACTGCCTCCTCTTGGTAGTCATCCTCTTCATCCAACATGTTTTATCCTCATCCTCCCCCTCCCCTTCTTCGCTGTTTCTCCTCTTCATCTTACCCCATCCACATCAGTCCATCCACAATTTCCATCCTCATTCCCATCTTACTTGCAAGTTATGTGCGAGTCTCCCCTCACGGCTCGCCTTTCCGTTTTGTCCTCTTCCTCTCGCCCTCCTCCTCCTCCTCCTGCTCTTGCTCCTTCTCCTCCTGCTATTCCTTGTCATGCCATCGGAGTGAGCCCGTGGCGTCATGCTCTCCCTCCCCCTCTCCCCTCCTCCTCCTCCTCCTCCTCCTCCCTCCTCTCCTCCTCCTCCTCCTCCTCCTCCTCCTCCTCCTCCTCCTCCTCCTCCTCCTCCTCCTCCTCCCTCCCTCCCTCCCTCCCTCCCTCCCTCCTCCCTTCCTCCATGTCTGCGAGGCGAGCCCCAGGATGCCAGCCGCGCCGACGGCGAGCGCGACCTCGAGGCTGGTCTGCCGTGGGGCTGGAGCTGCTGGGCGCCGGGCCGGCTGGAAGCCTCCGCCTCTCCTCGGAGTCACCGGTGGCCCTCCGCCGGAGGAGGCCTCCCGGTGCGGGCCACCCCACCCAGGCATACTGGTCTTCCCCAGGCAGTGCCTGTGCGTCGGGGTTCCCATTTCGCCTCCGAGGTGCTGGGCCCGCACGAGGCCCCGGCGGCCCCGCTCCCGTGCGTCGCCGCCGCCCCTTTGCCCCCCGCCGCATCGCAGCCGCATAGCTTTGCTGCGCATTGCCTGGCGTTGCTTCACGATTGCATCGCATTGCTCTGCTGCGCATTGCCTCGCGTTGCTTTGCGACACGATTCGCGCTTGCGCCGCTTGACAATGCGTAGGAATGGCTACGTATCAGACGGCGCCAGCGCGAATCGTGACGAGACCAGGGGGGGGGAGGGGAGAGGGGGGAGGGGCGCGGCCGGTCACGGGCGTTATCGCGAGTCGTAGTGACGGGTTCCAGACATGTTTTCGTCGTCAACAAAAAAACACGACGAAAGCTGTTTGGCTGTTTTCGGCCTCCTGTGGCAGTCGATGTGCCCAGGGACCGTCAACAAAATTATTCGGGATGAGCAAAAACCGGTCCTGGGGATCGGGATTTCCCATGGGGAGCCCGTATTGAACAAATCAGGAGATCGAATGCAATGCCTGGGAAGGCCCCCCTCCAGCTTTGGCCTGCGCGGTTGGATCTGGCCCCCTCGCGGCACCCGACACCCGCACACCAAAGGTCGCTTCTGCCCAGGGTCACTCTTGCGTGTAGGCGGTCGTCGTCGTCGTCGTCGTCGTCGTCGTCGTCGTCGTCGTCGTCGTCGGTCAGTCGTCGTCATTGTCCTCGGCCTCGGCCTCGTCCTCTTCGTCCTCGGCGTCCTCGTCCGTTTGTCAGCGGAGGAGAAGGTACCGATGCCGCTGCTCGTCCTGGAGAGCCCACATCGCCAAGGCCGGATTCTCTTCGGAATTCTTGTCAGACTGCACCTTCATAGGAGTTGTCCAGGGATTATTAGCGGTGTCAGTACCTGTTTGTCCCCTCAGTCCTAAGCGTCGGTTATGATGATGCATCGGGGGAGGGAGAAGTTCAGGGGGGAATGTCTGGGGTTGAGCGGCTTCCAGTGGGCTGCAGATCGTCGTCGTCGTCGTCGTCATCGTCGTCGTCGTCCCCAGGACCCCTCCGGCTTTGAAAAAAATGCCACGGACTGTTGTTGGCAATTTTGGGCCTCTGGTGGCCCTCGCGGGGTCCTCAAATCAGGGGCCGTAAAACTGTGCAGTGACCACACCGTGTAGTGAGTCAGTGTGGATTCGGGGTGGCCGGACGGTTTGGGGGACTCGGGCCGATGTCCCGGGAGGCCTCGGGCAAGTTGGGCCTCGGGGATCCTGGCCCCCAAGCCGTGCGGTGACGGGCCGTGCCGTGAGGTCCCTGGAGATTTCGAGGTTGCCGCACGGTTTTGTCACCGCAAGGTTTGGGGACCCCCCACTCAAAAGACGGCTCGTGATTGACGTTTTGAAACGTACACGACGTCGGGGGATTGGGTCCGTCCTCATTGTCGACGTTGGTGATGGAGCGGGGGAGGGGGGAAGCAGGCCCAAAGCAGGCCCAGTGGGGAGTTTCTGTGTGTGTGTGTGTTGTGCTGTGCTGTGTTGTGTTGTGTTGTGTTGTGTTGTGTTGTGTTGTGTTGTGTTGTGTTGTGTTGTGTTGTGTTGTGTTGTGTTGTGTTGTGTTGTGTTGTGTTGTGTTGTGTATGTTGTACTGTGTTGTGTGTTCTATGTTATGTTGTCTGTGTTGTGTGCTGTGTGTGTGGAGGGGGGGGCCTTCAGCAGGCTCCAGGATCTCGTCCTCGCCCTCCTCCTCTCTTCATTATTCTCGTCCTCCGCCGCCCTTCCCGCTTCCTCCGCTTCCTCCTCCTCCTCCTTCTCCTCCTCATCCTCCGCCTCCTCGTCCTCCTCGTCTTACTCCTCCTCGTCCCCCTCCTTCCCTTCTCCTCGTCCTCCTCATCTTGCTCCTCGTCTTCCTCCTCCTCCTCCTCCTCCTCCTCCTCCTCCTCCTCCTCCTCCTCCTCCTCCTCCTCCTCCTCCTCCTCACGGCTTTTCATGCACCTATGTTACGCCGCGTGCGTTTCATGTTTGTGCTCTTTACAGGCTGGCTACGGGCTCCGACCCTCCTCCCCCCCTGATCCTCCTCCTGACACTGGCCCTCTGCAGCCATTTTTGGCTCAGGCCAGCCTGCGCAGACTGCAGGGCGCACTTGCCCTGGCGCTGCCCTTCCCGACTCCGATCTCCTTTCCTTGGTCCCCAGCCTCCACAGGAGGAGGGGGAGGAAGAGGAGGAGGTGGAGGAAAAGGAGGAGGGGGAGGAAGAGGAGGAGGTGGAGGATAAGCAGGAGGAGGAGGAGGGCAACATCCTCTGGATCTTCCTGCCATCAGTCCAGACTCCACAGGAGGAGGGGCAGGAGAAGGAGGAGGAGGAGGAGCAGGAGGAGGGAGAGGAGGATGGCCCTCGTCTTGACGCCTCGAGTCGTCTCTCCCGTGGCCAGCCCAAGACAACGTTCCGATCGCCTACCTGCTAACAAAAATGCAACATTGCGAAACATCACGACTGGTACCCAGCCTCGCATTCGATCAGCGGTCGACACCACACCCCTGCTGCTGCCCTCCACCTCTGGGCGCCAGGGGAAGAGGGGCATGGAGAAAGTTGCCGATCGGCGACCTGCGAACACAAATACAAAAGTGCGAAAGATCACGACCGGATCCCCATACCCCATCTTTCTGCGGCACAGTTCGAGCCGGATCGACACGTGAGGGCCGCGGGGCCAGCAACGGGGCAACAACGCCCGACGTGACGAAATCGCAGCGCCAAGATCTGAGAGGGCGCTGGCCCTGGCGCTTCCCCTCCCGCCTCCGATCTCTGAGGCGGGGATTCATCCATAGCCAACGCCTGGGCCGCCTGGGTGGCCTCGGCAGGCGGTGGATATGGATCCGCTCGGGCCCCCTGGGTGCAACATATATCCATATCCACCGCCCGCTTGAGTCCCAGGATGCCGGGCCCCCAGGCGGTAGATCTGGCTTTTCCCCTTTCACGACCCTCGACCTGCACCTTCCGCACCCTCCGCGCGGAAGGTTCCGCCGCTGCGGCCTTGACGGTGGCCGCCGCTGCGGCTGCGGCGGCGGCCGCGGCAGTGCCGCGCGGAAGTGCGGAAGGTTCAGAAGTTGCAGACCGAGGGTATCTCTCTCCCCCGGTCCCCGGCCTCGCCCTCGAGCCCCCGGCAACGGCGAAACGCAAACGAGGGGAGGGCCACGGGGGGAGGGGGAGAGGGGAGGGGAGGTGTGATCTCTCTCTATATATAGGCAGCCCCGATTCTGGGCTGCTCCGCGCTAGCCTCCATGAGATCCGATGTCTCGACAAACTTGAAACATCGTGAGAAGTCACGACCGGAGCCCTGGACCCCATCTCCCTGCACCACTCTTCAGGCCGGAGCGATCTGCGAGGCTCCCTGGGGGGCCCGACCTCGGGCGACCGCGCCCGGCTCGAAAACAAACAGTCCAGCCGCCAGGGTTCCGGGGCGCCCCGGCCTCGCCCTCGAGCCCCCCCCTTCGCACGCCATGGCGCTCGCCTTCCTGCACGCGGCCGCGCCGCCGGCGGTGGGCGCCGCGGCCGGCCGGCGCGCGCTGCGCGGCGCGGCGGCGCCGCGCGCGGAGGAGGCCGCGGGGCCGCGCGCGAGCGGCCTCGCGGCCGGCGCGGGGCTCGCCGTGGGCGCGGCGTCGCTGCGGCGGGCCGCCCGACGCGGGCGGGCGGCGCGCCGCCAGGAGCGGCCTCGCCGTCGTGGTCGCCCTCCTGCTGCTGGTCGTTGTCGTCGTCGTCGTCGCCGCCGCGCCAGGAGCGTCCTCGCCGTCGTGGTCGTCGTCCTCCTCCTCCTGGTCGTCGTCGTCGTCGCCGCCGCTGCGGCTGTGACGGCGCGTGCGGGAGGTCGCCCACCCCCCTCTCACCGCAGCCGTCGGTCGTTGGATCTCGATCTGGCTTGGGCGCTTGCCTATTTCAAGGGTCGATTGGTTTCCCTTTCTTTCTTGGACTTCAGGGTGCGGGCGGAGATCAAATCTACTTCCAACGCCTTCCGACTTCATGTTTGCACGCACTTCTTGCGGCCGATTGGCAACGGTACCGAACGTACGCGGGGAGGGGGTCCCCCACATGCATGGCGCGGGGCTCGCAGGCATGGTGTGGTGCCGGAAGGCGTACGGTGGTACCCACAAGTATGCTGTGGCGCTCGCAGGCTCGCACCCCCTCCCGCCGTTCTCCCCAGTAACGGACGTTACGGGGCGGAATCCAAGCATCATCTCCAGGCGCCTGCGTCCGCGGTGGCCGCGCCCGTGCAGGCGAGGGAGAACAGGAAGGACATCTCGGAGAGGGGCCATTTGGGACAGCGGCAGCTGGCCTTCGGGGGGCACCTCGTCGCCACAGATACGCAGCTAGGAAAATTCTATGAATTTGGAGCCTGGAGGGATCCAGGGGTCGACTTTGAGCTGCCGTTGTCTCGACTCGCCCTGCTCCGAACATCGGCAGCAACCTGCCCGACTGCCCTAAGACCATCTGGAACGCGGACGATATTGACCTCTCAACATTGCAGAAGCCCGCGGACACATGCCCGCTGCTCTGGGACGCGAACGAGGTGAGGAGTGACCTCGAGGGAAAGAGCGAGAGGGAGTATTTCGCCGAGCAGAAGGACAAGATCTTGGAGCAGCTCCAGAAACACGGCGCCATCTGGTTCCGCAACTTCGAGACGACGAAGGACGCCGCGGGTTTCCGCGACTTTTTTGAGCAGTTGGAGCTGAACCCGTGCCTGGACCCGATCCACACCTCGGGCCTGAGGGCGATGAAGGAGAAGAAGGACGCAGTCTACGAGGCCGTCAACAAGCCCGCGCTAGCGGGACACATCGTCGGCCTGCACAACGAGTCCACCACGGTCAAGACCGCCAAGTTCGGCTGCTTCGGCTGCTTCCAGCCCGCCACGGAGGGCGGCGGCGAGTTCATGCTCGCGGACGGCGCGGCCATCATCGCGGACATCGACAAGGACGTCCTCGAGAGGCTCTACAAGAACAAGGTCAGAATCTCGGTCAGCAACCTGGACTTCAACTTCCTGGGCGGGCTGCCGGAGGGCATCAGGGAGAGCCTGCAGGAGGGCCTCCGGGGTCTCATCTTCGACGTCGTGGAGCCGAAGTTCCAGATGGACCTCGAGATGCTGTACGGCGTGGACGGCACCAACCCGTACCGCATGTCTGCCGTGGAGCACGCTCAGTCTCCGATCAACAGGCATCGGCGGCGAAGTCCGAGCCCTACCCTCGCCGATCACTCGATGGGAGGCGGGGGTAGGATTCGGAATCGTTGACGCTTCGCGTATGCCCACCAGTGTAATTATCTGGCACTGTGCCCCAGTTTGCTCAATTGCCACGCCCTCTGGACTTTTCCTTGCGGGCCGCAAATCAAACAAGTATGCCCACCAGCTGGCCCGTGCCCCAGACCCCCTTTCGGCGACTGCGACTCCCACGCGTCCGCCCGCGACCAAAAAAAGTATGCCCACCAGCATAGTGGAGTTTCGTTTCTGGCTCTTCTTCTGAGTGGCTGCCCGCGCGCTCGCTTCGCTTGCCTCTGTTCTCTTGCTGCCTAGTCGCGGCCTGGCTAGTGTTCGGACGGCTTTCGACCTGCTTCGCGAGCCCGCAGACCAAAAAGTATGCCCACCAGCCCTTCCAGAAACGATCGGAGACTTTCTTGAGGCCTCGTGGAGGCTTTCTTGAGCCATGCTCGGCTAGAGGCTATCGGAGGCCATCTTGGGCCGTGTCCAGCTAGCTTGGGACATCTTGAGGCTGTCTTGAGGCCTCTTGGAGGTCTGTCGGAGACTATCTTGAGCCATGCTCGACCTCCTGGGACCATCTTGGGGGTAGGAGGAGGAAGAGGAGGAGGAGACAGAGAGACGAATATTAAGAATACGAATCAGAATAATAATACGAATTATAGTAATAATCATACTACTAATACCACTACTACTAATAATAATACTAATAATAAGAAGAAGAATAAGAATATTAATAATACTACGAATATTAATAATAGTAATAATAATAACAAGACTACTAAATATACATACAATCATAGTAATAATAGTAGTAGTAATAATGGTAATACTAATAGTTATAATAATAATCATAATAGTAACAATAATAGTAATAACAATAATAATAGTACTAATAATATTACTACTACTACTACTACTACTACTAATAATAATAATGAGACCAATAAAAGAGTTGGAAGAGGAATGCGGCACGAGGAAGATGATGATGAGGAGGAGGTGGAAGAGGAGAGCGTAGGCGGGAAAGGAGGAGAGAAGGAACGGACGATGACAAGGAGGATGAGAAGACCGGCTCTGGAGACATGTTGTGTGAGAGGTCCTTGAAAGACGAGTAAGGCCATCTTAGGGGCTCTCTTGGGGTCCCCGTGGGGCCTCTTGGGCACTCTTCGGGCTCGTTTTGGGGGTCTTGGGGCTCCCTTGGGGCTTATTGGAGGGGTGTTGGAGGCCTCCCAACTACCTGAGCCACCCCCCTCCCAGGCCCAGGGGAGGGGGTACGTAGGGGGAGGGGCCAAGCTACCCGCCCGCCCACAAGCGGGCTAGCTCACTCCCACCCGCCCTCGCAGCACACGAGTATCACCCGAGCCTGAGCATGTTCAGCGGTCGACTTTGGATGGACAGCTACTGGGAACCGAAGCCGACCCCAGGTGCGCGACGCTTGGGCGAGGTGCGCCACGCGTGCCAGGGGCGCCACGCGCTCCGAGTGCGCCAGGTGTGCCGCACACTCCAGCCGCGCCAGGTGCGCCACGTTCGGGGCACGGGCAGAGTGCGTGCGTCAGGTGCGCCTGCGCAAATGACAGCACACATCGGGAAACATGTCGGCCCCCGCCATCCTTGTCGAAAACCAATGCCCATCATTGTTTCTGGTGGGCCTGCGCACAACAGGCCGCGCGCATGACGACCCCCGCCGACCCTGTCAAAAACCACTTGACAGTGATCGCGGGATGGCCGCGCATGATCCAGATTTAGCCGCGAGGTGCATGTACTATTTGTTGTCGGGGATGGTAGCCCTGCGCACATTGGGGAATATGCTGACACCCTCGCCGCCCCTGTCAAAACCATCACAAAGTGTTCGCGGGCCTCCCGAACATGATTCAAGACTTTTCCACAAAGTGTACTTTGCATTGTGGACAGGGGTGGTGGGGCGGGCCGCATCGGGTTGGCCGCGCATGCTCCACATGTGGAGGCAAAGTGCAGTTTGTAATATTTTTTGGGACAGGGATGGTGGGGGCGGGCCCGCATGGAGTCGGCATGGTTCCAGGTTGGTCGCCGGCCAGGTGGGGGACGGGGTGTATACTAATATGGAACAGCGGTCGAGGCCCCCAGACTCCGCAAGCCGTCTCGCTCACTCCCACCCGCCCTCCCAACACATCAGTAGCACCCGAGTCTCAGCACATCGCCGAGGAGCGCCGCGCATGCCATGTGCGCCAGGGGTTTCAGGTGCTCCAGGCACCCTGGAGGCCCAAGCGTGCGAGGCGCGGCTGCGGCACGTGCTCCACGAGAGGGCTGGGATGCCGCTGGCTTGCGCAATTTGGAGGACGACGAGCCTGGCATCCACGAGTGCTGTTCCGATGATGGCCCTGCAACCCCTGAGCGGTGGGACCATGCAGACATGGCGACGTGGGGCCGTGAGGTGCTTCTCTCGATTACAGCATAGAAAGTATCCATCCACAACAAAACAAACGGATGGCCGACCGAGAATGGGATTCTGTATTGCTTCCTTGACGGATGGTTGGCCTGCGCGCATCTAGCAATGTGCCGGCACCCCCGCCACCTTGCTCAAAATCCAATGCAGGGCGGTCGCGCGGCACCCGCGCATGTTCCAGATTTCGAGGCACAGTGCATTATGGTTTCGTTGGTGAGACAGGGACGGCTTCGTCGCCGGCAGCTTGGGCCCAACAGGTGCCAAACATTTATGGGAGTGGTGAGCGGGGCGCCCGCGCGCGCTCCAGAGTTGGAGGCGATGTGCATTTTGTATTTGTCTGTTGTGGCTGTTTGGCTGGCCTGCGCGCATCAAGCCCTATGCCGGAGTGGTCGCGCGGGCGCCCGCCGAGTGGTCGCGGGGCGCCCGCGCGTGCTTCGGAGTTGAAGGCGAAGTGCGATCTGTTTTGTCTTTTTGACAGGGACGGTCGGCTTGCGCGCGACGTGCGCGCAAGAGGCAGCGTGCCAGCACCCTTGCAACCCCCGGTCAGAAGCCGATGCAGAGTGGTCGCGGGGCGCCCGCGCGTACTCGAGATTTGGAGGCAAAGTGCATTTTGCATGGTTTTTTTGACACGGATGATGGGGGTGGGGGTTGGCCTGTCCCGTGTTGGCCCACAGTCGGGTGGGGGAAAGGGGGTGTTTATTCATCAGGAGCAGTGATCAAGACACCCTTCCCGCTCGCAAGCTGTCTCGCTCACTCCCGCCCGCCCTTTCCAAAAGATACTAGCACCTGCGCCTCAGCATGTTCAGCGGTCGCATTTGGATGGACACCTAATGGGAAGCACAACAGATCCCATGTGCACAACGCTGGGGCGAGGTGCGCCACGCGCGCCAACCGCGCCACGCGGGTCAGGCAAGTGCGCCAGGCACCACTGTGGCCCAAGCGCGCCAGCCACCCTTGGTGCGCCAGATGCGCCACGTGATCCGCGTGCGCCATGTGTGCCGCATGCTCTTGCCGCGCCAGGTGCGCCACGTTCGGGGCACGCGCAGGGTGTGCCAGGTGCGCCTGCGCAAGTGGCAGTACACATCGGGAAACGTGTCGGCCCCCTCCAACCTTGTCGAAAACGAGTGCGCAATCGCGGCGGGGTGGCCATCATACTGTCCGGTGGGCCTGCACACAGCAGGCAATATGTTTGCACCCTTCCCGTCCCAGGCAAAAACCGATGCACAGTGATCGCGGGGTGCCCTCGTTTGATCCCGCTTTTGCCTCGTAGTGCATGTTGTTTTTTTAAGATAGGGATGCCGGCCCTGCGCGCAGCGGGCAACATGCGGCCACCCCCGCCGTCCATTTCATTCCAAAAGACACTGCAAATTGCTCGCGCCCCCCCCCGATCATGACCCACGATTTTGCCTCCAAGTCGACTTCATATTGTTTTTTGTCGGGGATGGCGGGGGTCCTCATTGGTCCTTGTTGGCTGCCCGTCGCATGTGGGAGGGGGTGCTTATTAGAATAGGGGACAGTGGTACCCCCCCTTCGAGCGGGGGAAGGAGGGGGAGAGAACTCAAATTTCATTTAACCACGTACGCCCAGAGGGCCAGTGGGATTCGTCGAAACAGTTGCGAAGTCCGAATCCTACCCCCGCCTCCCATCGATTCAGGAGATGGCTAGTGGGGGTCGGGTTCGGATGTCCGCACCTAAGGCATCCAGTGACGGGCCAGCCGGTCTGGTTCTGCAACCTGCACAACCACAGCCGGTACCTCCGCGACCGCCGCCCTTGCACGGTGCCGGAGGTCGGCATGACCGACGTCTTCTTCGGAGACCTCAGCAGGATCCCCCCCGAGGATTGCGACCACATCAACGAGGTCTTGTCATCGCTCGGCCGTTCAATTCCCGGTGCATTGTTATTTGGTTTCGTGATTTTGTTCTTGAGTGGGATCCAAGATGCTCCAATATGTTCCATCTGTTTTTCCGCTGGACTCGCCAGGGAAAATGCACACGTCCGAGCGATGCCAAGAGGTGTGCGAGCGCAACATCCACCTGCTGGAGATGAAGAAGGGAGACATGGTGCTCATCGACAACTACCGCGTCCTGCACGGGCGCAAGACCTTCAAGGGCGACAGGAACCACGTGGTCACTTGGTTCGAGTCCCAGGGGGCCGAGAACAGGACGGAGCCTGAGGACGGAAAGCCGGACAACTTCATGAACGAGCTGATCAACAAGACCTTGGTGGACCAGGTGGACTTCAAGAAGTACCAGGCGTGAGTTGGGCCGTGCAGGCCAAGGTGCGTGCTGCACACTAGTTGGTCGACGCGCAGCCGCGCGGGCCGCACAGTTTTCCAGCACGGAAATGCCGGCGCACCGTTATGCGCAGCGAGTGCTCCCTCCCTGAAGCGCATCTCCACAGGACAGGTAAGGCGACAGCCTGGGTCTTGCCTGCAGCGGTGCTTCATTCTAGGCGATGGTCTATGTTGTCTTCCTCCTCCTCGGGCATGGCACCGTCTGCCTCCTCCCAGGTTTTGCTTGTTCGTCGCCTCCCTTAGCGATGTTTGTTGCCATGGCATTGGTTGAGGGGCTTGAGCCCCAAAAACTGGTCGCGCAGCCCTGTGGAGTTTTTAAATGACTGGACAGGCGTTTCTCCTCACCCGTGTCTTGTCCTGCTCAATTTCTTGTTGTGTCTTTCCCAAGTTTCCACGTCGCGCTTGTCTTCTTAATCGTCCTCCTACGCGTATTTCTTTTTCTGTCTCCCCCTCCTCCCACATTATCGAGTAAGACTTCCTGCGATTTTGTCCTACTCCCCCTGAGGGCCAGAGGAGGGGGTTGAGGTTGTCCTCCCTTTTCTCCTCCTGCGCCCTCTCCGTTCCCTCGTCGTCGTCCGCCTCCTCCATCCTTCCTTCTCCCTTCTTTCCATCCCCTCCCCTCTTCCGCCATCTCTTCCCTCTGTGGGCAGTGAGCCTCGTGCTCTCCCTCTCCTTTCACTCGGTGTTCCTCGTCGTGCTCCTCCTGCTGCCCCTGCTCCTCCTCCTCCTCCTCCTCCTCCTCCTCCTCCTCCTCCTCCTCCTCATCCTCCTCCTTTCTCCTCCTCCTCCTCCTCCTCCTCCTCCTCCTCCGCCTCCTCCTCGCGACTCCTCCTCCTCCGCCTCCTCCTCCTTCGTCGATCCCCCCTGCGCAGAGCAAAATCTCGACGGGAGCTTCTCGGCTGTGGTCGGCCTCGCGGGGCCCTCGCCAGGCCGCCCCGGGACGAAGAATTGGCCCCCAAGAGCTCTGGGCATACCGTGAAGGAAAAATGGGGCATCAGGATGAGACCAAAGATCTGAAGCTGTGATGGTGCAGTTTCTCTGCGCCCGTCTCTAGGGCGTGACTAGTGGCTTCTGGATTCTAGATTCGCGCCTCGGTGGCCCCAGAGACTGGAAAGGTCCAGAAACCTCGCGACGTGATCTTCTAACTCTAAGTCGGGCGTGTGCCTCTACAGGAGGAATATTCAAAAATAGTTCAAAATAGTCTGGGGACGAATTTTGGATTGTTGTTCCATGTTGCGAAGGCCTTACGGCCGGTGCCGCCGACCCTGGAAGACGACACCCACGATGAAGGTGGCAGCCGGAGGTATTCAAGCACGAGGAGGAGGAGGAGGAGGAGGAGGAGGAGGAGGAGGAGGAGGAGGAGGAATACGCAAGGAGGAGGAAGAAGACGCGAGGAGGAGGAGGAGGTGGAGGAGGACGATGACGACGATGACGACGACGACGACGACGACGACGACGACGACGACGACGACGACGACGACGACAACGATGTTGACGTGAATCTGAGTCCTCAGGAACGCTTTTTGGCCGCTCTTCGGAGCGCTCTTGGGGGGCCTCTGGGGGCTAGATTTGGCGCCTCTCGGGAGCTTCTTGGGAGCCTCTTTGGAGCCTTTTGGGAGCCTGTTGGGAGGCTCCTGTGGGCCTCTTGGCGCTTCCTGGGGACATCTTGGGGGTCTCATGCTGGCCCCTCCCGAGAAGGAGGGAGGTAGGAGGGAGGAAGGGGAGGAGAAGAGGGGGGAGGAGGACCCTTCCCCACATGTTCGGGATGGGCAAAATAATCAGAAAAGTAGGCCGGGGGGAGGGTGCGTATCTGGGTGGCGACCCCCCCCCTGGGACCCCCCCGCGGGACCCCCCCCGGGACCCCCCTCCCGTCGGCGGGGAAGGGATCGAAGGGAAGAGGCTTCCCTCCGATTCAAGTACGATGGAGCTCATGTTCGTTGAGGGTGGCGCGGTAGCTCATTTACGATGTAGGTCATTTTCGCTAAGGGTGGCGCGCCGAGGACGACGCGTCTTCCAAACGCCGACAGGGTCGGCGGATGTTTGACTCTGTTCTGAATCTGTTCTATTCTTCGTCGAAGATCCGCCTGTAGGGGTACATGCCCGACCAAATTTTCACGGCGAGACCCGTGTCTGGGCTCGAGGAGCACGCAACGGGGGTCAGCCAATCTAGGCCTCCCAGATGGTGTCAGAGTAGAGTGGGGGCCCATGCCAAGAGACACCATGCCTGCCTCCAGGGTGCCCTGGGTTTCTTGGGGTTCGATGGTTCAGCTGTGGAAGGCGTGATTGTCCCACGCCAGATCAATGGACAACCTGGGGTCTCAGGGTTGGGTTTCTTGTGGTCGGGCTCCCACTGCAGATGGGTTCGGAGGATCGATCCGCATCGCCGATGCATGCGCGATGCGGCCCGATGTGGAGCCCGATGCGCTCCAAGCCGACGCCGACGATGCATCGGTGATGCATCGGCGATGCGTCGGCGATGCATCGGCGATGCGTCGGCGATGCAGCGCCGTCCTCCGACCCCCCGCCTGCTCGGGCCCCATCTGGGAGGCCTCTGGCCGGTCCCCTCCGCTCACGCTCAAGCTGACCCGGGCCTGCGAGCCGCGTGGCTCCGGCCCCGCCTGCCTGGCATCGTTCGGACGTGTGCATTTTTCCTTCGGCGAGGGCCATCGAGGAGCATCCTTGATCATTTGGCGAAAAAAAAAACCACGCACGAGACTGAAAGAAACACAGGGCATGGACGTCCGAGCGACGGCAAGCCTGCCGCTCCCTCCGCCGGCCCTGGCGGTTAGCGGCTGGCCGGGGCCCGCGGCGTGGCGCCGGGCTCCGGCCAGCCTGGGCCCGCGCCCCGCGCCCAGTGCCAGCGCGTCCCCCACGCGCGGGGCTCCTGTGCGGGATCTCCGCGGCAGCTTCGGGGGGCCTCGGGTGCCCCCCACATGGGTGCCTTCTCTCGTGCCCGAGGCGGGCTGAGTCCGACATGGCTTCGACACGGGTTCGACGCGGATCGGGGCGCGGCGGGACAGGCAGGGTCCCCCGAGGATGCAGCATGACGTCTGCCTCCTCCCCTGGCCCTTCCTCCTCTGTGTCGTAGTCATTTTGATTCAGGCCCCGCACCTCTGGCAAAGCCGTCCCGCCCAGGCCTCGCTCGGCTCGGCTGCCCAGGTCCGACTCGGCCCAGCGGATTGGCGCAGCCATCTAGAACACAGCCTGGGATGCCGGGCGTCCCACTGGCGGATCGCACGGTCGGTGTGCTGGAGCGCGACGCCACGATGCAGGAGGGCCTCACGCTCTTCAGCATGGGGCGCGAGACCTACCTGATCGACGAGGAACAACTGACAGCCTGAACATACACCTTCGGAGGTCTGCGTGGACTGCTTGGATCGGCGCTGCCGCTGGAGCCCCGCGGCGGCGCCGCCCCTAGCGTGCTCCGCGCGCCAGGGCGGAGGGGTCAGCGCAAATCCAAGAGGACCTCAGAAAGTGGATGTCCAGGCTGGCTTTGTTTCCTCGCATGATCGACGAGGACGGGCGGGTCGTGCACGAGCCGTGGTGGCCCCGTCCCCTCTCCCCAGTCAGAGCAGGGCGAGTTGAGGCAACGGCAGTCGATTGGCCATCGGGTGGCCTCCTCGTGGCCACCGTTGCGCGCGGCTCGGGAAACTGGTGCGCTTGGATCTCGGGAGGGGTCCGGGGTCTGATTCTGGGTCGCCGCTGTCTTGAATCCCCGTGCTTCGGAGGGGCAGTGGGGCAGACCTTCCAGGGATCAGGCAATCGATCATTCGGCCGGTGCCGGCAGGCGTCCTGCCATTGTGGCTGCTCCTGTCGCTCCTGAGAGGGTCTGTCTGGCCGTCAGTGCGGCCCCGCTCCGAGGCAGGTGTCTGTCCACAACCGCCGCCCAGGGCATCGACCCTCGGGCACCTCGGCAGGCGGTAGATCTGGACCACACTCGGCCCCCCCGGGGCCGAAACGTTTCCATATCCACCGCCCGCTGGGGTCCCGGGACGTCGTTTACGAAGGTTGTGGATATGGATATATCCTCGCCTCGTGCCCTTGCCCCCTCAGATGGGGCCTGGCCACCACGGCGCAAGAGTGGCGAAGCTCTCGCGTCAACTTCTGCGCGTACCTCCTCCCGAACGGGAACCTGCTCCGGGACGGCAACGACAACATCGAGGCGCCCTGTTTCAAAGCGGGCGGCGCTGCTGGCTTTGTGGAGGAGGTTACCTGGGACAACGAGTTGGTCTGGAGCTTCAATTCTGGCCCCTATACCCAGTACCTCACACACCACGATTTGGAGCCCATCCCGAACGGAAACGTCATGGTGCTCCGCTGGGAGCGCAAGAGCAAGGAGCAGGCCCTGAGCGAAGGCCGCAGGCCCGACCTCCTGCCAGACGGCGAAATCTGGAACGACACCATCCTGGAGCTCAGGCCGAACGGCAAGGGTGGTGCTGACATCGTCTGGAAGTGGTCCTTCTGGGATCACGTGGTGCAGGACTACGACCCCGAGAAGAGAAACTTCGGCGACGTGGCCGCAAACCCGCAGCTCTTCGACATCAACTACTGCCCGCCTGGCGGCAAGCCTGGCGCGCGCAACCGCGACCTCCTCACGGAGACGAAGGAGAAGAAGGTGCTCGGGCTGGAGGCCTTTGCTTCCGGGCTCGGGCCAGGCAAGACCGGCGAGAAGGACTGGCTGCACATTAATGCCCTCTCGTACGACGCTGTGCGCGACCAGGTGCTCCTGTCCGTCAACATCGCCAGCGAGGTGCTCATCCTGGACCACTCGACCACCACGACCGAGGCGAGCGGGCACACCGGTGGGAAGCGCGGCAGGGGCGGGGACATTCTGTACCGCTTCGGCAACCCGCAGGTCGCCCGCGCAGGGAGCCGCGTGGACCAGTACCTCTTCAACCAGCACGCGGCCCAGTTCCTGCGCGGCGTGCCCGGCGAGGGCCACGTGCTGCTCTTCAACAACGGCCGCTGCCCAGACCGCTTCTGGTCCTGCGTCGAGGAGTACCGCCTGCCGGCGGAGGCGGGCGGCGGCTACGAGCCGGCCTATGGGAGCCCGGCGCGGCAGTTGCGAGTTTGGAGTTACGGCCCCGCCGCGGGGCGGCGGTGCAGCTTCTACTGCACGCACATCTCGGGATGCCAGAGGCTGCCGAACGGGAACACGCTCGTAACGATGGGGCCCCAGGGCATCCTCTTCGAGGTCACGCCTGGGGGCGACGAGGTGTGGCGGTACGTGAACCCGGTCAGGAACCTGGAGGGCGCGGTCGCGGTCGTCAGGCAGGGCGAGCAGCGGGTCACCGGCAATTTCTCGATGTTCTATTCCCGCCGCTACGCTCCCGATCACCCGGCGTTCATTGATCAGCATGGGGAACCCCGCGTTCTTTCTCCTGGCAGGCACCTGGAGGCTTGAAGCCGCAGGCGCTCAGGTGTTTGATCGCACGTCGCTCATTGCCGTGTGTGGGAAGCCGCAGGCGCTTATATGCATGACGCCGTCCATTGCTGCTGATGGGATGGGGAACCGCGCGTCCGCCCTTCCCAGCATGCACTTGGAGGCTTCAGTCGGTGGTTCAACGATGAGGTCCTGAGGGATGGGGTCCTAAGAACGAGGTGCCTCAAACATTGTAAAACCAACCCTGGATCCCTTCCTATCTGTATGACCCCATCCCTCAGGACCCCATCTCTGAACCACCGATTCAAGACGCAGGCGCTAAGAAACTTGGCCGCGTGTCGCTTGCAGAAGCGACCTGACCCAGAGCATGGTTAGTGGAGTTTTGTTATTCATGCTGTGAGGGCGCTCGCTTAGCAACTCCGGGATGTCACCTCCGCTGCTCTCGAGGCGCTTCGGTCTCGCAGCGTGCTGCAGGTCTCAAGCGCAGTGGAAGCCCCCGCTCCGTCCCGCCTCCCGCATTCCTCTTACATTCTGCCTCCCTTTCACCCTCCTCAGCTGGAACCCTGGAGCTCTGCACCAGCTGCCCCGTGCGAGCACAGCGAGCTCCCTTGCCTCCCGTCTGGTCGCCCTGCCGGTGGCAGCTGGCCGCCCCTGCCAGGAGCACGCGCGGGGCGCACTGCGTGTGCAGCCCCACGCCTGCTCGCGCCTCGCGGCCAGCGGAGCCGTGCGGACGCCCCGAGCGGAGGCTCCGCAGGGAGCCCCTCCCACGGCGCCCCGCACTGCCAGGGGGGGCTCCTCCCGCGCGGCGATCCGACGCGGCGGTCCCTCTTCCAGAGCAGCTCCACGCCCCGACTCTGGCCGCCGGCGAGTGCCTCAGTCCTCGGCGGGGCGGGGCGCCTCGCGTGCGGGAGTGCCCCAGAGGGGCGGGTCGGGCGGCCTCGGTCAGCCCTCGAGTCTGCGCCGCAGGGGCCTGCCTTCCAGGGTGCCGCGGGGGGGGGGCACGCAGCCTGCCCCGGGGCAGGGTGGAGAGGCGGCAGGACGAGGAGGAGGAGGAGGAGGAGGAGGAGGAGGAGGAGGAGGAGGAGCAGCATCAGAAGGAGGAGAAGGAGGACAAGGAGGAGGGCAGCATCAGGAGGAGGAGGAGGAGGAGGAGAAGGAGGAGGAGGAGGAGGAGGAGGAGGAGGAGGAGGAGGACGAGGGGGCAGCATCAGGAGGAGGAGGAGGAGGAGGAGGAGGAGGAGGAGGAGGAGGAGGAGGGCAGCATCAAGAGGAGGAGAAGGAGGAGGAGGAGGAGGAGGAGGAGGAGGAGAAGGAGTAGACATAGGAGCAGGAAGAGGAGGAGGAGGATCGAAGGAGTCCCCGCTTGGAGTCCCTCCTGTGAGAGGCCAGCCCCCAGGGAGGCCCACTAGCAGGGTTGCCCCACCCCCCAAATACCCCCCAGGGAGGCCGATTACTTGGACGCCTCGCCAGATGTCCCTCCAGTGATGAGCCCCCGCGGGCTGCTGCCCCAGGTGGCCCCAGAGTTTTCACCAATGGTCTTCCCCAGGAACCTCGGCGCCGCAGCATTCCCAATCGGGCCCTTGTCGCGCGATCCGCGCTTCGTATCTCGCTAGTGGGGCCCGCATGGCTGGAAGCACCTCTTCTCCGTTGACCCACAGACGGGCCCCTGGTGGCCGCTGGCCGGTGTGGCGCGCGGGCCGACAAGAAGTCAGGACGGTGTTTGGAAGGTTCCAGCAGCAGTTGTTCAGCTGCCCCTCGTCCTCATACCTCATTATCCTCTTCGTGGCCCTGCTTCTGCTCCTCTTCATCTCCTTCCCCCTCCCATTCCCTCCACTTCGTCGGCCGTCTCCTGCCTCTCCCCTTCCTCTTCCTCCTCCTCCTTCGCCTCCTTCGCCTCCTCCGCCTTCTTTCTCATCGCCCCACCCCGTATTCCTCGTCCTCCTCGCCCTCCGTTTCATCTGGGTCTTCCGCGTGCGTTCTTCTTCCCATCCTGCTCCTCATCATGCCCTCCTTCCCTCCTTTCCTCTCCCTCTCTGTCTTCTCTTGCCTCCTTCCCTCCATCTCATCTTTCCATGCCCCCCCCGTTCTCCGTGTCAACCCGTGCCAGTTGTTCGAGCTGACTTGCGTACAGCCTATGCCAACAGAAGCTAACAACTTGCAGAAACCTTCCATACATCTTTGATGTCCCCCTCCCTGCATCCCCTTTACCCCACGAGGTGGACACATAAGTGCCGAGGTCGGCCACTAATATAGAGCGAGGAGTATGTCAAGAGGTGTGGCGAAGAGCAAGGAGCAAGGATGAGGGATAGGGTGAGCGGACAGAAAAGGGAGGATTCAACTGGAGGAGAATAACGAAGACGACGATGAGGGACGTTGCCCCCCAGACCCCTCGACGCCTTGCCCAGGGTCTTTCGACCCCTCGACGCCTTGCCCAGACCCCTCGACGCCTTGCCCCCTCGACCCCTGAGTCGTTCCTTGACAGCTCCAGGGCTCGGGATCGGCTTCCGAGGGGGGCCAGAATGGCGAAACAACGCTCGCTCCGACACGTTCGGGCCGCCGGGTGTGTGGGCTCCTCCGACGCGCGTCCCCGCTCAGGCTGGCTACGCATACGAGCGACCCGCAGTCGGATTGACTTCTGGTGGGATCCCCTGCAGGGGGCGCAGGGGGGCCAGACCTGGGCGCGCAGGGCGGTGCGGGCGCACCGCGTGGGACGAGGGGCGGGCCGCGCAACAGATGCCACCCTTGCCCGGGGCCACTGCTTACTGCGGGTGTGCGTCGCCGATGCGCGAAGAAGGAAGCCCGCGTAAGCACGCGCTCGGATGTCCGAGCAGATCTCGTGGATCGGCGCTGAGCCCCCCCTGGCGGCGCCCCCGGCGTCGGTCCTGGCGCGCTCCGCGCGACAGGGAGGGATGCCCAGCGCCGGTGCAAGACATCCGCGCGGACCTCCTGAAGAGTATGGTTTATGTTATGTACACGGTTCTCTTCTTCCGGCGGCGAGCAAGGGGGGGAAGTGAGAAGGAGACCTCCTTCTCCGAAGGCGGTGCGCAGAAGCCCTCGCGACTTCTGAGAGGTTTTTTGTCCGATGTGTCTCCCGGGAAGGCGCAGAGAACTTCTCAGAAGGGCGGGGGACTCCAAAGCCTTCTGAGAAGGTTCGCCCCCTCGCACTCCCCCCCCCCCCCCCTGGGCGCGCCGCCGACCCTTCGCATCGGAGAAGCAGGGGACCAGACCACCGCCACCGAGAACCCATCCGGGGGGGGACGGACCCCTGGGCGCTGGCACGTCCGAGCGTCGCCCTGTCATTCCTGGGTGGCGCTCGGGCGTGCCACCGCCCGGGGGGCCCGTCCTCCCCCGATGGCTTCTCGGTGGCGGTGGTCCCTGCTTCTCTCCTCTTTGGTACCGCTCGGGCGCGTGCACTGTTCCTCGGCGAGAACCGTCGAGGATCACCCTGGGTCATCGAGCAACAAAGCACGCGCGATACCGAGAAGGGCACGGGGAATGTACGCCCCAGAGACGGCAAGGTTCCGATCTTCGAGGTCCAGGTGCAGGAAGTTGTGGCACAGCGACAACCACCACCAGGGGTGCCACCTCCAGCGAGAAGCGGTCCACGAGGCCTCACCCGCTTGCGCACACAGGGGGCGCCTCGAGCGGGGAAGGGGGGACAAGGGGATGCCCCGAGCGGGGAAGCGGGCGGGCCATACCCCCAGGGGGGTACCCCCCCTCTCCTGGCTCCTCGCGCCGGTGGTGGTGGTCGGAAGAGCGCGGTGCCGACTGCGCCGACGTTCGCGCGCGAGCTTCCCGGGCGAGGCCGCGCGGGAGCGCCGTGGCCCGCCGGTGTGCCTCGGTGTGCGGTGTGTGCTTCGCCGGCGGCCGGCGGAGGCCACCGCGCAAGGCCGCTGCCACACGGACACAATGAATCGTCGACTCCCGCGTCGTATGCGTCGTGGCGGGCGCGTTCTTTTCGTGCGCGTGGTGCGCTTTGCTCCTGCGTGTTCCTCTTACCTGCGAGCGGTGCTGACGTAGCGCAGGCGTTCCGAGGCAGCGATTTTCCCCGCGCGCTGGAAGCATATGATCCAGGTGCTCGCTCCGTGATCCGAAGGCTGCGGAAGGTCATGTAGACCAGACGCGGGGGGGGGGGGAAAAAACATTTCAGGAAACGATGCACCACAAGATGGGGATACTATGTGTGCGGGTCGGACGCTCGCCTCCAAAGCGGACGTGCAGTCTCAGTATGTCTTCGTGCGTCCCAAGGCACAGTGCTGGCTGATGTGTGGGAGGAATATCAGGAGTGTCTCAGGAGGGAGAAGAACACACAGACACAAGTAATCGTCGACTCCCTAGAAAGTATCGGAAAATGGGAAGCGGTGGGGAAGACAAAAACCCAGAAAGTATGGGAAAGTATGGAGACTCCTGTTATTTGTGCGTATTTGTTTGTGTGTCCCAGGGGGCCTTCAGCAAGACTCAAGCTCAAGTAAGCCGGAACTCGGGTTTGCCGACGTTTTTTGACGAGCGCGTCCTGGAGTTTGACGGTCCAGTTCTCGTGGGCTGTCTGCAGCGGGAGCTCGCGTGAAATTTCAGATCGGGTCTCGTCATTTTTGATGGTGGCCCCGTCCGGCCAACCCGAGTCCCCCGTACCCGAGTCTTAGGTCTCCCCGATCCCTCTTCCTTCGCTGGCCTGGCCCTGTTTTCACGTATCTAGCGGCAGTGAGATTTGATTCGCAGTGCTGGCTGATGCGTGACCTAAGGGTTTTTCGGAAACCCGCCAGCCTTCCGAGAGGCCCCCGTGTGCCTTCGGAGGAAGCTTGAAACGCGAAACGCTTCTCAGAAGACAGGAGGCCTTCTGAGCATTTTGAGGAGGCCCGCTCCCCCTGCCTGCCCCCCTGGGCGCGCCGCCGACTCTGGGGGGATTTCGCCGACCAGGTGCAGTCGACGTGCCGACGTGTGTAAATGGCGAACTAGCCTCAGCAAATCTCACACGCCGGCAGGTTCAGTCTTGTTCAACATCTGGGCCACTCCACATGAGGATGACACGTGTTTCAGCTCCGTTGGCAGGTGGGGAGCCTCGTCCCGCTTCCTTCGCTGACCCGGCCCCTTTCCCACGTATCTTTAGCGTTGTGGAAGTCGATTAATGGAGAGGAAGCATGCTGCCGAATAATTTCCAGATGTCTAGGTGATGTTTCAAACATGTTCTAAATATGGAAAATCATGTTTGCAATAGTTTCAGAACATGTTTCACACATTGTAGACACATCTCTAGTTCAATGATCGGACTCTTAGGGTGTCCATCGTCGTGGCATCCACAACTTTAGCGGCCGTGAGGGTTGAGGCACAGTGCTGGTTGATGCGTGGGAGGAATGTCACGAGTGTCGCCGCCCAGGTGCAGGACCTGGGCCGCTCCCCCTGCGTGGTGGACGCGGCGCCTGGCGGCGGCCCGGCGCCCGGCGTGCGGGAGGCCGCCTCCCTGGAGCCGCAACTGCTGGAGGCCGCCTGGGGCCGTTTCGACGTTTCCCTCCCCCTCCTCCTGCTTCTCCTCCTGCTCCTGCTCCTCCTCCTCCTCCTCCTGCTCCTGCTCCTCCTCCTCCTCTTGTTCCTCCTCCTCCTCCTCCTCCTCCTCCTCCTCCTCCTCATCCACCTCCTCATCCTCATCCTCATCCCCCTCCTCAACCTCATCCTGATGTTCCTCCTCCTCCTCCTCTTCCTCCTCTTCCTTCCTCCGCCTCCTCCTCCTCCTGCTTCTCCTGCTCCTCCTCCTCCTCCTCCTCCTCCTCCTCCTCCTCCTCCTCCTCCTCCTCCTCCTCCTCCTCCTCCCCGTCGCCATTTTGGCTCAAGATGCTGTGTTCCGCTGGGGAAGACGTGGATAGTCCGCGGCTGGCAGAACTTCTTCAAGTCCGGCTGAGTCTTCTATCGCACGGGGCGTTTGGGGCGGTGGGTAAACGGAGGTGTTTCCCGTTCCTGCCGTCTGGAGCGCGACCCAAAGACCCATGGCGAAAGGTGCTGCTCCTTGGCATCGTGGCGGCGAGCGTGTCCCTGGCTTGAAGGGGAGCACCAATGGAACTTTGGCGTTCCAGGCCGACGGCGAGGTTCGAGGCCAGGACACATGCGGAGGTGGTACCAACAAGAAGAATAATGACCGCTCATTGGGAATTGTCATACCATGGACATGCTCAGTGCTTGAAATGTCATGGGTCTTACTGCATATGTGGGAGGTGAAGCCCGACCTGGCATTGAAGGCGACGTTGGAGGAGATGCTGGTGATGTCCCTCCCGAGCTGCGCGAAGTTGCAGTTAAGCTTCTGAAGTTTCGACTTAAGTTCCAAGTCCACATGGCGGAGTTTGCAGTGCTAGATGGGCCAGTCCCCGCCGGGTAGGCACCCCAGATGGACGCGGTCGCCTACGCGGAAAAGACCCGCCTTGCAAAGGTGGCAGAAGGGGGCGGCCTGGAATATGCGGTCATGCTTGCAGGAGGCGGAACAGAGGAAAACGAAGCTCAACCACATCCGTGAACAGTTTGGTGAGGGGACGGCCCAGTTGTTTTCGGTTGCTGCAGCTCATGGGAAGGCGGTGGCGAGCGGAACCGGGCCGACCTCATCCGGCGCCTTGTCCATCCTGAGCAGTGGAAGGCGGCGAAGGTGGCGGAAGCCCGCTCGGCCTAGGAGGGGCGAGATCAGAAGCTGCGGGCCACGCCCCCCGCAGCTGACGCCACGGGTGGAGCTCGCACCCCCCGAGGCGCCCCCCCCCCCCCCGCGGGCGACCCCCGCGATGCACCAGATGGACACGCTCACGACCCGCGTGCTAAAGCAGCTCATGGGCTCCCAACGCAGCCGCCTGGCCTGGCTAACATGCCAGCTGAGATACTTCGGGCCCGACGCAATGAGACGAAGGTCTCGCGAGGTTTGCGGGGGGCCTTTCGCGCCTGACGAGAAGATCCATCAGTCCGACATCGATGGGGACATGTTCAACGTGGGGGGCGAGGTCAGCGAGATTGGAGACGTTGCCGGGGACGATGAGTTGCGTGCGCTTCGGAAGCGGGGACAATCCACTGGCCCTGCCAAGGAGGAGCTCAGCCGCCTCGAGAATACTCTGCGGGGGGCGGCCAAGGCCAAGGCGGCCGAGAGGCTCGAGGTGGCGCGGGGTGGTCTCAACGAGCAGTTCAAGGAGGCATTGCGCGCAGCAGCGGCGCCCATGCCAGTGGCCCCGCAGTTTGGGCGGCAGTTCTGGCGCGCTGAATATCCCGGCGGCGGTCGGCGAGTCGCGGGGGGATCGTCGCAGGGCGCCCGCGAGCGGAGCCGCGAGCTCGCACTCTGCAGTTTGGCTTGAACTCGCCGCGGAATTTGCGCCCCATGTCCCAAAGGTGGCGTGCGTTTTCTCTTTCTCTTTCTCTCTCTCTCTCTCTCTCTCTCTCTCTCTCTCTCTCTCTCTCTCTCTCTCTCTCTCTCTCTCTCTCTCTCTCTCTCTCTCTCTCTCTCTCTCTTCTCTCTCTCTCTCTCTCTCTCTCTCTCTCTCTCTCTCTCTCTCTCTCTCTCTCTCTCTCTCTCTCTCTCTCGTCTCTCTCTCTCTCTCTCTCTCTCTCTCTCTCTCTCTCTCTCTCTCTCTCTCTCTCTCTCTTTGCGAGCGCTGCCTGCAGGCCTGTGCCCTTCCAGCGGCCAAGAGGGAGTGCGCTGCGATGGTTCGGCGGCCGCTATTCCAGGCTGGCGCCCCAAAGGGCGGGCGCGGGTCGCGCGGGGGGCCGTTGTCGCGGCCCGCGAGAGTATGCATTTTAAGCGGTCGTTGGCCCACAGTGGCATCGTGGCCGGGATTGAGTCGGGCAAACGCTTGCTGTTTTTTTGAATTGCAAGCCGAGCAGGCCGCGATGGCCATCGAGGTCTGTTACTTCGCGTCTCTGGCCAATGGGTCTCGGGTGAGAATGTGTGCGAGATGAGGGGCACCCCTGAGTTCGTTCGGGCGTTGGCGAGTCCCTCTTCGAGCCCTCGCCCTTCAAGTTTCGCAGGTGCCTCGGAACCCAGGTGGCCCGCGAGGTTTCTTAAGTGGCCTACTGTAAAAGGATCGTGCCGCGCGAGTTGTCAGTAGGTTGCGGCCCCGATCTTCCCTCGGGGCGGCGCGTCGCGGCCGTTGGCTCGGGCGGCGGCGGTCGCTCAGCCAGCGCCGCGCGCCGATGGAGAACCTGGCCCCTCATGCCTTCGAACGGTTGTCACCTCAGGTTTCGTCTCAATGCCTCCACTGGCCCTCGGCCGCGGAGAACGCGCTATTCTCCCGAGAGGGCGCAGCAGCGAACATCGAGGATGGCGAAGCATAAAGAAGGCGTGGGATTGCGCGAAACGAAGACGGCCGAGGCCAGGGCGGCCGGGGGGCCCAAGACGGCGCGGGATGGTTTCAACCAGCAGTTCAAGGAGGCGTTGCGTGCTGCAGCGGCGCCCGCGCCAGTGGCCCCGCAGCTTGGGCGGCAGTTCTGGCGCGCTGAATTATCCCGGCGGCGGTCGGCGAAACGCGGGGGGGTCGTCGCAGAGCGCCCGCGAGCTGAGCCGCGGGGTCAAGCTCGCACTCTGCAACCTGCCTCCCGGTTTAAGATCGCCGCGGAATTTGCGCCCCATGTCCGGAAGGTGGCGGGCGCCTTCTTTTTCCACGAGCACCGCCTGCAGACTTGCGCCCTTCCAGCGGCCGAGAGGGAGCGCGCCGCGATGATTCGGCGGCCGCGTTTCCAGGCAGGCGGCCCAAAGGGCGGGGGCGGGTCGCGCGGGGGGCGGTGGTGGCGGTCCGCAAGAGTTTGCATTTTAAGGGGTCGTTGGCCCGCAGTGGCATCGTGGCCGGGACTGATTCGGGCAGTCGCTGGGTGTTTTTTGTTTGAATTGGAAACCAAGCAGGCCGCGATGACCGATGGCCGCTGGGGTCTGTTACTTCGTCTTTGGCCAATGGGTCTCGGGTGAGAATTTGTCCAGGATGAGGGGCATCTCTGGGTTTGTTCGGGCCCTGGCGGCCCCCTGGCCGTTGGTTGGAGAATCCAACGCCCTGGCTGGAACGATGAATCCGCGCGGGCTTCTTCGGCCGGTGCCCGCGAGGGTTGCGGCGCCTGGAGGTGCTGATCACTTGAGCAATGGTGCGTGGCTCTGTCAGTTATGAGCTACACCCTGTCCTCCAACGAGTTGGCGCCCTCTGCGGGGATCAGCCTCTTCGAACCCTCGCCCTTCAAGACTCGCAGATGCCTCCGGATCCAGATTGCCCACGAAGTTTCTCATCTGGCCCCTTGCGCAAGGATCATGCCGCGCGAGTTGTCAGTTCGTTGCGGTTTTGGCCTTTCGGGGCGTGCCGCGATGGTTTTCTCGGAAAGTCATGGTCGCCCAGCCAGCGCCCCACGCAGATGGAGAACCTGGCCCCTCATGCCCTTGAGCAGTTGTCGCCTCAGGTTTCGTCTCAATGCCTTCTTGCCCCAGGCCGCGGAGAACGCGCTATTCCCCCGGGCATGCGCGGCAGTGAAAGAGCGAAGATGGCGAAGCGTGAGAAGGGGGGGAGATTTTGTTAAACGACGACGGCGACCATCGCTCATCGGGGGGAGTCGGGCGCAACGCTTCGGGGTCCGCATATGACGCATTGGTCGCATTGTCCTGCGTAATTGTTGAGACGTGCACTGTGCTTCGTAGACGGAGGGCTGCGAGCTTCTCGGTTGGACCCTCCTGGTTGTGCTTTCGCTGTGTCTGGAGGGGTGGCTCCGCCGCCCGAAGGCCCGCCCTCGTTACGCGTCGGGAAGGATCTAATTCCAGATCTCGGCAGCCAGAGCGCCCCTGGTCCCAGAGATAGTTGCTTCCAGGCGTCGCAGTGGCATTGTCGTTGGGCCTCGGTCCTCGCGCTGCTGACTTTGCTGCAGTTGTGCACGAGGCCCTGCCCGCCCCCTGGTGGGCCGATCAGGTCGCCGGGGATGCGCTCGCTCATCCCGGGGAGGTCGATCGGTTGATCGCCATATTTGCTGAGGTTCTGCGGGGGGCCTGGGCGGCAGATCAGGCGGCGCCCCAGCAGGGCGCCAGGCCCTGGCTGGTCACGCATGCCCCCCACGGGGCCGAGTAGGCTCATGCTTAAGTGAAGCGTGAAGCTGAACCATTTGTCGATTAACCCCATGCCCACGATAATAACATACCCCCCCCCTTAAGTAGTTAGAGTTTTTTATCGTCGACCAATAAGAGTTTGGTCGGGGGCGCGGGGGCGCGGAGGCCGAACTTCATTATCACGGGAAAAGTTCGCCATCGAGGTTACTTCCTTCTCATGCTTCTCGTGCTCTTCCTCCTTCTCATCACTCTCATATTTCTTATCTTCTTTCTTTATCACTCTCTTTATATTTCTTTTTCTTCTTGTCTCCCTGCCCCCCTGAACTTGCTTATCGCTGGGGTTGATTATCCAGGGAAAACTAAGCACATGAGCTACCCTACACGAGCAGATGAAAATTCTAATTTCCATTACGCGCTTACAAATTAAATCTAATAAGTTTTGAACTTTGGATTTTTGTTTCTTCCTCTTCCTCTTGCTTCCCCTGCTCTTACTCCTTCTCATCCTTCTGCTCTGTCTGTTCTTCTTTCTTTATCTCTCTCTCTCTCTCTCTCTCCCTCTCTCTCTCTCTTTCTATTTTTTTCTTCTTGTCCCCCTGCCCGCCTGAGACTGTTTATCGCTGTGGCTGATTATCCTGGGCAACTTAGGCAGAGCGAGCAGATGGAAACCTTAATTTCCATTAAGCGTTTACAAATTAAATCTAATAAGTTTTGAACTTTGGATTTTCGCTTATTCCTTCTCCGCTCCTCTCTCCTCCTCCTGCTCCCCCTGCTCTTCTTCTTGTCGTTATATAGATATATATATATATATATATATATATATATATATAATATATATGTTTTTTGGATGTCCTTCTCTCTCTGGCAGCTTAATATCTCTTTATGCTGGCTCTGGCGGGCAACTTTTACTATCCCCCCGAAAACCCAGAATTTTATGATCCCTTAGGGCTTATTATCTGCAGCATGGGGTTATGTTACCGCGCCATGAAGAATGGGTGATGCATCGCGCTCAAGAGAGGTGGATGGGGGGTGGGGCGGGGCGCGCGCGCGTGCGCGCGCGTGCGCGTGCGCGTGTGAGGGGTGGGGCGCGGGGGGGCGTGTGTGTGGGGGGGTACTTGGGTACTTCTAGTGAGGAGCTTTTGCAGCTGGGTGACCCCGTGTCTGGCCTTTGCGCGGCGGCCCTTGCCCGGGTCCAGGATCTCGAACCGATCGAGGCGAGAAGTGTTCAGGCCTGTCGTTATATTATTGTTGGCACGGTTGTGGGGGTCGACGGTTGGCGCCCTGGCGCTTTGCTCGGCCTCCCACTCGAGGCTCAGAAAGCCGCTGCGTCGTTGCACCAGCAATGCGGTTCCCAGATGTCGTGGCCAGCTTAAGTTCTCGTAGGGTGGACCGCTCTCCGTCTTGAGAGTGCGACCGATGAACGACCAGCGTGGAAAGCCCCCCTTCTACATCGGGTTTACATCAAGCTCAGAGGGGGCGGACATCGACACTTGGGCGGCTGAGCGCTCGGCTGTTTGGTGCACCGCAATCAAAGGGTCCTCTGCTCTTAAAGCCAGCTTGATGCGGGAGTTGCGCAATGTTTCCCCCCTCGAGGAAGGTGCCGCCTCACGGGCTTTTGCACTGGGATCTGGAAAACACTGGCCCGGTGCACCCTAGGACGTTCATTCGGTTCGCGATGGGTATGGCGCATGCCCCACCTGTTGAATGTTTGATGTTTAAATGCGTACCTCTCCGTGTACGCTTGAGGTTGCAGGTGGCGCATCGCCCGTGGGCAGGCCAGGAACGGGGTATCTTCATTGTTGCGCCCGGGGTACACCTAGGATAAAACCATATGTCCATGTGGCAAACCTCTCCGCGGTGATTACCCGAGCTTATGTGGGCGATATGTCGCAGGGTATGCATGGAGAGGAGATCTGGCGCTTGCTCGAGTTGCGCCTGGTGATATCCGCCATGGCCATGAGGTCGAGAAGCTGGGATGCTTGTTCAGTGGCATGTCTGCCCTGGCTTGTTCCTCGAAGGCGCTGGGCGAGCGCGTCGCCAGAAGCCTCCGCGCAGCTGGCCGCCCCATCCATCTCTTGACTGACGCGTGGGGCCCCGGGCCCGCCACTGCCGCGCGGCGTCGGCGGAAGGTTGCCGCGTGGGAAGGCGGAGGCTTGGACCTCGGAGGAGGGGCCCCGAGGTGCATTATTTGCCGAGTCTGCATCAGGGGGCGGCTGACACTCAACCAGGTGCGCTTACGGCGGGGCCCAGGGGCCACCGGGCCCCAGGGCCCTCGCTCCGCCAGGTTCGAGTTTTTAGGGGCCGGGCGGCACGGTGCTCTGGATGGTGGGCCCTTGGGGCCGGTTCCACCGCGGTGCTTTCCTTGATTTGTAGCACGAAAGAGGGCCCTGTGTTCTGATAGCGCTTCGAACATTTGAAGCTGTTTATGATCTGTGGTCGGCTTTAGACCCGCGTGAGAAGATGCAGGTTTCGCAGGTCTGGAAGACCTCCGCTGTTCTGTTTTAAGACATCCCCGCCAACTATCGACGGCGGAGAGAACAAGGTCCTGCCGTTGCGACGGCTGTGGTCTTGTTAGATTTGCAATGGGACTCTGCTTCCCAATGTCTTTGGCATGATGAGTTTGGGTTTGCCTTGTCCCTGGAGGCCTTGGATTTTCGTTTCCATATGTGGGAATCCTTCCAGGTGGCCTGTACCGAGTGGGCCTGGGGCAAGGCGTCGGGCCATTATTTGGGGGGCGGGCCCAGGCGGGGTTTGATTTCACCGCCAAAGAATGCTGAACAAACACCTCGGTGGCAACTTGGGCAACGAATCGCAGGCCATTTTGAGAACGACCTGGAACGGTATATTTGGGATCGAGGCCCCGTTGCATGAGGCTGGATACTGCGCGTCGCAGTCTTGCCCGAGGTGTGGCGAGGCACCTGAGACGCCTCCTCACAGGTTCTGGCAGTGTTGCGCCAATGACCAGCGGGAGAGCCTGGCCGCGCAGGCCATTGCTTATCTTGCCCCGACGGCGATCGCAGAAAGCGGTCGCCTCTCCTCCCTTTGGCTCCGTGGGCTGATGTCCCTGGAGCAGGCCGCGAGCGTTCCCCCTGCCCCGCGGGCTCTCCAGCGGCCCCTTTGGAGCACTCAGGGAGGGCGGCGTCGCCTACGGGGGCGTCCGCGGGATCAATGGATCGGGGGGCAAGGGCGCTGAGGATTTGAGGCTCAGAAGGTGCGGTTGGAGAGCCGTCATGATTCCGAAGATGTCGCTGGGCGGCGCGTTTGGCGCTTTCCCCGCGGGCGACCAGAGCTCGCCGCGCGCTGAGCTTTGCGCCCTTTCTGGCAGTCCTCTTGGAGACGGAGAGCAACCCTCTGCTTATTAATGAGCATTTGCTTGTCGTCCGGCGCGTTCGGGAATCCAAGCTGCGGGCGAACGGGGGCAAGAGTGCATCGCTTGGGGCCCCGGTCAGGCCAGGGTGACCTTCGCTGGACGAAAGCCCACCCGACCCTGGCCCAGGCAATGCGCGCCTCGAGCATTGAGTTTCTTTTTCGCCGCGCTGCAGATCTGCGCGTCAACGATGGCGCAGAGAGAGGGGAGCTCTCCCCCGAGGATGTTGCCACGGCAGCAGGTGCTGGCAGCTTGCAAGTCATGTTTTTTGCGGCTGTTGGCATCCAGAGGGCAGTTCTTCTTACCTGTGAACGAGACGCCAGCTCGAGGGAAGGATTGGCCGCTGCGGGTCACCCTCGCAGAGGCTCGCAGGCGGCGTTTCACTTCATGTTGCCATAGCGTGATGGAGAGGAACACCGTCTTAAAATGTCATATGTGTAGGCAATCCTTTCTGAAGAAGGGTGTTATGTCCCAGTTTGGACCCCGCCCCCCCTGCGCCACCCTTTCCTCTTTCGCCCAGGTTGAGGAGGCTTGGGGCCGTCAGGAGTTGGCCGCGGGGGCTGAACCTCGCCTCAACATCGGCGAAGTGCAGGAGCGGCGACGGCCCGCGGACCACCCTCATGTACCTCTTGTGCACGATCGTCATGTTCTTGACGTTCTGAGAGGAATGCAGTGTTGCACGAGTTGTGCTGCTGTACAGCGTGGACAGCGTGCGCAGGCTCGGTGCTGAGTGTGCATGCAGGGCGCGAGATGATGGGAGCAAATCTCCCCCCTCGGCGTCAGGCCGTGAAGTCCTCTCTCGTCTCGTTCGGGGTCTGGCCCCGAAGTCGGGCATGTCCTTCCCTGTTTGCGATTGAATGCGCTCATGCGCGAAAGCTTGCTCTTGGTCGCCGTCTTTTGAATACAGAGTCTAGAATTTCCTCCTCGTCCTCGTCCTGGTCCACCTCCTCCTTTTCCTCCTCTTCCTCCTCTCCTCCTCCTCTTCCCCCTCCACCTGCTCCTCTTCCTCCCCCCCCTCCTGCTCGTTCTTTTCCTCGTGAGGTTAACCTGCCGCGCAGCGCGGAGCCGGGCGCCATGACCGTCGCGGAGGGCCCACACGGCGCCGTGGAGGTCGGGTGGGTGCGAACCCGGGACCGTGAAGATCGAGTAAACACTAGGGGGAGAAGGATAGGGTTCAAATGTCAGGAGGGGGAAGGGGAGGAAGAGGAGGAGGAGGAGGAAAAGGCGGAGGACGTGGTGCCGGTGGGTGTGGGTGGTTGTGTGTATGGGCGTGGAAAGTCAGCGAGGGTGGGCGTGCGGGTGTGAGTGCCAGAGTGTGTCGCCCGCGCGGGGATAGAGGACCCGAGTTCACCCAGGACGCGTTACCGAAGCTCCAACACACCCTTCAGCTCCAAATCCTCCCTTCATCAGTCCGTACAGACTTTCCGCTTCGCTGCAGGAATGACCGCCTTCGGCAGACGGTCACCCCTGCCATCCTCGGGAGAAGCCCGCTTCGAAAGAGGATCTGCTCTACGCCCTTCCAACTTCCAACGGTGGCCGAGTGACGTCGACGAGGTCCGAGCGTAAATTCCAGCGCGGTGTCCCGCGAGGGCCCCGTTTTGGCGTTGGCGCGGTCTCCATTCGTAGCTGCTGCGCGATCTTTCGCACAGGGTCGGTCAAGCCTCCTCCTCCCTCCTCCTCCTCCTCCTCCTCCTCCTCCTCCTCCTCCTCCTCCTCCTCCTCCTCCTCCTCCTCCTCCCCCTCCCCTCCCCCTCCTCTCCTCCTCCTCCTCCTCCTCCTCCTCCTCCTCCTCCTCCTCCTCCTCCTCCTACGGGAGTCTCAATCGAGTCCTACTCTGAGGAAGAATCGCCTGTCCACCCTTGCAGCTGTTCGATAAGTGCACGTTGCTGCGAGAAAGAATGCAGCGAGGGCCCCATTTTGGAACGCCGTCGCCCTCAGTCCGCGTTGGTTGTGTCTTTGGTCGGCGCCGTTTTCCTTGGCCCCGCATCGCTTCGGCCTGTCCCTGGCCCTGTCCTGTGCGTTGTCTGCCGCCGATCTCATTAGCACGGCCCTGTCTCCGACTGTCTCTGGCTGGGTCCTGTGCGTTGGCTCCCTCCGATTTTTGTTTCTGGTCCTGCTGCCGATTGCCCCGTGCTCGCACGCCATCGATTACATGGTTGTCATCTGTGTCAGTGCGATGCCACCTGCGTGAAGGTCTAACTGGTTGCTGCGTTTCCTTGTTATAGCAATGCGATAGTGTGTGTATGTGCTGCTTGTACCAGAGGGGGTGGGGCGCGACGCGGCCCTCGTTAGCAGAATTGGAACGTGACCGCGTCTGTGGTGAAGACCTTGACTCGGGTGCCTGCGTTCTCTGGGGCGCCGCTGAGCCTAGCATCGCAGGTGATCGGAGCCCATGTACATCAGCACATCAGAATATGGATGATTGAGGGCGGCGATGTGATGGAAAAAAGGTATGCTAAATTCATCACAGTGGGATGCTGCTGCTGCTGATGATGGGCGTGACGATGGTGACGAAGATGATGATGATGATGATGATGATGATGATGATGATGATGATGATGATGATGACGATGATGATGATGATGATGACGATGATGATGATGCTGATGATGATGATTATGATGCTGATGTTGATGATGATGATGATGATGATGATGATGATGATGATGATGATGATGATGATGATGATGATGATGATGATGATGATGATGATGATGATGATGATGATGATGATGATGATGATGATGATGATGATGATGATGCGGGTGGCCATTCGGAACAGGAGGAGCAGGAAGAGGAAGAGGAGGGGGAAGGGGAGAAGGGGACGGAGGATGAGGGGCAGGGGAAGAGCAGAAGCAGGAGGAGGACGAGCAGGGAATCGACGAGAAGCGCGCGGCCGACCGAGAGCGACTCCGGCCCCGGGCCTGCCGCGAGAGGTGCAGCTGCCGGCCGACCACAGGCCCGGGGAGCGGGCGCGGCTGCGGCTCGCGGCGCCCCCCGAGATGCGCGTCCAGGTGCCCGAGGGCGGCAAGCCGGGCGACGCGCTGCAGATCGTCAGGGTCGACCGGGTCAGGACCGCTCTCGCGCCTCTCGGGAGCCTCCTCCTCCTCCTCCTCCTCCTCCTCCTCCTCAGGATCGAGGCGGAGACGGCAGATTCGCGTCCTGTCGACCGGCGGCGGCCCCGCCGCCGGCGCTCAGCGGCGAACGCCGGCGGCGGCCCGGAGGCGGGCGGTGCGGAAGGATCCGACGCTTCGGAGACGGCCGATCGGTCGAGGCTGAACGGCCCCAGCGGTGTCAGGAAGGAACGCCGATGGAGTCGGCACGAGACGCACCCCGCCTCTCGCGAGTCCTCCCGGCCTCCCAAGTGGGGTCGGTGTGGACGGGGTCGGCGGATCGCGCCGCCTCGCCGACGCATGGCGGATGCGGCTCGATGTGGAGCCCGACGGCGCCGATGCCTTGCCGACGTCGCGAAGGGATTGGGGGGTCCCGAGGGAGGCGGGTCCTCGCGGTGGTGGGGAGTTTCGGGGCCGCGGAGTGCAAGGGCACGCCCTCGGGGTCGTGGGGAGCCCCTGCAGGCCCCGAGAGAGGCCACCGCGATCCCGGCGGGGGGGGCTCCTGGACATCCGATGGGAGGCCCCTGTCGGGGCGGGCGAAAGGGGGGGATTGGGAAAGGGGGGTTACGAAATTTGCTGCATGCAGCTGGTTTCGGCCCCGCCGGGGCCCGTTCCTCGATACATCGCCGCCTCCGGCGCCGGGAGGCGCCGGGAAAATCAGCTACGTGAGCTGATACTGATTCTCACCCCCCCCTTTGGTATCCCCCCCTTTCGCCCGACCCGACCTTGGGAGAGACACCGTGGTCTGTTTCTGTGGGCGGGAGAGAGAGGGGTGTCGTTGGAAGCCTCTCCTCTGCATTCCTGTCCTCTGTGTCGTCCTTCCGCCTCCGCCGCCGCCGCCGCCGCCCTCTCCTCAGGTTCATCGCCCTCTCATTCACCGCTTTCTCAACCTCCCCGTCCTGCGCCCTCTCTCTCTCTCTCTCTCCTCGGCCTCCGCCTACTTACGCCTGCTCCTCTGCCTACCCCTATCTCCTCCTGCGCCTGCTCATGATCCTGCTTCTGCTCCATGTCCACGTTTTCTCCCGCCCTCGGCTAAAAGCACAGGGCCGAGCCAAGCCGAGCTCACGGATATCGAACAATGGCCTGCCACAGATGGGGGCGCCAGACTGCACCATGCATTGTGTAGGCCTTGTTGGCTCTTCGAATGTTGCGCGTGGGTTCCATCGAGGGCGCGGCAGGATCTTGAAGTCCAGCCAGGATTTGGCTGGCCGACCTGGGCTCCTTCCGTGTTCTCTTTGGCCCATCGCCTGGAGAGTCACGCGGCCGAGCCGACGAGCTGGCCGAGCAAGCCGCGGCACGGTGCCAGCTCCTGGCTGAGAGCACCACTCGAGATTCTGTATTCTGCCTCCATCTAGGGTGTACAGTGGGGGCGCGCATCAAGAAACCATCTGCTTTTCGTCAAGGCACCCTGGGTTTCTTCGCTCCGCGCGCGCAACAGTTGAAGAAGCTGCTGCGTTCGGGATGCTCAGGTGTTCACCACGCGTGCGGGTTTGCAGGGTTGGGCTTCTTGCGAAGGTTTCTTGCGGCCGCGCCCGCACTGTATGATTCAGCGAGCGAAGAACGGTATAACATCAACTTTTTCGCCGTCGGGGACACCTGCCCCTGGGCGGCTGGAAAGTTTCTACCCCTACGGTGCCACCGTAAGGGTATAAGCTTTCCAGCCGCCCTGGGGCAGGTGTCCCCGACGGCGAAAAAGTTTCTGTTATACCGCTCCTCGCCCGTTCTCACCGCGCGTGCGGGTTTGCAGGGTCGGGCCTCTTGCGAAGGCTTCTTGCGGTCGCGCCCGCACTGTACGATGCATGATGCAGGTGGGCGCGGGCCGACGCCTTGGGCCAACGTAGCTCCCATGGAGGATGCCGCGGTCGGCGTTTTTTGGGGGGGAGCGCGCCGATCTCGGCCAGGCTTGCGGCCCCCGGAGGGGCCCCAAGCCGCCCGCGTGTCCCCGGCGGCCGCCCCTGCGAACAGGGCCGACGCCGAGATCGTTTTTTTGGTTTTGCCCGCGCACATGGCTGCACGTCTCTGCCTCGGGGCCTCCGGCCCATCCCGCCACGCGTGTTGGCGGGCCTCCTGGGGTGGGGGGCGTTGTGGGGCGTCAGACAGGCATCTCTGACATCCCCATGGGGCTATGTGGTTTCCCCCTGTTCTGAAGAGGCTCCGCCATCGTCCCGAGATAGTTTTTTTGGCCCGCGCACATCGTTACACGTCTCTATCGAAGACGCCTACGGCGAATCACCGCCGCCCCCTGCCTTTCTGGAAGCGTTCGGGGAACACGTGGGCACCTCGAAGGTCATCGTGGCCGTCTTGGAGGCCTCTTGGGCGATCTTTCGGCGATCTCTGGGGGCTCTTGGGCCGTCTCGGGCCGTCGGAAGGCCGAACAGAAGGGGAACTGTCAAAATCCGTCAAAAACCTAAGGACAATCAATGTTTTTGGCCTCTTCTTGCCTTCCTGGAGGCCCTCTTGGGGGCCTCTTGGGCCCTTTTGGGCCAGCTTCGAGCCAACTTCGGCCATCTTGGTGGGTTCCTGGCACGTCTGACGCCGTCGGGGGCCGTCTTGGGGGCCTTTCTGGGCCGACTTGGGACCCTCTTGGGGCGCTTCGGGGCCGTCTTGGAGGCCATCTTGGGCGATTTGGAGGAGGTGTCTTGGGCCGTCTTGGGGCCCTCTTAGGGGCCATCTTGGAGGCTACTTGGGCCGTCATGGGGCCCTCTTGGGGGCCTCTTGGGCGATCTTGGGGTCCTCTTGGGCCGTCTTGAGCCGTCGGAATGCCGAGAAGAAGCAAATTCCAAAATCGTTCAAAAACCTAAGGAAAATCAATGGTTTTGGCCTCTTCGGGCCCTCCTGGAGGACCTCTTGGAGGCCTCTTGGGCCGTCTGGGAGGCCTGCGGGGGGCCTCTTGGGCCGTCTTGGGCCGTCTTGGACTCTCTGAGGCCGTCTTGGAGGCCGTCTTGGACCATCTTGGGCGTACTTGGAGGCCATCTGGGGCCGTCTTGGAGGTCATCCTTGGGGTCTTGTGTGGTCGAACGTTGAGGCCAGACCTGCCAAGCCATCGGACCATGTGTTCCCCGAATCGGTTTGGAAAGCCTTCGGGGAACACGTGGGCGTCTCGAAGGTCATCTTGGCCGTCTTGGAGGCCTCTTGGGCGATCTTTCGGCGATCTCTGGGGGCTCTTGGGCCGTCTCGGGCCGTCGAAAGGCCGAAAAGAAGGAACTGTCAAAATCCGTCAAAAACCTATGGACAATCAATGTTTTTCGCTTCTTCTGGCCTTCCTGGAGGCCCTCTTGGGGGCCTCTTGGGCCCTTTTGGGCCAGCTTCGAGCCAACTTCGGCCATCTTGGTGGGTTCCTGGCACGTCTGACGCCGTCTTGGGGGCCTTTCTGGGCCGACTTGGGACCCTCTTGGGGCGCTGCGCACCGTCGCTCCCGCCTCTGCGCTTTCGCGCTTCTCCAAGGAAAACAAAAATCTCTTGGGGGCCTCTTGGGCGATCTTGGGGGCCTCTTGGGCCGTCTGGAGCCGTCGGAATGCCGAGAAGAAGCAAATTCCAAAATCGTTCAAAAACCTAAGGAAAATCAATGGTTTTGGCCTCTTCGGGCCCTCCTGGAGGACCTCTTGGAGGCCTCTTGGGCCGTCTGGGAGGCCTGTGGGGGGCCTCTTGGGCCGTCTTGGGCCGTCTTGGACTCTCTTAGGCCGTCTTGGAGGCCGCCTTGGACCATCTTGGGCGGACTTGGAGGCCAGCTTGGACCATCTTGGAGGCCATCTTGGGCCATCTTGGTCATCTTGGAGGCCATCTTGGAGCCGTCTTGGGCAGAAAATGGGGGAAGTGAGGTCCGTGGAAAAAATCCCCGGACCCCGGCGGGACGGGCCGAAACCCATTGGGAGAGTTCTTTTGGAAAAAGAGCCAAAACCAAAACCGATAGGGTTCGGCACGCCGGGCACCCCTTTGCTGAAGCAAGAGGGGGCGCAGCGGACCTCGTGGCCTCCGGCCCATCCCGCCACCGTGCTTGGGTCGTTGGCGAAATGCCTTGGAGATATTTCCTTGCGTGTTGGCGGGCCTCCTGGGGTGGGGGGCGTTGTGGGGGCATCGTGGGTGCTTTTGGAGGCGTCAGACAGGCATCTCTGACATCCCCATGGGCCTATGTGGTTTCCTCCTGTTCTGAAGAGGCTCCGCCATCGTCCCCAGTAGCCACGAACTGGTGCGACTGGCCCATGAAGGCTATCTTTGCCGCGTTCTCGTGGGACGTCGCGACTGGGGGTCGTTGGGTGGCGCACGTGTGCCAAAGTTCTCGCGTGAAGTCACGTTCAGGAAACGCAGTCCTTCGCGTAGCTGCTGTGCGTTCGCGGGAGCTCATAGGGATTAAGAGGGCCTGAGAGAGACAGAGAGAGAGAGAGAGAGAGCGTGTCCAATTGTCACACGCGGTCGCGGGAGCCATTGGTGGACTCTTTTGTGTCATCTAGGTATCTTTTTGGGGACCTCTGGGGGGCCTCTAGGGGTCCTCTTGTGGCTGCCTGGGGGCCTCTTGGGGGGCGTCTGGAAGCCTCTTGGGCGCATCTTGTGGGCCTCTTCGAGTATCCTGCGGGTGTCCGGGGGCCGAGTGCTCGAGACATCCTTTCGGGTCCCCCATCTGGGCCTCGTTTTGGAGCCCTCTTGGGGGCGCTTGGGCCGTCTTGGAGACCTCTTGGGCAGTCTTGAAGACATCTTGGGCCGTTATGAGGCCCTCTTGGAGGCCTCCTGGGCCGTCTTGGCTCGGTCTTGAAAACTTCTTGGGCCGTCTTGGAGCGTCGGGAAGACGAAACGGCGAGAACGCCAAAATCTTTCAACACCTGAAGGGAGTCAATATACTTTGCCGCTTGGGGCCCTTCTGTGAGGCATCTTGGAGACCTCTCGGGGCCTCCTGGAGGCATCTTCGGCCGTATGGAGGTCGTCTTGGGCGTCTTGGACCGGTTGTTCGACGACTCGGGACCCTCTTCGATTGTCTTGGGGGCTCTTTTGGGGTCCTCTTGGGCCGTCTTGCGGCTCTTTTGGCGTCCCCAAAACCCAGGCGACACACCCCCAAAGGGCGCATTAGTGCCCAGGACCGCCTGCAAATACATCGCGTCGAATCTATCGCCGCCCAGTCAGGCACCACCTGGCGTTGGTGATGCTGCCTTATTGTGCCAGTGCTGACGCTCGCGAGACACGGGCGTCGGGACAGAGTCAAGTTCCGCCACCTCCGCCGCACGCCTCTGCCCTCCACCAAGCCACCAGGGCCTCGGAAAACCGGGTTGGAGTCGGAGACGGGCCGCGGTGGGCGACGCGCATTGTGCGCGCGGGGTGCCTGTCAGGCCTATGAGGGTGGAATGACGTGCGGGCTTGTTTTGCTTCCCCCCGCATGGCTGGCGCGGGGGGGCTGGGCGGGGGGAGGGCACTGCCAGGACCCGCATCCCGAAGAGCCATGATCGCCTCCACATGATGATGCGCAAGCTCACATATGACGCGAACGCGGTTGCCGTCGACTCATGTGTGAGTGTATATGTGAGGGTGTGTGTGGGTGTGCGTGTGTGTCGGCGTGCGTTCTCACAGTCTCCACACAAGGTGGGCAACAATTATTGCGCGCGTCACGCCTGTTTCGTTATCTTGCTCGGCGGTGTTCGAAGCCCAACGCCGCGTCGGAGGAACATTGTGCTCGTGTGCGCTCAGCAACCGATCGCGCCCCGATTGATGTTGGTTCCTATAATCAAGTCTACTACTATGGAAGCGCGGTGAGGATGCAAGGGCCTTGGAGGGCAATGTTGACGTTTTCGGGCGGGGTTGGCCAGCGAACCCCGCCATGGACGGCCTGGAGGGTCAAGGATGCCAGGGCAGCCTTGGAAAATGGTTAATTCTTACCATGCGACTTGACTGTACGACTCGTCGTCGTCCTCCTACTCGTCCTCCCTCCCTCCCATCCTCTCCTCCCTCGACTCGCACATTCGGCGTCAGGATCTCAGCCTGCGTGCCCCAGGGCGTGAAGGGCGGGGGCTTCTTCGAGCTGTCCGCCCCGGCGTTTCTGGTCGCCGTCCCAGAGGCGGGGCCGGGGCGTTTCGTTGTGCTTTCCAGGGAGAGGGAGGAGGGAGGAAGGAGAAGGAGGAAGAGGAGGAGGAGGAGGAGGAGGAGGAGGAGGAGGACCAGGATGAGGAGGAGGAGGAGGAGGTGGATGAGGACCAGAGGACGAGAGGACGAGGAGCAGGAACAGGGGACGAGGAAGAGAACGGGGAGGACCTGGAGGATGGAACGAGGAGGGGCAGGAAGGAAGAAAGACTAGGAGAAGGAGGACGTACGAGGTGGCGGAGGTTGCCGTCCCACGAGGCGCCCCTGACCACCCCCACCATCGCGGCCCTGAGAGGGCGGTCCGGGGGCTGCGCATGTGGAAGGGAGCTCGGCGAGAGGACGGGGGACAGAGGGGCTTAGACGCGGAGACGGGGGACGGGGCGGGCAGGGGCTCCTCCTCAACCCCTTGAGCGCCGTCCTAAAGCAACACGCAGCACGCGAAGTTTGGAGCCCAGACAGTACGGATCTCAAGCATGCAATGCTACACTGACTGCTGTTGTGGCTGGGGGGTGCGCCACATCGACTCTCAGACCCGACCGAAAACAAGACCCCCTTCGCCCGGGGATGGGAGGACAGAAGCAGAGGGGGTTTCCCAGAGGCTGGAGGGAGGAGGGGGGCGGGGGGCAGGGAGAGCTGCCTCCCTTCTTCTCTTCCCCTGGCACCCACCGGCACGATTTGTTCACTGCGCGGTGGCCACAGTGGTTCTGACCGCCACGCCGCGGGCAGGCGTTTGCCTCACACAGTCAAAACCGGCATAGTAAGGATGAGCAACTTTCCAAGGGTTACCATTGCATCCTTCCCATTCGGCCCATCCTGGGCCGATTTCGCTGGCCGCGGCCTGCCCGCAAAGTGTCGGCATGGCCTTCCAAGGCCCTGGCATCCTTATGGTGCGTCCTTCATGGGTTGATTGTATCCATGTTTGAGCTCCGGGGCCCGATGATGGGCCCCGGAGCCCGAAGCCGAACTGGAAAAGCCATATCGCCAGAGATCTGGGCCCACCTCGTCCGCCAGGGAGGGAGGCAGCACGCGAGCTGCTCATAGCGTGGACCTCCTGGAGGTCTCGCCCCACTCCCCCAGACCAGATCTTCCGCCCGAGGCGCTGTCTGACGGCCCCGGGGCCCCGGGCGAGGGCCCCCATGCAGAGGCCGAAAAGGGCACCGAAAGCCGCCCGTCGTGATTTCTTCGCGACGGAGGGGGGGGGGTCTGGGGGGGAGGGGCACGCACATTTAAGTAATAAGTTAATCATGTTCATCATCATCATCACATTTTTATCTTCATTTGTTGCATCATTTTCAACTTCATTTGTTACTAATTCGGCGGCAGGGCGCGGCGGCAGCGCCCACGGCGGGGGGGGGCGGCGGCGGCCAGGGAGCGCGGCCGGGCGACGCGGTGGCCTTCCGCGAGCCCGCGCCGGCGGGCGGGCGCCGGTGGCTGCGGGCGCGGTGCCCGAAGGAGGGCGGGCGCCAAGTGTGCACCGACGCCGGCCGTGCGAGGCGGGGATCTGTCCATCTTCGTGCGCGCAAGTCACGGAGTAACGACTCCTGCTCCTCCTCCTCCTCCTCCTCCTCCTCCTCCTCCCCCTCCTCCTCCTCCTCTTCCTCCGCTTTCCCACATCCGCGAGGAGGCCGTCTAGAAGGGTCATGGAGGCTCTTGAAACTGATCTTGAAGACCAATCCAGATCCTAACATCGATGTCTCCGGGGAAAGTTTGTTATCCCTCCTGGACCCTGAGTTCCATTATCCCTTCAGTATTATTCTCGGAGGCACAGGGTTACACGTAAGAGAGACCCTTCGCCTGAGTGACCTTTGGTGCGGGCCCATCGGGATCCTTCCGATCGCAGAACGCGCAGCGGTAGAAGCGGCTTGCGCGCCCAGGTTTTGGCCACCCCGTGTCCCCCGCTAGGCCGCGCACTTAAAGTCACTCTTGCCTCTTGCCCAGGGTCACTCTTGCGTGTAGCCGATTCGTGTGCAATTATCCCGGCAAAGCAACCTAACAGCGATGTGTAGGAGCATATTTGGAAGCCTTCCCTTTAAGATTCAGATGAGAATCCAGTTGTAGAATTCTGCTGTTCTCGCAGTCGTAGTCGCATTCGCGATGACAGTCGCAGTGGCAACGGCAGTCGCAGTCACAGCCTCAGCCTCAGCCTGCCTCAGCCTCAGCCTCAGCCTGCCTCAGCCTCAGCCTGCCTCAGCCTCAGCCTCAGCCTGCTTCAGCCTCAGCCTCAGTCTGCCTTCAGCCTCGGCCTCAGCCTCAGCCTGCCTCAGCCTCAGCCTGCATCAGCCTCAGCCTCAGCCTCAGCCTGCCTCAGCATCAGCCTGCCTCAGCCTCAGCCTCAGCCTGCCTCAGCCTCAGCCTCAGCCTGCTTCAGCCTCAGCCTCAGTCTGCCTTCAGCCTCGGCCTCAGCCTCAGCCTGCCTCAGCCTCAGCCTGCATCAGCCTCAGCCTCAGCCTCAGCCTGCTCAGCATCAGCCTGCCTCAGCCTCAGCCTCAGCCTCAGCCTGCCTCAGCCTCAGCCTCAGCCTGCTTCAGCCTCAGCCTCAGTCTGCCTTCAGCCTCGGCCTCAGCCTCAGCCTGCCTCAGCCTCAGCCTGCATCAGCCTCAGCCTCAGCCTCAGCCTGCCTCAGCATCAGCCTGCCTCAGCCTCAGCCTCAGCCTGCCTCAGCCTCAGCCTGCCTGCAGCCTCAGCCTCAGTCTGCCTTCAGCCTCGGCCTCAGCCTCAGCCTGCCTCAGCCTCAGCCTCAGCCTGCCTCAGCATCAGCCTGCCTCAGCCTCAGCCTCAGCCTGCCTCAGCCTCAGCCTCAGCCTGCAGCCTCAGCCTCAGCCTCAGCCTCAGCCTGCCTTCAGCCTCAGCCTCAGCCTCAGCCTCAGCCTCAGCCTCAGCCTCAGCCTCAGCCTCAGCCTCAGCCTCAGCCTCAGCCTCAGCCTCAGCCTCAGCCTCAGCCTCAGCCTCAGCCTGCCTCAGCCTCAGCCTCAGCCTGCCTCAGCCTCAGCCTCAGCCTGCTTCAGCCTCAGCCTCAGTCTGCCTTCAGCCTCGGCCTCAGCCTCAGCCTGCCTCAGCCTCAGCCTGCATCAGCCTCAGCCTCAGCCTCAGCCTGCCTCAGCATCAGCCTGCCTCAGCCTCAGCCTCAGCCTGCCTCAGCCTCAGCCTCAGCCTGCTTCAGCCTCAGCCTCAGTCTGCCTTCAGCCTCGGCCTCAGCCTCAGCCTGCCTCAGCCTCAGCCTCAGCCTCAGCCTCAGCCTCAGCCTCAGCCTGCCTCAGCCTCAGCCTCAGCCTGCTTCAGCCTCAGCCTCAGTCTCAGCCTTCAGCCTCGGCCTCAGCCTCAGCCTGCCTCAGCCTCAGCCTGCATCAGCCTCAGCCTCAGCCTCAGCCTGCCTCAGCCTGCAGCCTCAGCCTCAGCCTCAGCCTCAGCCTCAGCCTGCTTCAGCCTCAGCCTCAGTCTGCCTTCAGCCTCGGCCTCAGCCTCAGCCTGCCTCAGCCTCAGCCTGCCTCAGCCTCAGCATCAGCCTGCCTCAGCATTCAAAATGTGGCCCGGCAGTGGAGTTCTGGGAACTCGAAGAGCACGAAGTGGCCTACAGTTGGCTCTGGCATTCAAAATCAAGCCCAGGAATGGAGTTCTGGGAACTCGAAGAGCACGAAGTGGCCTACAGTTGGCTCCGGGCATTCAAAGTGTGGCCCGGGAATGGAGTTCTGTGAGCTCGAAGAGCACGAAGTGGCCTACAGTTGGCTCCGGGTATTCAAGTTGTGGCCCAGGAATGGAGTTCTGGGAACTCGAAGACCACGAAGTGGCCTACAGGTGGCTCCAGGCATTCAGAATGTGGCCCGGGAATGGAGTTCTGGGACCTCGAAGACCACGAAGTGTGTAACTGTTTGCTTAAAACGACTTCCGCGGATTCTCCCCGGATCCTGCCCGGACCCCCTTGGAGAGTCATGATGCTCTCTTTTGAGACTACTGGAAACCTATCAGTCTTCGCTGTTAGGTAAAAACTATCCACGGCCTCGCGGGCCTTGCGCCGCGACCCCGCGGATTTGGGGCATCTTTTCGCGGATGCCCCGCGCGGAACGTCGCCGTGTGACCGCGTATCCGCTGGATCGCGCCGTGGAGTCCAGACCGCGAGGAGGCGCTGCCGCTCCCGGCATGCTTCGCCATGATGGAGCAGCCGGGTCCGGAGGGAAGCGGGTCCTGGGGTGTCCCCAGACCCCCGACGTCGTGATTTTTTCATGACGTCGACCCCCAGAGGTCTGGACCCTTTCCCCGGGACCGGTTTTTCATCCTGAGTCGTTGTTTGACGCTCCCGCGGCCCGGTGAGGACCTCCAGAGGGCGAAAATAGTGAAAAACCTTCCGTCGTCATTTTTTCCCGACGCGAGGGGGTCTGGGTCCCTCGCCGCGTTCGGCCTCCGGGAGCCCTCCGTGCGGGCCCCCTCGGGGAGCTTCCGGGGTCTGCTCGGGGCGACGAGTGGGCCCTGCTGGAAGGCCGCGGGGTCCAGGGGCCCGATTCCCTCAGGACCCGTTGTCTTCACGCCAGCAGCAGGCAGGAGGGAACCAACACAAGCACACAGGATCGTCGACTCCCATGAGCACATTGCACTTTTGTGCGAGTTCGGGGGGGGCTCACATCCGACAAAGATTGAAACATATGGGGGACCTTGGATTTGTGTTTATTTGTTTTTGTGTGTGTGTGTGTGTCGCTGGGCCCCTTCACAACAGAACTTCCGAGGAGGAAGAGATGCCGATACCGCTGCTCGGCCTCGAGAGCCCTCGTCGCCACGGCAGGAGTCCCCTCGAAGTTCCTGCCAGGCCCGGGGAGTGGCGGTGTCGGCACCTGTTTGTCCCCCCTGCCCACCGCATGAGGGGTCCGTCGTCGGGGACCTCGGCAGGCGGCGGATGTGAATGCAGTCGGTTATCGGGGGGGGCCAAACATCTCAGCAGCCATCCGCCGCCCGTCGAGGTGTGCGCAGGCCTGTACCCCAAGGCGGCGGTTGTGGATGACCTGGGTCGGGGGGGTGATCGGGAAAGGGGAGGTGCGACGCTTGCCGCGTACAACTGGTTTCGGTCCCGCCGCCGCGCCCAGTCCTCGCCACATTCGCACACTCGTCGCCGGGCGGCGGTGGGAGGACCGGCTGCGTGGGCTGATTCGCTAGCCCCCTCGATACTGTCTCCTCCCTTAGCCTGGCCCGGTCATCCATTCCTACCACCCGTGGGATCGATCTAGAGGGACCTCGGCGGGAGGCGGACGTAGATGCATGTTCGGGCCCTGGGGGCGGGGCATGCAGATATGTGCATATACGTAGGTGTATGTGCACATGTACGTGTGTGTAGACCTGCCTTCGACCAGTGAGGCCTCCTCGAGCAGTTTGGGGGCTGCGCCACCTTCGCAAACTGGTCTGGCCAAGAAGTCTAGGAGCAGCAAAGGCAGCAGGCAGGTCCTTCCGCGGACGGCCGGCCGTGTCACGTGTCATTACCGTGATTGTGGGTTTTGTCTTGTTTTTCGGTATCGGAGGTTGATAGACCTCCTACCCTGACACGTCGATTAAGGAATTGGCCGTTTTCGGTTCAAGAGAGGGCGTCGCGGCCGTCATTTTTGCGGGTCCAGGCACGTCGGTTTCGGTCCCAGGCCGTTTTCACGAAGGGGAGGTTTACTAAAGGGAGGCTTGTCCACCGCCGATGGTAGTTTCTGAGTCCCTTTCGTTTTTTTGTTTCCCCCCAGGAGCCCTTTTCGCATGTGATCGAGCCTTCCATCGGCATCTGCCGCCCGCCGAGGTCCACCAGAATCGGATTGACCCAAAAGGGGGTCCAGCGACAAGGGGGTGGTGCAATAGATTTGGTGCAATATATTCGTGGGGTTGCAATGCATGTGGGGCGGGGGCGCAAATGTATTTCTGGGTTTTCGCGTGCAATACTTTCGATGCAATACAATGCAATACAACTCTCTGGCGCAATACGTTTGCGATACAGTGGCCCCCAATCTATTGCACCACCCCCTTTCAGCTGGACCCCCTTTCGACCCAAACAGAAGATCGATCCCCCCCCCGGTAGGTGTTTGTGGACGGATCCCCGCCTCGCAGATCGTGGCCACGCCCATCCTGTCGGGGGAGCGTAAGACCCGGGTTTGCCAGGACTCGGGTTCGCCATCGTTTTTTGACGACCGCGCCTCGTCATTTTTTTGACGACCTCGTCGGGGATTTTCGAGTCCCCTGTACCCGGGTCTTACGCCCCCCTGATCCTGGGCCCAGGGTGCGGCGGGTTCGCGGCGCGTCGGCGCGGCGGCACTGCCAGCGCGGGCGTTCGGAGCTCTCACGCCCCCCTGGGCCTCCTTCCCGGAGGAGGCAGCTCGCGGAGCGACAGCTGCACGAAGGGATGGGGCCGACGGTGTCCTATAGGTCGCCCGCGGGGGCGCGAAAGATGGTCGCGCTTCGCATGTCGCGGTCTCGGCCAGAGCTGTGTCCCTTCTCCAAGGAAGCCGTCGCGAGGACGATTGCGCACCGCGGAGCGCGATGCGCCAGGTTAGGTGGCCTAGGCTTCCGGGAGCCGAGGGCGGAGATCGTTCAGGATCGAGCGTGTGCCAGAAGTTCAGGGGCGGCCAAGCCATCCCCTTCCGTGACGTCACCCTCGCCTCGCCCCAACACGTGTGTATGCGGCCGGAGGGGATCTCGACAGGCGAGGGTGACGTCACGGAAGGAGATGGTTTGCTAGGGGTCGGTCAGGCCGCGCCCGAGAAGCCAGAGCCGATGTGCTCACGGCAGGGGCCTGCAGCGCAGGTAAGCCCTCCTGGTCAGGCCAAGAGGGCGTCTGCACCAGTCCCAGGCCTCGGGTGGACCAGCGCAGGATTGACGCCTGCGTATAAGCTTGGAGTCTCCTGGAAGGAGTTGCTGTACGGCAGGTATTTCGCCGCGACGGTGCCAGAGTGACATCAGGCTCGGAGGGAGATGGCTTGATAGTGACAGCTGTCCAGCCCAAAGCTGGCGTCCTCTGCAACCCGAAATCCACCGCCGTCCAAGGTGTTCAAAAGGTTCACCTTGCTTTCGTGTTTTTTTGTTAGTTGTCCATGCGGGGGATTTGTCCCCGCTCTTGGCGTCGCGCTTCCTGAAGAGTGCCGTTGTGTTGATGGTCTACCCTATAGTGTCTGCGACCTCTCTGTTCCTCTCTCTCAATGTCTCTCTTCCCGTCCAGTTCTCCACAGTTGGCGTCATATTATCTTGCCCTCTCTCTTTTCCTGTGTGTCTCTCTCTCTGAGTATTTGTGAATATCTATGTATGTATACATAAATATATGTACGTGCGTTTATTGTGCACAATCTAAGTATGGCCCGCCTTTTGTCGCACTGCCTATCGCTACTCGACTTCCAGCTGAATGACCTCAACACCCTTCAGAAGTGGAGCCATGTTTTACTTTTTTGGGTATCGTGCCGGCACCTCTCAAACAGCGAGTTGCCGAGTAGTTCAGCGGAGCCGCAGATGCGGTAGGCCGCGCGAGGGCCGCGGTCTCATTGGCCCCCCGCTGGCCATAGCACCGCGCCGTTTACGCCTCTGCGGCACCCGACCGCAAGCGGCACCATTCGTTTAACGCAACACCCCCCGCGGCAAGGATATGCGAGGGGCGTGGCGTAGCGCGCCAGGAGGCGTGCCGGGCTGGCCTTGTGGTCGACCGTTTTTTGCGGGGGGCATCCACTGGTGGTCACCATGCCCTTTGCGCTCTCCTCGCGCCTCTGCGCTCTCGCGCTCCTCTCCCTCCTCCCCCCTCTTCCTTCGTGTTGTTTTGCTCCGCAGGCCGTGGATGTGCAACTCCCCCTCCTCCTCCTCCTTCTTCTACTCCTCCTCCTCCTCCTCCTCCTCCTCCTCCTCCTCCTCCTCCTCCTCCTCCTCCCTCCTCCCTCTTCCTCCTCCTCCTCCTCCTTATCTTCCTCCTCCTCCTCCCTCCTCCTCCTCCTCCTCCCCCCTCCCTTCTCCTCCCTCCTCCTCCTCCTCCTCCTCTCCTCTCCTCCTCCCTCCTCCTCCTTCTCCTCCTGCTCTTCCCCCTCCCCTTTCTCCTCCTCCTCCTCTCCTCCTCCTCTTCCTCCTCCTCCTCCCTCCTTGATCTTTATTGCCGCTGCTCCTACTCTTCCTCCCTCCTCCTCCTCCTCCTCCTCCTCCACCTCCTCCTCCTCCTCCTCTTACTGTGCTGCCCCATCTTCATGCCTCTCGCCTCGTTGCCCTTCGCAGAGCTCGTGCAGACCACCCGATGCACGCCAGCTAACTTCAGAGATTCGTGGGCAAGATGTGGAGGCCAAGGTGGCGGCAGCCAGCGTCCATGGATCATGGGCAAGGGCAGGAGCAGGAACCTGGGAAGGGGGAGGAGGAGGCGGGATGAGACGCGTAAGCATCAGCGAGCATCATCAGGGATTCCTCCTCCTCTCCCCCCGCCTCCTTTGGTAGCAATTGCATGACACGCCCTCTCTGCCTTGCCAGGACGAGGGCATGGCCACCCGCGAGGCTCGACCTCTCTTGATTTCCGTGCCCGTGCGGGTCCTCGCAGCTGCGGTTTCCGCTCCGCTCCACCTTGCCTGTCGCCCCATCTATCCCATCCCCCGAGGAGGAGGCCTATCTGATGGCCTTCGGCCCATCCCGCTACCGTGCCTGGGTTGTGGGTATGAAGCCTATTGGATGTTTGTTGGGATCTCGTGGGAGGCCTCTCGGGGGCACCTTGGAGGCATGTTTGAGGCCTTTGGGGTGCCGTTGTGGGGCCTCTGTTGGGTCTCTTGGGGGCCTCCTGGGGGCCTGCTGGAGCGGAAGGCTCGGCTTCTCGGTTCGTGTTCCTTCTCTTGGGCCCCTCTGGGGCAGGAAAACCGAAAAGGCAAGAACGCCCAAATCCTTCAAACACCTCAGGAAAATCAATGATGCTTGCCTCGTGGGGCCCTCTTGGGAGGGATCTTGAAGGCTTCTTGGGACGTGTTGGAGGCGGAGCGATCGTTGGGCGTCTCGGGGCCCTCTTGAACCATCTTGGCGGCCTCTTGGGGCCCTCGTGGCCCGTCTTGGAACCCTCTTGGGCCCGAGAAAATCTCGCGAGAAGACGCCAGGACCCCCAGGGGCCTATGGAACAAGTCCCGGCGGATTTGGCAATTTCGGCTCCGGGCCCCTTAAAGACTCTTCAGGAGTGATGGTTGAGGCTCGGGATTGGGCAAAAGCCCTGAGGACACGCCCACTCCGTGTCCGGCAGACCGGTGGCTTGCATACACATATCTATCTCTGTACACATTTATACACGCATACCTACTTGCCTACCTACCCACCTACATACCTGCATGCATACATACATGCATGCATGCACGCACGCATGCATGCGCACATACATGCGTATGCACATACACGAATGTATGCATACATGCATGCATACAAGCACCCATACATACGTGCATACACATACATACACGCATACATACATCCATACATGCATTCATGCACATACATATACATACATACATCCATACATACGTACGTACCGACATCCATTATTACCAACATACAAACATACATGCATGCATACCTACCTACCAGCATGCATGCATACAGACAGACATACGGACCGACAGGCATGCATGCACATCGCATTCAGCAGATACCATATTATGTTTCTTGCAGACCATCTTCCATATATCACGTTTTAAACCATGAGCTATAGATACTGTGCCAACTATGAATGTACACAACATATTGCTATGTTGTAGCAGAAGCCAGAGGCCTCGTGGAATCTCTAGGGACCGCCGCCCCCGTCCACCACACCTCCATGCCCCGACCGCTTCCTCGTTCTCTTACCTCATGCTGCTGTTGCCCTGGCTCCTGGCTGCTGCTGCTGGCACTGCGGGAACGGAGGCGTCGCGACCCCGCCGCCGACAAACATATGCCAGAGCACTTCGGCTGAGCCACTACAGACGCCCTGCTGACCGCAGCCACTGGACCCGACGCCAAGCGGGCCCTCATCGCGGCCATGAGGGACTTCAACATGGTCAATCGTACGAAGCGTTCCTAATCGGCGCAAGGGGCGATCCAGTATCGCCAGTAATGCCAGATTTCGGGTGTCCGCAGCTGAGTTCAGGGGGGGGGGGCGGGCTGGTGAGCCTTTCCATTTTGCCTCAGTGAATGCTACGTTGTGGGGGACGGGTACCCAAGTGTTGGATGAGATTCTGGGCCTGACATATTCCATTTCGTTCGTGCAGGAACAGCCCTTCGCACGCTGGTCCACCACGCCAGAGGGCATCAACTGCCATGGCTGGCAGGCGGCGACTGGAACCTGGATCCTGAAAGCTGCAGGGCTCGCGGGCTCCAGCGCGGCGGGCACGCAGATGTTGGCGCCTGCCGAGGCCACCTGCCATGGAGGCCTGGACACGCACACTGTCCGCGACTTCTTCGTGGCTGGTGGATGGCTCGGGCTGGCCTTGGGGTACCCTGTGGCTCAGCCTGGGCACTTCGTGCCCACCCACGACCTGGTCCAGCTCCTGCTCAAGGGCGCGGGTGGCTGTCCCACCGCGCGCGTGGCAGCTCGACCTTGCTCGCTGCCAACGGAGAGGCCCGCGGGCCCATGAGGTGCGCCGCCCGGCTGGGAGCCCACGAATGCGAGCGCCAGGTTTTGCCGCATGCCGAGTCCGACGTTCCAGGAGCTCGTCAACCAGGCGCACGCGGCCCCGCACTGCTCGATTGCATTTCGGGGCACTCGTGGACGTCGAGGCCCAGGGCCTGCAGCGCTGGGGGGGGGCGCTGACCTTCGAGGACGCGCCCCTCGACAAGGTCCTGGCGACACCGCGAACCCGCGCGGGTTTTCCAGCTCAGCGGTGCGCTGGCTGGCAGTTGCTGGCAGGGCGCCCGGGCGATGTGCTGCGCGGAGACCAGCGCGGCTGCTACACCGCGCTGGCCAACTTGGGGCGCCTGCGCGCGGGATTGGCACGTAGTGGGTAGTTCGAATAGGGGAGCTCCTCGAGCACATCGCCGGCGCGATCCAGGCAGGGCGCTTCGGCTGGGTTGGGTCGGGGCCGCCGAGGTGCCTCGCCCGACGTTCCAGCGGCCTGGCCAGGCTCTGCCCTGCGGCGAGCTCTGACAGACCAAGGGGCCGTGTCCTGACACCAGCAGCCGTGGTGGCTGGAGCGAATGCGCTGGGCGGGGGGCGGGGCCTCTTCGACGCGCTGGGCATGCGCGACAAGGGGCTGCCCGACGACCCAGACCCCCGTGGAGGGGCAGAGCCGGCGCGGACGCCGGCGAGGGCGCCGAGGCCGCCGGGCCCGCCGCCGAGGCTGCCGGGGCGGCCGCTGGGCGCCCGAGGAACTAGGGGCACTTTGGATTGGCGCGCCGCGCGGGCCGCCAGGGGGGGCCGCCGGGCGAGCCGCCGGCCGGCCGCCCGAGGCCGCCGCCGGGGCTGCAGAGGAGGCCACTCGCGCCATGGGGCGCTCCTCGTGGGGCATCGCCGAGGCCCGTTCATCGCAATCCTCGGGCGGCGACTCCGAGGCCGCGGAGCTCGGGGAGCTCCCCAAGGCCGCGCATGACCTGATCGAACCGCCCAAGCCCACGAGCTGCTGCGCTGGAGCAGTTGGCGAGGCCCCCCTGGCGGATTGTGGCTGGCTGCGCCGCGCCGCGGTCCGGGCGTTGGCGGCGACGGTGGCCCGGCCGTGCAAAGAGCGCCTCGTGGGCGCCGGGCGCCGCGGGGCCGCCTGGCGAGACGAGAGGAGATTCCAGACAGCGCCCTGGACCGTAAGGGCCGTAGGCGACGCGACATCCCTGATAGTTTCAGGCGGGTGGCGCAGTTGCCCGCACTCAGCAAGCTGCGTGGTGTGAGCCCACCCCTCGCCCGGAGGCCGATGTTGGTCACGCCTCCTTGGCGCAAGCCATCTGTTTGCCAGTATGCAGCAATTAAGCCGCTGGGATTGGGTAAAGCATGCTCCATCTATCACATGGGCGGCTGGCAGCGACATGACGTTGCCCAGCACAAGCTGCACCGAATCCTCTAACGCAAGCGCCTCAAATGTGGCCAAACGATGTGACAATCGCGCGTTGGCCACTCCTTGACCCAGGTCTACGTGGCACGTGCCTCCGAGCCATGGCCTTGGTTTGACTGCCCTTTGGCCCCTGGCCCCTCTTCCGGTGTTCGCGATCTCGTATAGTTGTGGGAGCATATTGGCGTGCATGTCGCCCAAATTTTCATTCAGGTCCTTGCCGAGTTGACTGGCCTCCCCCGTCCCCGTCCTCCCCCCATTTGTTCCTCGTTCTCCGTCGTCTTTCCTCTTCGGGACGTGGCCCATGAACTGGTCTGGGGCCAAGCTGTGCAGCGCTTCCGCTGCGTGGCGAGCTGATCCTCCAGCCGCTACAAACACATTTCGGCCAGAGCGTCTTGTCTTGCCCCGCACGGGGCGGGTTACGTTGTGATGAAGCCCGGCCCATCCACAGTTTGTAAATCTGATGCGGGTCGAATTTGCCGGCAAAGCTAGCACGTGATCCGTTTCCCAGATCCTCCAATCCATTTCTCTCGCCCACCCCTCTGAGTCCGCGAAGCGCGCCCTTGCGTCCTTGGTTCCCAACGCACCCTTTTTCTAGCTGCGCCGAGCCGCGTCGACGAGGGTCCCCACCCCCCGACGGCCAATTACGATGGTCCTTATCGGCCCACCTCCTCCTCCTCCGCCTCCTCCTCCGCCTCCTCCTCCTGCTCCCGCTCTTGCGCCTCTCTCTCCCCCCTCCCTGCGCCCGCGAGGCGCGCCCCTGCAACGTCGAAGACTGCGCCGAGAGGCTGGAGTGCGTCCTGGCCGACTGGGGCCCGTGGGAGGGCTGCGACGGCAAGGGCGGCGAGCTGCAGAGGTTCCGCGGCAGGCCCGCGGCCCGGGGGAGGGGCGGGGGGAGGGGAGGGAGGGGGGGGGGAGTCAGAACGAGGAGAAGCAGAGGGGAAGAGAAGGAGGGGGAGAGAGAGAAAAAGAGAAGGAGGACGAGGGGGAGGAGAAGGAGGAGGAAAGAAAGGGAGGAGGAGGAGGAGGAGGAGGAGGAGGAAAAGGAGGAGGAGGAGGAGGAGGAGGAGGAGGAGAACGACGACGACTGACCCGCCCTCCTGTCGCGCAGGGGGCCGCAGAGGCAACAACAACAAAAAAGAGGAGGAGGAGGAGGAGCAGGAAAAGGAGGAAGAGGAGGAGGAGGAGTAGGAGGAGGAGGAGGAGGAGGAGAGGGCGTACCGTTTGTTTTTACCCTCCCCTGTCGTTTGCCGGAGAGAGGATCTCGGGGGTTTCACCAGATTCAGGCGACAAGTCCATAGTCTTGAGGGGAAGGGAGGGCGTCGGAATCCAATGCAGTCGAAGGGTGCCCAGGAGAGCTCGGGGGGGGCGACCTTTGAGAGAGGATTCGAGGTAGGGCGGGAGGAGGATGAGGGGGAGAGGGAGATGGAGGAGCGGGATCGCGACTGCAGGTCGAATTCGGCGGTGGGGGGTGGGTGGGGCGCTCCTGAAGGGAAGCCTTGATTCTTGATGCCATCCCTCCATCTCTTCTCAGATCCGTTTCCCCTCCTGCCTCCCTTGTTCCCTCCTCCGCACCACGTCCCTCTCATTCTGCCCTTCCCTGTTCTCCTTCCTGCTTTCGTCAACAGTCCAGTTGCTCGGACTTTGCGTGTTGGAGGGGCTATGATCAGTGGGAGGAGCAAAGTGCATTTTTCGTGATCCTCTGGGCCCTACAGGGGCCCCCTCGGGCCCAAACAGTATACCAACGGTGCACGTGTCTATCGCCCCCCATGAAGCAACGCCCAAGCTGCGCCCTTGATAGCTTCACCCCAGGCTTTCATTCCTTAACTTCAGCCTGACGGCGTCCCGCGATGACCCCGGGCGGGTTCCAAACCCACAGCTGCCCCTCCTCCGCATCCTCCGAGGACCCCGTGGAGCAGAGCGCACCTGGCGTTGCCAGCTCCGTCACTCTGCCACCGAGCCGCGGCCAGGTGTGCCGATTCCTGCCGCCGCACCCCTCGAGCTGGATCGATCCGAGATTGCTTTGGGGGCACGGCACCTCGCGGCGCGCAGGTCTGAGAGGCCCCTCCCCCCCCTCTGACAGGGGAGGTCCTGGTGCCCTCCGCGAACGGAGCCCCCCTCCTCCCCTGGCTCCACCCCTGCATCCCTCCTCCCCCCTATCTGCCTCCGTCCTCCCTCCTCGCCCCCCCCCGTCCCTCCTCCCACCTCTTGCCTCCTCCGCTCCCCTCGCCCCCCCCCCCCCTTCCCCCCCTCCTTCCCCGCCCGCGGCACGGGGGCACCACGTGGGCTTCCTTCCAGCCTCCGCCCTCCTCCTCCCCCCGCCCCTCCCTCCGCTCCACCTGCTCCCTCCGCCCTCCGCCCTGGCAGGGAGATCCTGATGCCCTCCATGAACGGAGCTGGCGGCTGCAACCACGTCCTCAACCAGACGACCGGCTGCCCCGGCGCGGCGAGCCAGGCCCCCACCGCGCCGGGGCGGTTCAATCTGGCCCTCTCTCCCCGCCAGCGTCGGGCCTCCTCCGCATCCCGGGCCCGTGGGCTGGGCCGGGGGGCGCCTTGAGCATGTCCTCCCCCTCTTCCTTGCCTCCTTCCCTTCCCCTTTCAGCCCCTGACAAAAGCGCAGACGCGTCAGTTCTCTGAGGTGCAGTGCTGATCCAAGACATCCGCGCAGACCTCGAACATTACGCGCATGCCGTTTTTGTTCGTCGACTCCGTCTTCCTCCCATTACGCTGGGGCCCTGTCCGTGCCGCGTTCGGATTTCCCATGCTTCCGCTGATGTCGTCCCGTCGTCGTCGTGGTCGTCGTCGTCGCTTCGGGGGTGCTCCTGTATGCACCGCAGGCCAGTCTGGCCACTGGGGGTATTTGGTTGGCCGTTTTAGCCGAGAGTTGAGGACCTTTGGATGGCAGTCCTGGAAGGGGGGCGCTGTAATTTCAGTGCAGGTAAGGGGGAACAGGTTGTTTTTGCGGGGCCTGGCATCGTTACCAAGTTTCTCTCGTGGGTGGCAGACGTCGCGGTTTTAGCCACGTTGTGGGGCTTTGGCCGACGGATGGTTTTACGCGCTTTGCAGGTACAGGGCGCAGGTCAATTTGTCCCCGATGGGCGTACCACGATGCCCAAACATGGATAACCATACAACATTTCAAGGATGTTGCTTCCGAACCTTCTCGGCCTTCATGTGGTTTGAGGGAGCCCCTACAATATTAATATAACGCAGCGATGGTTCCCAAAGCCAACCAACCATCCAGAACATGACGTGTCCCAGTGGAAATATGTCCAGATGCTGGGCAATTCGGTAGCCATGACATTGTCGTCGACGTCATGGCCACGGTGATCACTCATCATACTCCTTGCCCCTCCATGTTAATGTTGGCTCAGCGCTAAGTGGAGCCGATTCAGGCGGTATCCTATCACTGTTCCAACTTCGTTCTTTGTCGAATCATCTTCAAGGACTGCGCCCTCTGCCGCAGCCCCCCTGGCCGAGCCACAACCTTTCTGGACTGAAACAGGTTTGGAACCTTAGGCCATCTTGGGGCGTCTTGCGGCCCTCCTGGGGCATTGGGCAATCCTGAGCGATTTGGCGGCATCGTGAGGTCTTTGAGGGCATGCGACAGACGACAAGCAATGAACACACTAAGGTGCTTCTATGTTGTCTGAGCGTTTTGAGTGCCCTCCTATCCCCTCGCAGCTTGGGGCCATCTTCGGCCGTCTTGGGCTCACGAGTTCCTGTTCGGGGTTACTTGGAACCGCCCTGGAGACCTCTTGGGCCATCTTTGCTGTCTGGTGTCTGATGGCATCTTCAATTACAGGAGCCCCAGGGCAACTGAGACTGGCCAGCAGGCTGAGGGACACCCCTCCCAGGGTGGCATTGTGGTAAACGCAGGTCGCCCCGGTAGACCGTAGAATTGAGACAGGACTGGAGGGGCATTGTCTTGGAGCTGCTCTCGGATGACCTCCAGAGTGCCCAGAGAGCTCCACCAGGCGCTCCTCCGAGAACCCCGAAAGACTCCCAATACGGCCTAGGCGAGCACAAGAGCGCTTAAGAGAGGGCCCAAGAAGCCCCCGAGAAAACCTTCGAACCAATCAGACAGCACACGGCATACATCACACACAGCACACAATACACTGTTCGCACCACACACAACACAGCACGTTGTTCCAGTCGGTCCAACGTTGTTCCTTATGGAAGCCCACTTTCCCCCTCTCACTCTGTTTTCTTTGCCACGCGCTCACTTCACACAACAACTAGTAACATCGGTGTTCGATCGGTCCTTGTAGCTAAGGTGGGCGAGAATGGTATGCGCACAACACACTTCACACAGTGTGCGCAGCACACGCACACACACACACTCTTGGGTTTTTCCAGCGGCTGAATGACGGGACCGTCGCGAGTAGTAAGGTGGGACATGCTTAGTTCAATTCCACGAGCACGCCCACGCAACCGAGCCCGTCCGCATACACCCACCACGCACAGTGCACACAGCACGCACGCACGACCACACACATTCAATATGCACACGCGCGCGCGCAAGCGCACGCACATTACGAATGACCAGCATGGCAGTGATAGACCATCACGACATAACCTCCTTTACGACCTCAGTGGACGAACGTGGCGCGCGCTTCCCGTGCTTGTCCAGCCAGGTTATTTTGTGATGCTTCAAAAATGAAGCACAGAGTGATGTTCAGTAGTTTTCGTTTGAGTCAGCATCGTCTTAGAGCTGGTCTCAGAGGGCGTCAAGGAAGCTTGCACGAGCTCCCACAGGCTCCCCATAGGAGCCCCAAAGACCCCCAGCACAGCCCCAGACTGCGCAGAGCAGTTAAGCGCGTGCCAAGGGCCCCTCTATGCAGCCCAGGACGACCTCAACAAGGCCCTCGAAATGCCCCAATCGCACAGCACACGACAGACATTACACCTCACGCAAGATGCTGTACACAGAACGCACAGCGACACACAAGGCACATCACGCAGCGTGCACACACTTCACACAGCACACGACATGACACTCACATCGCCGCACACAGCACAAACCACTAAACTGATCACACACCCATTGCGCGCACGCAAAAGACACCAAGCGCGTACGTGTACATCGAGATCCCCCAGCATGGTCCAAGGTAGCCAGAGTGCTCAAGATAATCTCCATTGCAGACGATCAAGGAAGCCGTCAACATAGCCCTCGGAACGGGCAAACACACAGCACAAGCCAAATAACATGCACAGCACACCGTGCACAACACACGGCACGGAACATGTATTCTTCCGCCAGCGAATTGATGCTATCGCCGTGCGAGTACGAAAACAGGAGTTTTCCCAAGCTGCACTGACAGAGGCGACCCCGACTGGCCTGCGTGCGATACATGCTATGTGGGGCCTGTGGGAAGAAAGGCGCAGCCCGCAGCGGGGAGGTGCGAGAGCAAGCGGCAAAGGTGAAGCACAGCGCACAACACATACACTACGCATCAGCTAGCGCACAAGCCACTCCACACAGAACCCGCAGCACACATTACACATGGCACGTAGCCCGCAACGCACAACGCACAGCACACACCAGTCAACACATGACGTATGTTTTGGCGTCGTTGCGCGCCGCAGCGACGCGGTGGAATTGAAAGCAGGCGTGCGTGGGCGAGAGAGCGAGCAAATGATGCACGCAAAACGCACATGCAACCACGCACGCACCCCCTATCATGGACAACAACTGCGCGCTTAATACAGCATGCACACATGCACTCGCACGCGCAAGCGAACGCACGCCACGACAGGCCAGCACAGCAGACCAGCACGACAGACCATCCCTCACGAGCTCATCGGACAAACACGGCGTTTCCCGTTCTTGTCTGGAGAGGTTTCTTCGCCTTGTTGGGTGCACATTTGCCGAGGCATGCCGTTCATTGTCATTGCTTTGTTGCTATCAGGGCCGGCAGATGCAGCCCGATCGAGAGGTGGCATTTTCTCCGAGGGAGAATCCAATATCAGCACCAACCCTGCTGTTGACATATGCCGTAAAAAGGTCAAGGGCGCCGTCTTACGCAATTCGTTATCATGGTTGTGGCGCGAGTTGGAGTGCAAGTGCCCTTTCATGTTGTGTCCGGAAGCCACCCGATCTGCCAGAAGAAGTGGGATAATTACGATCGGTATTTCGACCAGCATGATGACGATGGGTTACCGCATGGAGAATGTGAGTGCAAGCATCGCCCAGGTTGCGGCCTTGTTCAGTATGAAGCAGATCAGGTGTTGCCCACAAATGCAGCGAAGGCTGGGCTTCCTACTCCTGTAGTCGTTGGCACCCCAGACAACGTAAACACGGGCGTTTCCGAGCTGGACCAGATGTTGTACGGTGTCTGGTGGATGATGGACAACCCAGTGCCAGAGGAGTTGGCCACGTTCGCTGGCACGCACTCCATGCTAACCAAGGAAGACGGGAGCCGCATTCCGACCCGCCAGGTCGATTGGGCGAAGTTCAACCTTACCTTCCATGTCGACAACAGCAGGCACAATCGTTGGGCATGGCCCGATACCTGGACGGCGAAGAACGTGATCATGAGAACCTACACTTCTGCCCTCGAGCGATCAAACAACTTCACGATGTTCAATGAGACGCATGGGGAGGTTCACACAGACCTGAAGTCAATGCCTTTGGTTTGGGTTGACGGCTGGTGGTTCGATATGATCAACGCGCACCAGTGGAGGCGAACGACCGAGTTTCAATCCGGTTCCCTTTTCTCCGATAACGTCTACATTCTAACCCGCATCGTGGACGGAAACTCCCAGCCAACGGTGCATTGGGACACTTGGCTCGGCTACATGCGCGACAGACGAGCAGCTGGCGAAAAGCTTCTTGTGTGGGACAGCGATGACGCTTGCAAGCGCAAGTGCATGCTAGGAGGATCATCTTGCACGAAATGTCATAAGGAATGCAGCGGGACTTGAACGTGTATCCGGCGCTGGCTCGCGGAAAACGTGTCCATGCTTGGTCACGCGCGCCTTTGCCCCCACGCTCGGACATCATGTCGCCGCCATTGTAAAGCACCCAGTGCCGATCATGATCGACAGTTTCCTAAATGGTTCGTTGGGATTGGGTGAAGGGGAGAGGCATTCGTTATTATCCCAGGAGCCAGGGTCATAGCAATGTTGCCATCATTCGTCCTCTCATCTCCAAAGGCGCGACACGATAGCGCGCCACTAGCCCTGTGGGGCGCTGTTTGGCGGGGTCCGATCGGGCGCCAAGCAAGTTTTTGTTGGAGTTTCCCTTCCCTTTCTTTTGTTATCGTTCGTCTGGAGGGCACGTATGAGGTCCACGTTTCCACACATGCATGCGTACACGTTCTCATGTACCCCTTTCCGAGGGAAACCATGCAGAGGAGATCTTGGGAGGCCACCAACGTTCCGAAAATCAGATGCACTCCTTCCGCAGGTCGCGACCTCATGATCCTGATCGCAGGTTGTTCAACGTGCGTTCGCAACGTATTCAAAATCCGGCTAAGCGGGTCTCAAATAGTACGCGTTCAACGGTTCCAGGAGTATTCTCCAGCAGTTCGATTTGGCGTTTTCATCAGCACGTCGATGTCGGCGCAGTTTCCCAATGCAGTCGAAGACAAGTTGGTAACTAATGTGCATGCGAATCCGATTTCGTTTGCCCTTCCTCTCGAACGTCAGAGTGAGGGGGTCGGACGGTACTACAAGATCTTTCGGTGCGTTACTGCTGGGGGGCTCCACGATGCGGGTTCATGGAGGCGCAGCTGCGGACGGAGTAGGCGAAGGAGACCGAGGACGACCAGGATAAGGAAGATGAACGAGGTGGAGGGATGAGTAGGCGGGGGAGCGGATCAGGGCCAGGACAAGTAACGAGACAAGTGGGATACGAAGGCAGGGGGGGGACGGTTGAGACAGGAGGTGCGAATAGAAGGTGGGATTAAAGAGGAGGAGGAGGGCGCAGGGAGAAGGCGGAGGGGGAGGAGATGATTGTGATGATGTTGCTGTTGCTGATGATGACGATGATGATGATGATGGTCACGATGATGGTGAAGATGATGTTGTTGATGATGATGATGCTGATGATGCTGATGATGTTGATGTTGTTGTTGATGATGATGATGATGATGATGATGATGATGATGATGGTGATGGTGATTATGATGATGCTGATGCTGATGCTGATGCTAATACTGCTGCTGGTGATGATGCCGGTGATGGTGATGGTGGTCATGGTTATGGTCATGATGATGTTGATGCTTATGGGGGTGGTGATGATGGTGATGTTGATGATGATGCTGATGATGATGATGATGATGATGCTGATGCAGATGCATATTTTAATGCTGATGCTGACGCGTGTGCTGATGTTGATGATGATCAGGATGATGATGATGTTGAGCATGAGTGTTAGGATAATGTGGATGATGCTGATTATGATTTTGATGATGGTGATGGTTTGATGGTGGGCTGATGATGACGATGATGATGATGACGATGATGATGAGGAGGAGGAGGAGGAGGATAGTAAGGTGGGATGAGGCGGAGGAGGATGAGGTGGAACAACATGAGCCATACCAGGTGGAAAGGAGGTGGAGGAGAGAGAAGGAGTCGCTTATAAGCATCATGAGCATGAGGAGGAGCTGGGCGGAAGATGGAGCATGAGGATGAGGAGGGGACAAATAGTTGGAACAGAGCCAAGAGCCAGATCACGATAATGAGGAGAGGAGAGAGGAGGAGAGTCAAGCTAGGAGCGCTCGTGCCATATCTAGCATCCGTCCCCTCCGACACCTTCTTTTCCCCAGCGCTGATTTTGCTCTACCCGCCGGCGGGTGTCATAGCCGACCTGGAACCCCCCAACGTGACCCCATCGTGTTCTGCGCAGTCGTAGGGGGGGAGATGTATATTGCAGGTTCGCATCGTGCCGACGCGGTGGCGACCCCGCGGTGGGCGCTCAAGGTTGATGGCCGCAGGTGGCCCAGAGTCGGCCAAGATGAAACAGTTCGGCGATCGAAAAACATCGGATTGTGCAAGGTGCAGCGATCCGCTTGGTGTCAGAGACCACCGTGGCGGATGAGCAGACTCAGCGGGAGGAAGAGGAGGATGAGGGAGGAGGCGGAGTAGGACCATGAATAGCAGCAGGAGGAGCAGGAGGAGCAGTGCGACCGGGGGAACGCGGGGGAGGGAAAAGGAGTTGGGCGACGGCGACAAGGAAGCGTTTGGAACCGAAAACATGGCCCGCGTTGGGGCGATGACGGAAGCAAAGCGCCAATCCTGAATCGAGGCCAATGCTGCAGCGGAACACATATTTGAACACTTGTAGAAGTTCCGACCGAATTCAAATACATCACATGGAACATCCATGTTTGAAGTCCTATGCGGAACAATGCGTGGATCCGGGGCCGCGACCACACAAAATCTGGGGAGAGAGGAAAGTAGTATTCACACTGATGATGGGGAGATGGGGGAGGAGAAGGACGACGGTTAGCATGGTGTATGCAATATATTCTTTTTCGATTGTAGGCAACGTTGCCCTTCCCCCTCACTCTTTCCTCCTCCTCTTTCTGCTGCTCGTCGTCATCGCCTCCCTCCTTCTCAAGACCGCAGGGCGGCTTGGGCAGGATGGCGGCTCCAATAGACATGTCGGGTCGGCCATCTGAAGGATGAGACATCGCCGGTACACCCACACTGGGGCATGCATCCCATGTGCGTAGACATGAATAC
>CAUYUJ010021448.1:418259-423259 GCA_963575745.1 Prorocentrum cordatum
CCTCCTTCTCCTCCGCCTCCTCCACCTCCTCCACCTCCTCCTCCTACTCCTTCTCCTCCTCCTCCATTTCCTCCTCTTCTGAGGTGGTGGCCGGGCTATCTGAGGTCGAGGGGTGTGAGTTTCGTGTCCTTGAGGAGCCGCTTGCGGACCGGTAAGCTCTGACTGCCCCGAGTAGAGGGGGCCCTGCCCCACGCTGTCAGCACACAGCCTCCTCCTTTCCTGCTGTTGCAGTGGAACCCCTGCGAAGAGACGCCCTGCTTGCCTTCAGGATGGGCTCTGATGATTTGGCGGTGAAGACGTGCCGCTCCCATACCAACCAATCAATGGACATCCCGTGGTTTCAGGGCGGGTGTCTCGTGGAAGGCCTGCTGTGGCCGAGCTCCTCCTGCCACCGCCCGCTCAGACCCAGCTCGTCTGACGCGCCCTCGCCTCCCCGAGCCGACCCCACGCGCGGCCGACGCCGCACGGCCGCCGCATGGCGCGCGCGGGCTGTCCGCACACCGCCGCGAGAGCCGCGGAGGGCGTTGTCGCGCGTGCGGCCGCCGCTCTCGGAAGGGCGGCCCTCAGTACACGACGGCACTCCGCCAGGATCCACAGCCAGGACTTCTTGCTCCTCCCCATCAGGGGCAACGCCAGGGGGGGGGGGTAGGCACAGGGGAGGACGCACCGACCCCCAGTCGCCCGTGGGTCGCCGCCGGGGGCCCAACAGCCCCACCCCGTCCAGGAACGTGGGGGTTGGCTATCGGGGGCCTATCGGCGATGCATCGGCGATGTATCGCCGATTCCAGGTCGAGGTTACCCTCCTATACTATGCCAGTTCCCCCCTATCGTTGCCCCTCCTCTCGGGACGACCGAAGTGGGTACGGAAGCAATGGGCACAACGTCCAACAGCAGTTCCTTTCCATTCTGGACAGGGCTCGCTGTCGGCGTCGCCGCTGTCGCTGCCCATTTGAAAAGAAGGCCGCCTGCCCACCAGCGACCGCTGTCGGTGCTGGACAGCATTTGTTATTGAGCATCGTACCCATTTTTTCCGTACCCGCTTCGGGTGTCCAAGTTCCTCCTCCCTTCAGTCTGGATGAGTTTTCGTTTGCTTGCCAGGCGCGCTGCGTGCTCGTATCCTCCAAGAGGCCATGGCGCCCCCCACCTGGTCTCAGCCGGGCCCGGACGATTGTCCCCAGTCGGAGGGCACCAACTATACACCAACACCGATCCTGGCCCAGGATCACCCTGGGCCCAGGATCGGTGTATATGCCTTCTTGCGCAAGGCAGGAGGGCGTATACACCGATCCTGGGCCCAGGGTGATCCTGGCCAGGATCGGTGTTGGTGTATAGTTGGTGCCCTCCTACCCAGTGGTGGTTCGCTCGTTCGTCCGTTCGGAGGGGGCGGCCCTCGAGCCAGGTGTGGGTTCTGGGGGCCTGTCTTGGAGCCCACCTCACGGATCTCTTCGACTCTGTGCCTCGATGGGGTCGCCTGCGGGTCGACTCGAGCTCGACTCCATTTCGACTCCAGTCGACGGCAGTTCGACGCAGCATCGGCGCAGGAGTGGGGGCGGTTGGCTCCAGGGAAGCCCCCAGAACGAGCATCCCGTCGGCGGCACCCCAACATTGAAGGACACTTTTTCCACCACCACTACCATAGGACGGGGGAGAAGGGAGGATGAGGAGGTCCTCCTCCTCCTCCTCCTCCTCCTCCTCCTCCTCCTCCTCCTCCTCCTCCTCCTGCTCGTGCTCCTCTCTCTCCTACCTATGGTAGTGGTGGTGGAAAACTGGCCCATCAAACATGTTTATACTACATGTGCGTCGCCCCCATCAGGGGCGACGCGCGCACCGAGAAATCGTACAGTGTATGCGTCTTGGCGGGTGCTTTCTGGCCAGACGGCTCGGGAAACGATGTACTACAAGACGGGTATACGATATGTTCGGGTCGGACGCGCGCCTCCAAGGAGGACATATAGTATTAGTATGTCTCTGTGCGCCCTATCCCGTCCTGGCATTCCGGCGGCCCCTCCGACGTCGGATTCTCCGCCGCTCGGAGGGGGCGCATTCCTGGAGCGTTCTGAGGCAACTTGTTGGCAGGGCGCAGGCGCCTGCTCGAGGACGAGGAGGAGGTGGTGGTGGAGGAGGAGGAGGAGGAGGAGCAGGAGGATGAGGAGGAGGAGACGAGGAGAAGGAGGAGGAGGAGGCGGAGGAGGAGGAGGAGGAGGAGGAGGAGGAGGAGGAGGAGGAGGAGGGCCGTTTTAGTACAGGCGGGAGGGAGGGCACGGTCGCGGAGCTGCTCTGGTACAGGCGGGACGGCGCGGGCAGCAGCAGAGGCGCACCCCGTCTGCGGCCGTTTGCCTCGGAGGTGTCGCAGGGAGGCCCCCCCGCAGGCAGCAGCGCACACATCGGGCGCTGAGCCCAGGGATCGGCAATCTTCGCCTGGGGGCCCTCAGGAGACCCCCGGGTGGTGTCCCAGGACCTCTTAGGAACGCCCTCCTTCTGGAGACCCCCCGGAGGTGCCCACACGGCACCCCCGAGGACCTCATCGGGGACCTCGCTCCGCGGGGGCGACCCCCGATCGGATTTCGGCGACCTCCGTAAGGGCCTCCTCGAGGGCTTCGCGAGCGACCGCCCCTCCCCCCCCCCCCCTTGTGGAGACGCCCCAGCGAGGCCCTGCGGAGGAGAGGCTCGCGCTCGCCTCGCGCTCTTGGCGCTCGCCGCTAACGCCAGATTTGGGAGAGAGGGGTGAGGAGGGGGGTGATTCGGGGAGGTTGGGGGACGACTCCGCCTCCTCCCCCGCCGTGTCGCCCGACACCTGACACAGGGCACGGAGGGAGCAGGGACCCCACGTGGCAGGAGCCCAGAGCAGGCAGGAGCGCTGGAGAACTGGGAAGTTGCTCGTGAAACGCGTGTCGCTCCTTGCTGTGTGGCGTGGCCAGTGTGTTCCCGACCTCATTTTATCCACGGTGTGTGGAGCATGGTTCATAGTTGGAGCATGCTTTGCCTTCGGAAGTGATTTGTGTCCTCTCGGGTGTCCTTTGCGTTCAGTCCCGACTGTGCACCCTGTCGCTGGGTCCTTGGGCGGGATGGAGTGGGGATGGTTTCACTCTTGGCGTGGGCTGATCGTCGGGAGAAGGTTCCAACTGCGTCCAGTATACTTGTGTTGTTCGTCTGTGCGGGGGTCGGGGGGACTGAGTGGATGGAAAGGACTATGAGGGCGAGGGAAGGGGGAGGCAGAGGGTGGGAGGGGGAGTGGGAGGGGTAGGAGGGGGGGGGGGGGGAAAGGGGGAGGGGTGGGAGGGGGAGGCGTGGTAGGGAAGGGGTAGGGAGAGGGTGGGATGGGGGAGGGATGAGGAACAGGGGGGGGCAGGAACAGGAAGGGAGCGAATACAAGGGCGAGGGCGGAGGGGGGGGAGAGATTGGCGGTGAGGGGGATGGCGGATGCGGTGAGGGGGGAGCCACCGCGGCTGTTTGGGCTCCAGACAGAGGGGTGTGTTTCGAAGAGGGCCCGCGGCCCTTCGCGCACGGGAGCCGTCCTCCCGGGCTGGGCAGCCATGGCAGACCAGCCTCGGCAGGGAGCGCGGCGTTTCCCGGGCCCCCCCGGCGAACTGGGCGTGATGCCCCCAAGGGGATCTGCGCCCGAGGGCCCGGGGGCCCGAAATCGACGGAGACAAAGCGGCATTCATTTCTGCAGGTCCACGCGGATTTCTTGGATCGGCCATGGGGTTCCACCGGCGGCGCGTCCAGCGCCGCCCCTGGCGCCGGAGGCGCCAACGCCGGGCAGTAGGTTCCAGCGCCGACTCGAGGCGTCCGCGCGGACGTCCGAGAGTTCATGCTCATGCCGCTGTTTCCTTCCTCTGCGTGGATGGTGTCGCTCTGGGCGCCTCGAGGTGCCCGAGAGCGAGCCGCCTGCAGCCGAGTCGCTGCAGTGCATGCACGGCAGAGAAGGAAACGGCCTGACAGCCGGTGCCCCACGGAAGCTTCCTTCGGCGACTGCACAGGGCGTGGTTACGCCGGGGTGTGGCTTGCGATCGGCGCCGTGTGGGCTTGGGGGACACCACGTTGCCTTCGTCGGGCCTCCTCGGGGCGCGGCGGAGGACTCTGTGGAGGTCCTCGCCCACCCCCCAGCGTGCGGGTTGCAAACCGCACCCTTTGCAAACCACACTTTTCTAGGAGTCGCCGATGTTTCCCCCCCGATGGCCCTGGGGGGCCAACGGGAGGCTGGGGGCACCCCAGGGAGCTCCAGGCCCGACGGCAGACGTGCCCCTAGATTTCTTTCAGTTCTATTCTGCTGAGCGGCTTTGTATTCTCCTCCCCTCTGCTCTTCCCGCGTTCCGCCGTGCCCAAATTCGTTTTCGGTTCGTTCCGCCCGTAGCCCGACCGGCGCCTGCACCTGTTTCGGCGCGTTTGCGCCCGCTGACTTAAACATGTCTGCTCTACTGCCCCCCTTTCGTCCCCATCTCGACACGGACATGGCCGATCACGGTGCCTCGAGGTGCCTGAGAGCCATGCTGCTTGCAGCTGGTTCGCTGCTCTCTTGCGTTCCGGCGTTCCCGTTGTTTCCGGTTCGTTTGGCCCCTCCGACAAAGGTTACCCGAGGCTTTTGGGTGACCTTTTTTTGCGCGTCCTTTGAAATTGCTGGCGCATGTGAGTGCAAACGGAAAGGCGGTAATTCGTCTTCGATTACGTGTCCAGGAGGCGTCTGATCATATCGCATAGCTTGCGCTACCCCACGTTCGTCCCCTCTCCAGAGACGGGTGTTGCCGACGCTGCTCGCCTTGCCGCCTTGCCGTGGCTGGTCGGCATTACAGGGCCCCGTAATGCCGGCGCACGGCGACTGTGGAGGACATGGAGGGCAAGACCATGGGCACAGCCACGGGCATGGGCGTGGCGAGGAACTCGGAGGAGGACGAGGCGGGAGGATGAGTGATGAGCGGCAGGGAGGAGGAAAGAGGGAGGGAGTGGAGAGATGATTCGCTGGGGGGGTGCGGGGAGTGAGGAAGGAGGAGGGAGGGGAAGGG
>CAUYUJ010021448.1:425759-625759 GCA_963575745.1 Prorocentrum cordatum
TGATACTACTAATACGAATGACACTAGTCATACCAATATTCAGCATGAGCTGGATACTATTAAAATTAGTATCAGTAGCTTGAAATATAAGAGCAATGCGACGCATGCCAGTCATATGCTTATACATAACCACATTAGGATACCAATGCTAAGACTAAGGCTAAGGGCATAAACTACCAATGCCACTAACACTATGGATACAAATACGAATAATAATAATACTCCTAATAATACCAATAATTCGAATACTAAGAAGAATACGAATAATAAGAGGAGGGGGAGTAGGAGGAGTAGGAGGAGGAGGAGGAGCAGGAGTTGGAGGAGGAGTAGGAGGAGTGGGTCGCTGGGCATGCCGAGGACCTGGAGCAGCCGCTGCTCGGCAAGGCGGGGGAGGCCGGAACCAGCGAGGCCCAGCTGAAGCTGCAGCGCGCGGTCTACTTCGCGCTCTTCTTCATGTTCGTCGAGATTGTTGGAGGCCTGCTGTCGGGGGCGGACAGACCTCCTACCCTGACACGTCGGTTGACGAATTGGCCGTTTTCGGTTCGCGAGAGGGCGCCGCGGCCATCGTTTTGCAGGTCCAGGTCCGTCGGTTTCGGCCCCAGGCCGTTTTCACTAAAGGATGGTCTGCTACAGGGAGGTTTGTCCACCGCCGATGCTGTCCTACCCTTCCTGGTAGGGCGTCGGGTTGCGCACCGACAGCCTCCCCAGGCAGCCCCGGCGGGCCTCAACAGGTCCCCCGAGTAGTCTGGGGCGGTCTCAACTCCCAGGCGCCGCCCCTTGACGCCCCTGGAGCACTCCGCGTCCCAGGGTTGAGGTGCTGAGACCGCCCTGGACTGCTCGGGTGGCTTGTTGAGGCCAGCCGGGGCGAATGGGAGCAGACGACTCAAAAGAATTTCCCCCCCTTTCCAGGGGCCTCGAAAAACATGAGTTGGGAGACCTAAAATCCAGCCGCCAGAACTGATTTTTTAATCGTCTGCCCCCCCAGCAGTTATCTGCCGTCGTCGTCATCGTCGTCGTCGTCGTCGTCGTCCGTCGACGTCGTCGTCATCGTCGTCGTCGTCGTCGTCGTCGTCCGTCGACGTCGCCGACGTCGTCGTTGTCGTCGTCGTCCGTCGTCGTCGTCGTCGTCGTCGTCGTCGTCGTCGTCGTCGTCGTCGTCGTTCGTCGACGTCGCCGACGTCGTCGTTGTCCTCGTCGTCGTCATCGTCATCGCCGTCGTCGTCGTTCGACGTCGACTACAGCGGGCTTGCGTAGCACACACACACACCATAGGGCATCCGCAGTGCGCCGTTGTCGTCGTCGTCGTCGCGTCGTCGTCGTCGTCGTCGTCGTCGTCGTCGTCGTCGTCGTCGTCGTCGTCGTCGTCGTCGGTCATCCTCGTCCTCGTCGTCGTCGTCGTCGTCATCCGTCTTCGTCGTCATCCGTCCTCCTGGCCGGCGCAAGCGCACTCGCGGACGACCGCGGCGATTGGGAGGAGGAGGAGGAGGAGGAGGAGGAGGAGGAGGAGGAGGAGGAGGAGGAGGAGGAGGGGGAGGAGGAGGAGAGGAGCAGGAGGAGGAGGAGAAGGAGGAGGGGAGGAGGAGGAGGAGGAGGAGAGGAGGAGGGGGAGGAGGAGGAGGAGGGGGGGAGGAGGAAGAGGGGGAGGGGGAGGGGGAGGAGGAGATCAAAACATCTTGTGTTTCAAGGGTATGGTTCGCAAAAACTTCTGGCGGCGCCGCGGGCCTCTCCCCGGCCCCCCGGGCAGCCCTGGATTGTCCGCCCTCCGCGGGCCTGCCCCCGCCCTCCCCTGTCGTGGGGGCAACCAGGCCAGCGACACTGCGTTTCAATCGTCTGCCCCAGCATTCGTTTTTGGTTCTCGCGTTCTCCCCTTACACATTTCAGTGCTTCGAAATGTCGTTGACTTTTGGGGGGGCCAAGATCCTCTCATCTCTAATTGCTCTATCCTGGGTCTCTTCCTGGCCAGTAGGGGGCCGGGGAGAATGAGAAACGAGCACACTTAGAAATGAGCACGATTAGAAATGAACGACGCGTACCTGTGGGGGGCGGTCTGTGTGAATCCCGAAGCCTCACCAGCCCCACAGTTTCCCCCGCTGCAGGCTGGGGGCGGCTGACCTGTGGTGGCGCTTTGTTGGGCGCGACCGGCGCCTCGCACAGCACAGCACTGCCACGGGTCAGTCGCCCCTGGTTGTCGCGGTGCGACGGTGAAGAGTAGGCCCAGCAGGCGTCGTGGCGAGCTCGCTGGCCATCATCACCGACGCGGCCCACATGCTGTCGGACGTCGGCGGGTTCATCGTGTCGCTCGTGGCCCTGAAGCTGTCCGCCCAGGCAGCCACGGCGGAGTACACCTACGGCTTCAAGCAGGCGGAGGTGCTGGGCGCGCTGCTGTCCATAGCCATCGTCTGGGCGCTCACGGCCGTGCTGCTCTGGGAGGCGGCCAGCCGCTTCCTGACCCTGACGGAGGTCGACGCCCCGGTGATGTTCGTCATCAGCGTGGTCGGTTTTTTCGTGAACCTCATCCTTATGAAGGTGCTGGGGCACGGGCACTCTCACGGCGATGGCGGCCACGGCCACGGCGACCACGGCCACGGTGACGGTGGCCACGGCGGTTGTGATGGCCACGGGGGTGCGCAGGGTGAGAGCAATAGCGTGGCCGTGCAGGCTGCTATGGCCCACGTCATCGGTGACATCGTGCAGTCTCTTGGTGTCTGCCTCGCTGCCGGCCTCATTTGGTGGCAGCCGTTCGACGTGGGCCTCGCGCCCAGCGGCGTCAGCCGCTGGAACTACGCCGACCCTCTCTGCACAGTGCTCTTCGGAGTTCTCGTGCTGCTCACCACGAAGGGCACGCTGGCGCGCACGGTAGACACCCTCATGGCCAAGGCCCCAGTAAACATGCAGCAGGACCTGCTGCGGCAGCTGAGCGCCATCGAGGGCGTCGTGCAGGTCCACGACCTGCACATCTGGTCCCATGGGTCCTCGGACGTCATCGGCACCGCCCACATAGTTGTGTCCGCCGAGAGGCACGCGCACACGGCGCTGCAGCAGGCGGTGAAGGTGTCGAAGAGCCTCGGAGTGGGCCACACCACCTTCCAGATCGAGGCCGAGGGGCAGTTCGCCGACGGCGAGACTTGTGGGGCCGACTGCTCCCCGCGGGACCCCGCCGCCAAGCGGGGCGCCCACAGCGCGCACGGGCACGACGGCGGGCACGCGCACAGCAAGGGCCACGGCGGCCACGACGCCGGCCACGGCGGCGGCTGCTGCGGCGGGCACGCGCACTGAGATTCGCGGCCGCCATGGCGCGTCCGTGGTGGGAGGGAGGAGGAGGAGGTGGAGGAGGAGCAGGAGGAGGAGGACGAAGAGGAGGAAGAGGAGGAGGACAAGGAGGAGAAGGATGAGGAGGAGGAGGAGAGGGATTGCGGGAGGAGGAGGAGGACGAGGAGGAGGAAGAGGAGGAGGGAAGGGGAAGGAGGGAGGCAGGGAGAACGATGAGGGGGAGCAGGAGGCGGAGGAGGAGGAAGAGGAGGAGGAAGACGAGGAGCAGGAGGAGGAGGAGGACGAGGACGAGGAGGAGGAGGAGGAGGAGGAGGAGGAGGAGGAGGAGGAGGAGGAGGAGGAGGAGGAGGAGAGAGGCAGGGAGGGAAGGAGGGAGAGAGGGAAGGACGGAGGGAGGGTGCACCACTATTTCGAGCACGTCGGGACTTCACAACACGCCGAAGACCAGCACCGCGGGGTCGAGCAATGCCACGGTGCCCAGCGCCAGCTCGAACACGAGCACCACAGGACCGAGCAGTACGTCGGATACGGGCACGACGATAACGAGCAGTACCACGGTGTCCAGCACCATGTTGAAGACCAGCCCGACGATAACGAGCAGTACCACGTTGTCCTGCACCACTCCTGCTTCCAACTCGTCCATTGGTGGCCGGCCGCATGGCTTCCGCATGACCGTATCTCGCGCGAGATGCTTGGCCGACAGCCGGACCAGAGTGCGCACGTCCTCCGGGGAGTTGTACTACCTTCACCACCCTCGCACCTGCGCCTTGAGCGCGGCTGGTCGGGGAAGGGGGCAGGGAGCAGCATCGGCGGGGCACGCCACGCTCCCAAGCCTCAAGACGCCAGCTTTGGCAGACACGTGCCCGACCAAGACCTTCCACGGCGTTGAGGCGGTGTACCAGCTGAGCTTGATGGCCCTCTCTGCGGTCGCCCACCCAGCAGTATGGATTCGTGCCGAGGTCGCTTCAGGGCCTCGGGGGCTGGCTGCCGTGTGGTATGGCATCTGGGCTTCCAGTGCCGGCAGTGGCATTACAAGCGGTCGTGGTCTGCTGCGGCGCGTGGCGACTTTCCATTGGGCCTGGAGGTGCTCTCGCATGGTCAATTGGGGTCCACCGGCCAGTGTGCGAGTTCCAGATGTGGAGTGTTCTTGTGGCCTGCGCGAGTGATACTTGGAGTGGCCGCCTTGGCTTGGCCTGCTTTCCCAGAAGCGGCCACGGCACCGGCGCCGCCACCGCCACGCGCCGAGCCTAGTCCACCGAGAGGGCGACAGACAGTTGCGTGTCACCGCCTGGACCGTCAGCGGCATGCCGAGCAGGCGCGGCGCTGTCTGTCTCGCGCCAGCTTGCCGGGGGCCCCTCGCGAAAGGGGACCTGCGACTGTGCTATCTTGGCGTGGCCAAGCCGGTGTACTACCATCCTACTTGCGTGGAGGGCGGTCCGGGGCTCTACGGCCACCTCTCGCCAGAACAGCAAATGAGATCCGGGGGTGCTGAGTCCGGCTTGGGTTGTCCATCTGGGCAGATTTCGTTGCAGACCACGGCAGGGCCAAGCGCGCGAGGACCGACTTCGAGACCGCCCGCGAGGCTGCTGCGCTAGGCGCGCCCCTGCTGGAGAAAGACGATGGGGTGCTGGGCCCTGTGCCCGAGGACCCCTCCAGCAGCGTGCCGCCCCAGCCAGCCAATTTGGAGTGGTGAAATTCGGTTGGATACGACGCCGTGGAGCAGTGCGTCCCCGCAATTGAAACAGGCGCCAGCGAACGCGAGCGCAGCTTTGGCCCAGCTCCGCGGACACGTGGCCGCACAGCTCCTGTTCGCGAGGGCCGCTGGCGACGTTGGGCTCAAGCCCAGGCGGAGAAGGCTTTCTCGTTTTTCGACGGAGTGCTTCTCTTCTTGCCTGGAAAGACTCGCGGGGGCCAGAAGACGCACAACTCCCATGGCCTGACCCGGATCCTGACGCGACCAATGCGGATGGCTGAGCAGGAGGACTGGGGGGGGCTCTTGCGAGAATCCAGCGCGACTGCCAGCCGCGGGCCGAACACAGTGGGCAGCGCCTCGACGGCCAAGCAGGACGCGCGAATGGTGGAGGCGCTGCTGGACGAGCACCTCATCAGCAAGGCGATGCAGCGTGCCCTCCGCTCCAACGCGCTGACCTCCGGGCCTGGCGCCCAGGCGCCCAGGCCGGCCCGCAGAGCTTCTTGCCAGAGGGGCCAGAGCAGCGTCTCTTGGAGGCGCCGACAGCGCCAGACGACGAATTTCGCGCAGCCCTGGCCGCGGCCGCGGCCAACAGCGCGGCAAATCGCCCGCGCCGCTCTGGACCAGGTCCAAACGGCAGCCGCTTTGATCACTGGCGCTGTTGGCCGACACCCCTGCTCTAGAGGCGGTGGCCAGGTTTGCAGTCGCCTTCTTGCTCGGCGAGCTCAGCCCCGCGGCGACGCGAGGCAGCTTGGGCGCCCGCTTGCTGGCCCAGCGAAAGCGGAACGGGACCCTCCGGCCGATTGCCTGCGGCTCCGCCCTCGCGGCGAGGGCCGCCCGCGATGTCTACGAGGGCGAGGTGCAGGGCGCAGTCGGCCCCCGCCAGTGCGCCGTTGGCCGCGCGGCCAGGCGCGAGCTCGCGCGCAGGTGTCTCGCGGCCCTCTCGGAGGCTAGCCCGCTTGGGGTTGCCCTGGCGTTCGACTGTTCCAACGCCTTCAACGGCGCCCCCAGCGACGCGGCGCTGGTCGGCGCACGTCGGCGCGCGGGAACCATGCAGCACTACTGGCGGGGCGACCTCGCCGACGACGCCCGCCGCGTTCGGGGGCCGGCAGCGGCGTGGACCAGGGGCGTCCGCTCTCGTCGGCGGCCTTCGCAATCGGCACTGCATGGGCGATGTCGACGCGCGCCCCTGGGCTCTTCGACCTCTTACAGGCACCTCAGCCAATTATACTTCGACGACATCATGGTCTTCGCCCCGCCAGAGCACGCGGGCGCAGCCATGCGGGTCTTCGCCGACGCTTTCGCGCGACGTGGCCGCGCAGTCAACCAGGCGAGGGCGCGCGCGTGGCCCGCTGGAGGACGCGGCCACTTGCCAGCCGCCGTCGAGGGGCGCCGGGCGGCTGCCCACGCTGGGTTGGACGGGGCCAGGGCCGTGGCCGAGGCAGCGGCCTTGGCTGCCCGCTTGCAAGAACTGCGACAGGCAGGCCTCCGAGCTGGGAGCGCCTTCACGCTTCTCCCGAAGTTCGCTCGCGGATGCGTCGCGCGCCGCCTCCGCGCCGACCCGCGGGGGGGCTGAGCGGCCGGGCGGAACAGCTTGGCCGAGTCCTCTTCGGCTGCCTCGAGCAGCTCGCCGGCGGGCCCTTGGGTGCCCAGCAGCGCCTCCAAACCGCCCCGAGCCTTGCTGACGGCGGGCGCGCGCCCGCCGCCTGCGCCGCCAGCCGGGCTCTCCTGCTCCGCGACGTCGCGGCCTGCCTCTGGGCCAGCTCGCTGGAGGAATGTCCGGGCCCGCTGCCCGCGGACGCAGCGGGCGCTCGACCAGGCGGAGGCGGCGCTCCAGGCGGCCGACGTGCTATAGGCGCCCTCGGACGGGATAGGCGGCGTTGCAGAGCCACGACCGAAGTTGCAGGGGCACTGGCGCGAGGCTGCCTCCGCGGCCAACAAAGAGAAACTGCCGCGGTCGCGCGACGAGGGCCACCGCCTGCATTTGCGGGAAAACGGCGGCGCAGAGGCCGGCAGCTGGCTCCTCCCGCGCCAGCCAAACGACCCCCGCAAACCTGATTCGCACTTCTATGGCAACCTCGAGCGCCGGCCCTGCGCCCCGACCCGCCCGCCATAATCCCGCTGTCAGCGCCGCCGCCTGGGCGGGAGCTTCTGCAGCGAGCCCTTGGGCCTGCGCGGCTCGGGCGCGGTCGAGGGCGAGGTGCGCGCGTCGGGCAACAACCGCCGCAACAGTTGCCGCGACTGACGCTCGGCGAAGCACGCGGGGCTTCGCGGCGCACTCGGAGCAGGCCGCCCCGGCCTGGGGTCGCCGCTACCCCCGCGCGGCGGAGCTCCAACAGGCGGTGCCCGACCTCCGCCAACGACCTGGCCAGCGGCCACCAGATCTTCATTGACTGGAGCATCGCCTGCGCGCGCTCAACCTACCTACGTTCCGCGCAGGGGTGCCCGGGCCGAGAAAGATGGACTGGCGGCCGCCCGGGCGGTGGAAAGGCAGCGGGAGCGCTACCCTCCGCGCGGAGGAGAAATTGCCCCCCCCATTCTTCGAGACGGGGGGCCAGCCCAGTGACGAAGCAGCCAGCTTTGTCCGCAGCTACGGAGCCGGCTCAGACGACGGCGACCGCTCCGAGCTGCCGGGCGGCTTCTGGCGGCAGATCAGCAGGACTTTCTAAAGAGGGAGTGTTGCTGAACGCGCTCGGGCGTTAGGCCAACAGGACGACGACAACAAACACCTGCAGGGCACCCGGCGCGACCGTCGCCAGCACCGTGACCGCGACGACCGCCAGCGCGACAACCACCGCGATCACAGCCACCACCACGACCACCACCAGCGGCAGCGCGACGAGCACCACGACCGCCCCGACCGCCTCCGCCCCCCGCCGCCCGTCCGCGACGACCGCCAGCACGACGACCACCACGACCGCCGCCAATGCGACCACCGCTAGCGGCGGCAAGACTTTCACCACGACCAACCAGGACTGGGTTCGCGATCGCACCGCCGACGCCGCGGAGCTTCCGGGGCCGCGGCTAGGGGGGGAGGGGGGGGCGGGACGGAGGGAGGGAGGGAGGAGAAGGCGGAGGACGAGGAGGAGGGGGAGGAGGATGAGGAACAAGAGGAGGAGGAAGAGGGCCAGTGTAAACCCAGGAATCGACCCTCCGTCCAATCTTCCTTTCGTAGTCCTCTACAGCGGCATGTTTCCACTGAGGGAACTGCGTCGTTGAAAGAAAACCGTGTGAAGACCCTGGAGCATGCCAAAGCATTGTTTTCGGGATTCTATCGCCACGGGTCAACCTGATTGCTGCGTCGTGACGATCCTGAATCGCACCAGAACGCCATTCCTGGGACCTTAACGTAGCGAATCCACGTAACTGCTGCGCCCTCATAGTCCTGAATCCATCCAAGCACCATTTCTGGCACGCTGATCATGGGAATCCGTGAAAATTCTGTAAATGTTAAGCGAATGCGCGCGGCGCTAAGGCGAGAACCTCATTTTATAACCACCCGCCTCCAATCCGTGAAACTCGTGCGCGGCGTCAAGGCGAGAGCCACATTTTGAAGACCATCCGCCCTCCATCCGTGAAGATTTTCCATGCGCTCGGCGCTCGGCGCTCGGCGCTGAGGCGAGAGCCACATTTTGAAAATCTCCCGCCTTCCATCTGTGAGACTGTTGCCACTTTTGTCTCAAGCGAAACGCCCGGCCCGCCCTCAAAATTTGCCTCGAGGTGCGACAGGGGGATTTTATGTATAAGGAAGGAAAAGGAATGGAGGAGGAATAGGAGGAGGACGGGGCGGCAAGGGAAGGATGAGAAGGAGGGAGGGAGGAGGGAGGGGTATGGAAAGGCAGAGGGGGGAGGAGGGGAACTACGGTGGAGGAGGCGGGATCAGGAGAGGACGGGGGAGGGAGATGCAAGGGGGGATGATGACGACGATGATGATGCTGATGATGATGAGGTTGATGCTGATGCTGATTATCATGATGATCATGATGATGATGATGATGATTATTATAATGATGATGATGATGATGATGATGATGATGATGATGATGATGATGATGATGATTATGATGATGATGATGATGATGATGATGATGATCATGATCATGATCATGATCATGATCATGATCATGATCATGATCATGATCATGATCATGATCATGATCATGATCCTGATCCTGATGCTGCTGCTGCTGCTGCTGATGATGATGATGCTGATGATGATGATGATGATGATGATGATGATGATGGTGATGGTGATGGTGACGGTGATGGTGATGATGATGATCATGATGATGAGGAGGAGGAGGAGGAGGAGGAGGAGGAGGAGGAGGGTGGGGAGGAGGACGAGGAGGAGGAGGAGGAAGAGGAGGAGGAGGAGAAGGAGGAGGAGGAGAATGAGGAGAATGAGGAGGTGGAAGAGGAGAAATCGTCCCCATTTCGGCTCAAACCACTTGGCTCATGTCTACCATTTTTCGATGTGGTTGCGGAAGCAATTTGCACCTTACGCTCTCCACAGGTGGCTGCCCAGCATCCCTGTGGCTCAGCCGCTACAGGGAACACATACGGTCATCACGGTACAGTATCACTGCTACCCTTGTTTTTGTTCTTTGTTGTGCCATTGGCCTGCAAGGCCAGCGAGGCCAGATGCAGCCGCGAAGTTACTCATGGGAACGCACGGCCTGCACAGCGACCACGAGCAGGAATTTTCACTGGTGTTGGCAATATGGGGCTCACTGGAGTACGACCCGTGCGGGTTGGAAGTCTCCAAGCCACAGCCCAAGAAAACACTATGAAGGAGGGGGCCGTGGTGCATGAGGACCTCTCTCTGCGGCGTCCTGTGGGTAACAGCGGTGGTGCTTCAGAACCCACCTCAGAAGAATATGTTTCCATAGACAAAGGACCTTCGAAGCCTACCGTCGCCATCGGCCAGCATTTCCACTTGTTCCAGAAAGATTACGACATGCTATGCAATGAGGAAGACCAGCAGGCAGACAAGGCCATCCAGGCCAAGCTGCAGAGTCTTCGTGCAGAGCGTGACAGTGGAACAACAGCAAGCCAACGCCTCCTGGTTTGCAATGCAAGCCCCAGACGTTGGAACGACAAGTGGGCACTCATCCGAACGCAGTGGGCACGCTGGAGGTCCAAGTTCAGAACGCCAGCGTCCATCTCCAGGAGCAGGAGAGGGAACTGGGCGATGCCAAGGCGACTTGGAGGAGGCGAAGAGGAAAGTTGTGGAATACTAGCAAGAGGCAGCCGCATTGCAGCCGCTGGCCAAGGCGGAGGCGAGCGCAGCACCAGCTAAGCCCAGCACCGCCAATATCTTCGCCTTCGCCGAAGATGAGTGGCCACCAGCATTTGCGAGCAGGGCCGTTGAGCTTGGAGGGGATGTGCAACAGGCAGGGCTATTATCGAGCTTCTGGGGCCTCTCTTCGCCTCAGGGCGCGCGCCCATTGCGGCAGTTGGAGACAACCGGCGCGAACAGCAACCACGGTCAGCAGTGCCACAGCGAGGGGAACTGCGAGGAGACTGTCGGGATTGAGACCAGGGTGGGGGCGCGGCGGACCCACCAGTGGACGGACATCGAGACCGCGATCGAAAGCGCAGCCCCCGACCGCGAGCGCGTGGACCACGGGGGCAGGCCGCAGGTTCTGCGGGCAAGGCCGGTCCCGCCAGGCCCGAGCCCCCTGCGAAGGCCGTCGCCGCTGGAGCGGGCGTAGGCCTTCAGGGGGATGAAGATGATATTAAACACTTGCGAAACATAGGAGCAAGGCCGCCGCCCGCTTAGCGCTCGTTCCCCTGGCCCACCTCGCCCCGTTTCACGCGGCCCATCTTTCCTCATCTGCACTGTTAGCGCGTCTGGCTGGTGTCGCTGGGTTTCTTCGGTTGAAACTGACAAGGGGTTCCTGTCAGGTGGAGTTGTGCTTGTGTTAAGGAGCTATCTGGACCTTTTGCGAGATCCCAGGCCAGGCACAGCGCCCCCTGGTCGCATCCTCCGCGCCCACTGTCGCGCTAGCGCCACGGGGGCTTCCGGCATCTGTTTGAACATTTGGTGCACCAGCGTCTGTTTGGGAAAGGAGAGCCATGGCCTCTGCCAAGTCTTGGGAGAACGCGTGCTCGCGCGCGGATTGTCCTGCATCGCAGCCGGATGTTCCAACCTGACACCGAGTGAGTTCAGCATGGGGCTGCAGCCGGGCCGTTTATGGCGACGTGGACTTCGACCCAGAGAGCCGCGCCCGCGCGGTGGGGGACTCGCATCGTGCGTTCGATTCCTATGTGACCAGTAAGATTATGGTCTAGGGCTCCTCTCCGTCGAAGTGGACCTGAGCAGCGCTGCTTCGCCTCGCAAAGCTGTGGATGTTCACCTCGCGACGGGGGCCTTCTCTACATGATTTGAGCGGCTGGCCCAGTGCGAGGAGCTCCTTGTCGCGAGGCGGGTAGGACTTGTCGCTGAACCCTAAGAATATCAAGACTCGGGAGCATGTATTGGGCACGTCCTGAAACCGTTCATTCACTGCGGGAGTTTCATCTCGGACGCCCCGACCCCCTTTGCCTCCCCCCCCCTCCGAGAAAGGCAAGGGCTCGGCCAGGCGCGCGACGGGCGGCGCGCCATGGCTTGGATGGAACCTAGGCTGCTCGACCAGGACCCCCCGAGTAAAGGAGATCAATGGGGGTCTCCCGCGCCGCGTTGAATCCGTCGACCTTCGCGCCGCGCTCGCCGCCAGGCGCGGCGCCTCCACCGCGCTTGCTGCCAGGCATGGCGTGGGCAGGCCTGCGAGGAGACCCGAAGAGCCCCGCGCACTTTTGGGGGCCCGCCAGCCTGTCAGGCGCGCCGGGGGGGGCGGGGGTGCAAGGGGGGGGGCCCTTGCGCGCCCCCGGCCTGGAGGCGGCCCCATCGCCGCCCAGTTTGTCGTTTTTGTTTTCGCGCCGACGTGGGCCAGCTGCAATGTATCGGGCGAAGGGGATTCTGTTCCCCGGAGGGGCAGCGCGCGCTGCCCTCGGCGGGGGGGGGGGGGGGCGGCGGAAGATAGCGGTGGCGGGGGCCGCGGCGCGCCCCCTCCCTGGCGCGCCGCCTTCGCCGTCGTCGTCGCCGTCGCCGCCGTCGTCGTCGTCGTCGCCGCGCGCGCCCGCAGCGCCTGCGCGCGCGACGCGGGCACTGTGCCCCGCGCTGCTTCTGTGCGCCAGGACTGCGGCAGACATGGCGGCGCGCCTGCGCCGCGGCGACTGCGCGCGCCACAGCGACCGCGCGCGCCGCGGCGTCTTCGCACGCCGCGCTGCCCGCGCACGCCACGGACACCGCGTGCGCCGCAGCTGCAGTTCCAGCGCCCCCCTTGCACCGCAGTGCCCGCGGAGCCAAACTTTGGAAAATCGCCGGTGGTCTGACCGCATCAGATTCAAGATCGGAGTCGATTGTGGACATGATGCTTCGGGCCCAAGGGGAGCTCGGACATGCTGGGCCCGCGACGCCTGCGGGCGCCGCTGTGACTGCGCGCGCCGTGGCAACCGCGCGCAACGCGGCGCCCGCGAACGCCGCGCGGCTCGGGGGCGCGCGGGGGGCGGGGGTGGGGGCGTCAGCCGAGGACATGCGCGCGGGAGACGCACTAGTCCCACGAGGGGGTCGACAGCTCGGGCACCGCGCTGTTTCTCTAAGGGCGCGACCATGATGCGCGCCATGATGGCAGCCTTGCCTGTCTGCGTGAGAACGCTTATAAACACCGCAATGCCCGCGTGCACCGCGGCAGCCGTCTGCGCCGCAGCGCCGTGATCATTGACGCCGCAGCTGCTGTTTCAGCATCCCTCCGCGTCGCCGCAGCGCCTGCGTTCGCCGCGGCTCACGCGCGCCTCCGCGGTCCCGGCGGAGCCAAAATCAGGGGGGTCGTCGGGGGCCCGTGTGCGTCGCGTTCAATGCGTCATCTGATTGTGCACATTTGTTTTTCTGGCCCGAGCAACGCTTGGACACTAGGTGCCCACAGCGAATGCGAAACGCAGCGCCCGCGTGCACCGCGACGCTTGCTCGCGCCGCAATGCTCGCGCACGCCGCAACGCCTGCGCCCCGCGCGCGCGAGGAGGGCGACAACGAGGAGGGCGGAAATCAAAGGGGGCAGGAGGAGGCAGAAATGGGAAGAGATGCGCGGGTGGATTCGCACACAACGCACGCTTGCACCATAGCGACTTCAAGGCTTGCGACGCGTGCGCCGCAATGCTTGCGCGCGCCGCAGCTGCTGCTGCTGCAGCAGCCGACGCGCGGGCTAGAGCGCCCGCGCGCGCCGCGGCGCCTGCGTGCACCATCGCGCCCGCCCGCGTGCACCGCGGCGCAAGTGGTGCCCGCGTGCACCGCGGGCCCCGGGCTGCCCGGGGTCGCTCGCTGGACCGGGCTAGCGCGTTGCCGCGGCGGCGCGGGCGGGGGGGGCAGCGGGGGGCGGCGCCTGTCATCCCTTGGTTGGGTAGATAGCCATGGTGCCACTGGGATTGGGGTCTCGAGCACCTTGGCTCGGCCGTCGAGTTACTCGGCGAGCTTGAGACTCGCGTCTTGCTTAGGAAAGGACCAGGCAGAGGGGGCGTGTGTGTAAACGGTGGTGCGAAGATGCCCTGACAGGAGGCGCTCGTAGAGCGCGCGGGTTGCAGGAGTTGGCTGCCAATTTTGAAAGATCTGGTCGGGCTGCCAGACGGCTCACTTTCTGTTGCCTTCTTCAACAGATTGGCCGCCAGATCGAGATTTGGATCGCAGCTTGGGGGGTTCCCCGAAATGTCCCGTTGCCCCGCGAAGGAGGAGAAATCTCTTTGGCCCCCAAGGGCCTTGTTCCCGAGGAGGTAAAGAGCCCGGCGAGAAGTGTCAAAACGGCCACAAGCATCAAAACGGCCAGTATCGCCACTGACGGGTTTCATCCCCATCATTGGGCTGAGTTGCGCGACGATTCGCTGCGCGTTCTTTCGGGAGTTTTCGCTGCCATGGATATTCCCGGAGATGCACCGACCAGTCTAGTACTCGGCTTTCAGTGAAGAATAGTTGGAGCCTGCTCGAGGGGTTCTGTCGTGGGGCTTTTGACTGCCACCTATGAAATTGAAGCCCGTATGTTGGCAAGTATTCGCGGCGTCAGATTTGCATTTGGCGGCGGCGGATTCACGGGCCCAGCCATTCCCCACCCAGAGCGTGGACTTCGGCGAAGCACAATGTTCAGACAAGCGGATCTTGACAGGTCTTCACAGGATGCTACTGCACGGCGTCATTGTTCCACATTTCGGCATTTTGGAGCTATTGGCAGTGCGTTTCGTAGAGTTTGGGGGTGTCCATTCGGGGAATCTCGTCGCCTTGAGCTGGGCCCAGATCCTGTGGTGGCGGCCAAGTCTGCGGGGCCCGTGGATGCACTGCAACGCTGTCTTTGGATGGCCACCCCAAAGATCGACAACCCTCCCCCCGAGAAGGGCATTTGTGGAGTAACTGGGCAAATCTTGGGGAATTGATCATTCTTGTCTGGATGTCCCATGGACCGAAGTTTCCATAGATGGCTCCGTGGTTCGCCCCCCCCCCCCCCCTCCTGGTCAGGGGGGGAATGCGCTGCTGAACTGGCCAGCCAAGGTGACCTTATCAGAGCCACCAGGGGCGTCCTTTTGGTTCTATGCACGGCCAACGTGTCCGAGCATCATGGTCAGCTGTAGGCGCATGCCCGTTTTCAGGTTCCGCTGAACGAGGACCGGGCCGCATTCCCCAAGATTGCGCAGCCGTTGTGCATGGAGCGGCCGCGGCACTCAGATCGCGAGACGGTCGAAAGCAGCAGACTGGACACTGGAGACAGATCCATCTCGCTACCAACCACGCGGCTTAGAACATCCATTCGAGTAAAGTTTGCCAGAGCACGTTCGGAAGAGATCGTTCGATGGGTGATCATAGGAAGGTGCAAGGAAATGTGTGGTTTGATGCCTGAGCTCATGAAACTGCCGAGCGTCAGTCTTCGCCAGGGACGCCGGCAGGGTGGAGGGTGGCACCTGCTTATGATGAGTTTCTTGAAGTTTTTCGGGCTGTTGTCTCTTTCCTGACACCCGGGGGGGAATTTCGCGACGTGTTCGATGACTTCGAGAAAACTTTAGGGCACCCAGAGGACGGACCCGTAATCCTTGTCGACATGTGTTCAGGCGGACGTCAAACAGGTGGCAGTGCGTAGATCGCGGTAGAGTTACCGCGCACCTTGCGAAGTACAATATGGGGCCTTGCGCGCCCTTGCCCAGATCCTTTGCCACCGTTTCGAGTCCCTCTCAGCAGCCCCCCCCTCTCCACAGCTTGTGGGTTGGTCGCCTCGAGACCACGGGGGCGGCTGTAGTTGTGTGTGCGTTTGTGCGTGTGTGTGTTGTTGGGTCGTGTTCAACGGGCGGACCCCAACATCTGTGATTTGCATGTCACAACATCAAGCGAATTCACCTCCGCATGTTGAAACATTGCAGTCTTCCCCTGCCCTGGAGGCGTGCGATTCTCTAAGCCATGGCGCATCAGGGTCAGTCAGAATTCATTCTAGTTTTTCTGCGGCAGTTGAGTTGTCTTGCCATGGTGTACTGGTGTACTGCGCTGATCTAATTTCCATACCGTTTTTGACGCTGGAGGTGTTGCACGTACTTGGCCAGTTTCTCGCAATTGTTCGGCCCCGCAAGGGGGCAGACAGGAGGCTCCGATCTAGGATCGTCTCGTTCAGCAGGCGGGGGAGGAGCCGCAGCAAGGGGAGGGGGCGGAGATTTATGGGTGTCGCTTGGGTCGAAAGTTTGCCCATTTGCAGGCTGCATGCTGATGCCCCTGCTGGGAGGCTCTGGAGGCGAAGGGTTCGGGGCGCGTGCGCTGAGGCGGGTATAGGAAGCCCCTGCGCGCCTGAAACTGCCGGGAACGGGCGGTCATCGCTAGGCAATGGGGGGGGACAGGCGCCATTCGGATTCGTCTTGGCGGCTGCATCAACTTTTCTCTAGGCGTCTGGGGGCCCTCGCCCGGCGTCGGGACCGTCGAGAACCGATCTTGGACGAGAAATCGGCCTCTGGAGAAGTTGTTCCAGAGCTTTGCAGGAACATGTATTGCACAAATCAAGACATCGGCAGGTCCAGGGTTCATTGCGTATATCCAGGTGCTCCGGTCGCCCATGTCTTCGGCCAGGCTTCTCGGCGCATGCGTGCAAAGGCCGCCCCAGGTTTATATCCACCTTATTGGCATTCGTGGATCTGTCTTCGTCCCGGCGTCATCATCCATCTCTCTTCCTCGTGTTTCTCTTTGTCCGCCGCAACAGTACGAATATCCAGCAATGCTCTGCGGCCGTCTCCTGCACGAGAGCTGCTGGCGGGGTACTCGCGGTGGATATAAAAAGAAGATCTATGCGCGTCCGCGTGTGTTCGACACGTGTCGGCAAGGTGTACCGAGCAATCCGTTCGAGATCCGCACGAGCAGCATGTGATGTAGTTTACACAGATGGATGGCATCCCGTTTCAACATGTGGTTTTCCCCTTGCCGCGCACATACCGTCCGAATGTGTGTGCGTGTGGCAGCTTGCTTAAACTGTGGAGTGCGGTGTGTGTGTGTGTGTGCGTGTGTGTGTGCGTGTGGTTCAATGAATCCTTGATTCTCGTTTGGGGCCGTGTTCATTCGTATTCAAATTTGCCAGGCTCATCCCAGCGCACTGCGCATTCGTATGGAAGTTCGCCCGCATATACATAGTCGGAGGGCGCCCTGTGTCCAACAGTGGATTTGCGCGAGTGGTAACAGGGCGTGACATGAAGTGCACGCAATGGGGCGCTCGTCCGTCAAGGTTCCTCTCCTCGTAGTGGACCTTGAGGAAGCTTCGATTTCAGACACTGGGGGCCGGGAGGGTGTATTGCAGCACCCCCTCTTCCGCCTCCTCCTCCTCTCTCTCGCGCCCTCTCTCTCATTCTTTCGCCTCCAGGCACGCTCCACCTCATCGCTCCTTCCTCCTCCTGCTCCTCCTCCTCATTCCTCCTCCTTCTCCTCGTTTGCCGCCGCCTCAGTTTTTTCTATTTATGCTCATCCTCGTCATCCCTCACTTCCCCTCGTCCTTCTCATCTACTCGCCTCAGTTATCCCAATGCCTCGCCGCCTCTGGTATGTCCTCCCCCACCTTCTTCCCTCCCTTCTCCCTCCTTTCTCCATACTCCTCACACTTCTCTGCTTCCTGTTCTTCCTCCTTCCTTCCTCATTGTTCTTTTCTTAGTATCATTTTCCTCCACCTTTTCCTCCTATCTCCTCCTCATCCTCCGCGGTTTCTTCCTTTTCCATCTTGCCCTCGTTCCTCTCTCCTCATCCTCCTCCGTTCTTGTCGTCCCCCTCGCGTAGCCCCCGCGCGCGTGCGAATCAGCGACTTGCCCAGCGCGCGGGTGAACTTAGCGCGTCAAGAGGCGCGTCCGCATTTGCCAGATGCTCCTCCACCCTCTTTGCTCCTCCACCCTCTCGCCTCTCTGTTCTCCCCTCCTTTTACCCCTCCCTCCCTCCCTCCTTCCGCTCTCGCTAATCCGGCCACCGCGCGTCCTCGTCCTACCCACGTACGCCTGCCAGCTTCGCCCTGAGGGGGGGGGGAGGAGCGGGATATAGTCCATGGATAGACGAGGTGCCCCACGGCCCCCCCCTTGAGCGATCCTGCACCCTGCCCCGAAAGTGGCGGCAGGCTCAAGCGGAGCCCCAGCTTGTTCTTCCCCGTGAGTGCGGCTGGAGCTGTGTGTGCTTCCCCGGGTCGTTTTCTCATGCGGGAGCTGTCGCGGACTGCCTGACCTGACCTGACCTGACCTTCCCCGTTTCTTTCGGGTCCCCCTTGATCCCCACCTTCCTGCCTTCCCCTCCCCCGCCGTCCTCCTCCTTGTCCCTCCTCCCCTTCCTCCTTCTTCCCTCCTCCTCCTCCTCCTCTTCCCTCCTCCAGCAGGTGGAGGCAATCATCGCTGCAGCTCAATCTGCAGAATAGGAAGCTCCACAAGGGCAGATCCATGCAGCCGCAGGTGGGGGTGAGCCTGCAGCTGACCTAGATTCGTTGTCGACGTCTGACTGTTTTCTTCCAGCCCAGGTGCTCAGTATATGCTCTTGGAATTGCCAGACTATGTTCTACTCCGTCCACTCCCCTGGGAAGCGATGTAAACCCACATTTGAGGTCCTTCGGAGGCTCGTGAATAAACACACCGTCGTCTGTTTGCAGGAGGTCCATGGATGTCTTGGGGATCTTGACACTCTCAGAAGCGAACTTCCTGGAGTCCATGTTTTCGGGTCTTTCGTTGACTCAGAGAGTGCTGGAGGCGTGGTTACTATCATCAAGTCCTCCCTCTTCGATCTTTTCACTGGCCATTCCGAGGCGCCCGTGGTGGAAGGCCGAGTCCACGTAGTTTCTCTGTGGGGACCCAGAGGCCGTTTACAGATCGCCAATTTGCACCTTGTTCCCGACTGGAGCGAGACTCGCACCAAGGCTGTACTCTACTCGCTGCGCACGCATCTCTCCCCTGGTTCTCTTGCCACATCCTTCCTCGTCGGCGACTTTAACTTCTCAGTTACGGGTGAAAGCAGGTATGTTGTTGGGACGGGCGAGACGCTCGCTGCGTTTTCCAGGATTGCAAAGCATTTTGACTCGATCTTCCCCTCCTACGTTGAAGTCGAACAGCCTCACTACACCCATCGTGCTAATGTTCGAAATGCACCAAGCTTCGCTCGACTCGACAGAATTCTCACTAGCCTGCCGACCCCCATCATCCTCGACTTTAACCCACTCTCCACGACAGACTTAGACATATCTGCTAGTAAAGTTCCCTCGGATCACGTCCCTGTTCATCTAGTGCTTCGCCCCTTTCATCGGCCTGAAGGTCTTCCTGAATCTAACGAAGATAGGTGTGACATTCCTCTTCCTCCTATTGCAAGCTGGATATTTAAGCACGCTCAGTTTCGCGTCTCGTTCGACTCGTTGGTGAAGGCCAACGAGCTCAGCCTTGACCCGCCGACGGCTATTCTCGAGGTGAAGAGCCTCATGCACGCTGCCGCCAGGGAGGTCAAATATTATGTTGAAGAATTTGGGGCCAACTGTAACCCATCCAAAGCTGCACAGTGTCTCAAGCTCCTGAGGGCCCATCGGGGGAACCACCGTCGTCTTGCCTCCCGAGCCCTGTCTGGATTTTCTGAGCTTTCGGAGTTTTACGATATTGAGTTGATGGTTTGGACTGATATGCCTGGTTTTCTGGAACGCTTTCGACAGATTATGGTCCAGGAGTTCGCTCGGGAAGAAAATGAAATTCGTAACGACCCCTCCTACACCAGTGCCCAGAAGGACTCGCACCTAGTTCGCATTCGCAGGCTTTCAGCTGCATGGGCACGGACCCGTCCTCGTATCCATCTCGCGGCTGTGGTGGAGCCTGGAGGCGCGCACACCACAGAGCCTGATAAGATGGCTGAGTTGCTTGCCGAGTACTGGGGAAAGATATTCTCCAACTCCCAGCACCCTGATGCGCACGCGTCGCCGTTGCTGGAGTGCCTCTCGTCTGTGCACAGTAATGGGGACCAATTTGTCAGCAGCACCCACACGTACCACAATTGGATTTTGAGTAAAAGCGAATTTGTTGACATGGCCCAGCGTAAAAAAGACTCGGCCCCCGGCCCTGACGGCATCCGATATTCCGGGTGGGAAGCTATCGGTTCCCTGGGATACGATTTATTGTGCAACCTCTACACCCACCTGGTGACTGGTAGTCGTCTCGCCCCGTCCTTCAACTACTGTAAGATGATCTTCCTTCCTAAAGGTTCCCTCTCAGGAAGTGGTGCCGAGGCCCGCCCGCCAAGTGTAACTAGACCGCTGTCCTTGAGCAACACCGACAACACAATAGTCTCGGCCGCCGTTGCCTCGCCGCTGAATGCCGTCGCTGCCGATGTCGTAGACTGCTCCCAGAGGGGTTTCGTGAAAGGCCGATCGCTCATTGACAACCTCGTCGAATTCGATGCTCACTATCAGTTTTGGGGTGATCTCTACGGGCTGAAGGACAGCGGCGCCACGCCTTTCGACTTTAAGCAGGCGTTCCCATTGGTTTTCCACGACTGGATCGCTGCCGTGCTGGATAAGTTTGGTATCCCGACTTGCATCCGCTTCGCGATTCACTCCCTGTACGACCTGAATTGGACCATGGTTCCGTTTCCTGGGGCTTCCGCTTGTGGCTTTTGGGTCTCCAGAGGAAAATGAAGCAAGGTTGCCCGATGAGCGGGGTCCTCTTTGCCATCATCCTCCACCCCGTTCTCGTCAAAGTCAAGAGATTCCAGCAGTCTTACGAATTCATCCTGCCGTGCTTTGCAGATGACATTGCGCTCGTGGCCAGGCACCTACTTGCCGTCTTGCCTCTGGTCGTCCGTGAGCTCGTGTCCTCAGGGCAGTGGACGGGTCTTGTATTGAACCTTGGTAAGTGCCACATTATGATGTTGCATGTCAATGACAAAGAGTCCCTGGTCCAGGTGTTCAGAGACAACACCCCCAGGATGAATGTTAAAAAGTTTTCGTTTGGATCCAGTGGCCTCTACCTTGGTGCGATCGTGGGCCCAGATGGGCACTTTAAGAGCTGGTACGCACCTGCTCAGAAGTTGTTCGACAGATGCACGTGCATCAAGGGCCTGAAGCTGGGGCTGAACTTCGCTCTTCCTGTCCTCTCCCATGTCGCCCAGTGCTACGAGCCCAGCAAGCTCGTTCACGTCAAGGCCCGCGAGGGCTTGCAGCGGCTGACCAACGCCCCTCGGTACGCATTCTCCCCGCTCGCCCTGCACCACATGAAAAAGATCGGTCTCGAGAGCGAGGCCCAAGAAGTTCGAGTCACCGCTCCTGCCGCTCTGCTGCGTGCCGCCACCCGTTCTGATGCCTTCTGGAGAATGAAAGACTGGCTCGCGGAGATCAGAGAAGACGATGACCAGTGCATCGCCAGAGTTATCTCGTTCCCCTCGTCCAACCCCATCGTTGCCCACATGAACAGAGCAGTTGAAAGATATCATCCTGTTCCTGGATTTCCCCACGGTGTGAGGCCTGGTTTGCTGCAGAAACGTATAACTAAGTTTTTAAAACAAGAGATTTTCCGTGAACCCACTGCTGGTGAAATCATCTCCCCGAGGCTCCGTTATTGGACCCCTGAGGCCTCTGGTCCCGATTTTGACCGCGTTTTCATTAGACTGAAGATGATCAGCCAGAGATGCCCTCCCAGCATAACAAGTGCTGTAATTAGGACCATCTTCAATGCGTGGCCCACTTCGAGGCGCTTCCGAGGCGGAGCTCAGATTTGCAGGTTAGGATGTGCAAATATGGGGGGCGACTGTATAGAGCACTATTTCAGGTGTCCTCATGTGATTTTGTGTCTTTCCTCCGTCCTCCCCGCTCTCCCTGCGGGTTGGGTGGCCTCTCGTCCCTTTTCCGCTTTTCTCCCCTCTCTCTGGGGCTCGGCGGGCTCCGACTCCTGCTGCCTCCACGCCATTGCCATCGATCTTGTTCACTATGCTTATAATAAAAGTAGAACCAGGGAGCAAAGACCCCCATCCTTCACAAGGAATGCATTCGCCGCGAGGCTCCGCCAACAGGTTCGGCACAACGCTAACCTAAAGGAGCTACTGAGCTAGGCGGACAGCCGTGGGACCTCTCTTGCCCCCCCCTCCTCAGCCGCGTGCCGCTCCTCTTCCCTCCTCCTCCTCCTCCTCCTCCTTCTCCTCCTCCTCCTCCTCCTCCTCCTCCTCCTCCTCCTCCCTGCCCCTCTTTACAAGGGGGCCGCCCCGCTTCGGGGCCGCGCGGGGGGTGCCCGACCGGCTGCCCGCCTTCTCGACTGGGCCCAACTGCCGAGGCAGAGCGCCGAGCTCGCCAGCCGTCTCTGTGGGGCGCCTCTTGGGAGCTCTGGTGCGATTGCCTCGTCTCGCCCCATCTGCCCCTCCGGCCCCAGCCGCCCCTCGCCCTCCTGTCTGCCCTTTCCTCCCTGGTCCTGCGCCTCCTCTCTCCTCCCCCGCCTCCCTCCTTCTGGCTCCTTCTCCTCCTCCATCCTTCTCTTGCCCCTCTCTCCCTCGTCCTGCTCCTCCCTCCTCCTCCTCCTCCTCCTCCTCCTCCTCCTCCTCCTCTTCCTCCTCCTCCTGACTCCGCCGGACCTCGCGGCCCGCGACGGCGTGGCAGGGGGGGCAGGGTCGTTCTTGGCAGCCCCGAGCAGCTCCCGGCGCCGGCACCCCCCGCTCCCCCGCAGGAGCTGGAGCCCTGCAAGGTGTCGAGCTGGACGGAGTGGGGCGAGTGCAAGGACGCGCCCGGCGCCGCGGGGGGGAATCGCGGGATCGGAATCGGAACGGGCGCGAAGTGTCACCACAAAGCGCCACCCCAGAAGTCTGCTCTGAAGCTCCCGGGGAGCCGGTCAGGGTGTTTCCCGCCCCTGAGTCGTGAGCTGGATACCCCAACAAGGCTTGGCCAAATGACTAATCTGCTCTCCACCACAATGCACACACCTATGCGACTGACAGCACTGCACAAAGAGTGATATGTGAGGCATGCACGAACCCGGCTGGGGGAATAGGTAAGAGGAGAGGGGGGGTTCGTTTGGCGCCAGGAGGGCGAGGGGGGAGGTCAGGGCGGGAAGGACGAGGAGGAGGAACGAATTGTGGCGCTAGGAGAGGGAGGGATACCCCCCTCAGTGTCTTCAGCATCCTCGTCTTGCTCCTTGTCCGCACTTCTCCTACTCCTCCTTCAGTGCTTTCCCCCCCTCCTCCCATTCCTCCTGTTTGGGGAAGAGATGGAGGACGAGAAAGAGGAAGAACGGGGAGGGAGGAGAAGCGGGACGAGAAGCCGAGGGGTAGAGACCAGGAGGGGAAGAGAGAGAGAGAGAGAGACAGAACAAACAACCAGACATACATATAGGTATGTATATATATATATACATACCACAGCACTAGCGAGTTATACCTATACGACCACCCTTCGGGTGATAAGGAGGTTCGGGGGGGGGAGGAACCAACGTCTCACTCGATCGGTCTCCTTATCGATCTCACTATCGATCTCAGTATCGGTCTCGCTCGATCGATCTCCCTCGATCGATCTCACAATCGATCTCACTCAATCTATCTCACAATTGATCTGACTATCGATCTCACAATCGATCTCACAATCGATATCACATTCGGTCTCACTATCGATCTCACTATCGATATCACAACCGCTATCACAATCAACGTCATCATCATCATCAACAACAACATCAACATCAACATCATCATCACCAACATCATCATAATCGGGACACCGTCCTCACCATCAACACCAACATCATCATCATCATCATCATCATCATCATCATCATCATCATCATCATCTCGGTCATCAACATCATCGGGACACCACCACCATCATCATCATCATCATCATCATCATCATCACCATCATCACAATCATCATCATCAACATCATCATCATCAGCAGCATCGGGACACAGTCATCGTCATCATCATCAGCAGCAGTATCATCATCGGGGCACCATCATGATCACCATCGTTATCATCATCATCATCATCATCATCATCATCGACATCATCATCATCATCATCGGGACACCATCACCATCATCTCATCCCCATCATCGACATCATCATCATCAGCATCATCAACATCACCATCAGCATCATCATCATCGTCATCATCGGGGCACCATCATCATCATTACCAACATCAGCATCAACAGCATCATCATCATCATCACCATCGGGACGCCATCATCATCAACATCATCATCATCATCATCAGAAAAATCATCATCATCGGGACGCCATAATCATCATCAACCTCATCATCATCAACATCATCATCATCATCGGGACACAATCATAATCAGCATCATCAACATCAACATCATCATACTCATCATCATCGGGACACCATCATCGTCATCATCATGATCATCAACATATCATCATGATCATCATCATCATCATCATCCTCATCATCGGGACACCATCAGCATCATCATCATCATCATCATCACCATCACCATCATCACAATCATCATCATCAACATCATCATCGACATCATCATCATCATCATCATCATCGGGACACCATCATCATCATATCATCATCATCATCATCATAATCATGATCATCGTCCTCATCATCATCATCACCATCAGCACCATCATCATCATCATCATCATCATCTTCATCATCATCGTCATCATGATCATCAGCAGCATCATCATCATCAGCATCACCATCATCATCAGCATCATCATCATCAGCATCATCATCATCATCTCATCATCATCATCATCATCATCATCATCATCAGCAGCAGCAGCAGCAGCAGCATCATCATCATCATCATCATTATCATCATCATCATCATCATCGCGGGACACCGCGGGACACCGGCGGGACACCGCGGGGCACCGCGGGACACCGCGGGACACCGCGGGACACCGGCGGCGGGACACCGCGGGCCACCGGCCGCCCGGAAGGGAGACATTTGGTCTGGCCGCGCCTCAGCCACACGGGACACCAGCGGGACACCGGCGGGACACCGCGGGCCACCGGCCGCCCGGAAGGGAGTCATTTGGTCGGGCCGCGCCTCAGCCACAGGAGACTTTCTCTCGCCCGCCCACGCAGCTTCGCTTCGCCCGCACGGCACGCACGAACACGAAACCGAAATCGATTTCCCGGTAGGGGGGCTCTCCGTTCCACTTCGATCTCACCCCCTCACCTCCGACATACACTTGTACATGCTTGTACGTTGTCTATATGTCTATAATTACCCTGGCGACGTACCCAACCCCTGCGCAATGCGGGGCATGAGTAGCTTGGGAGACGTTATATGGAGGTGATGACGTGACATGGGCGCATATACTTCTGCAAGCGGCATTCGTGAGGCTCGCAGCCCCCCAGGGATTGCGATGTCCCGCTCAGATCTACCTGGTGCCTCGCTCCGCTGGACCCACCAGCAGCCCTCGAAAGTGGCGACAATTTCGCAGATCGCAGCCCCCCAGGGACGGCAAGGTCCCGCTCAGGCCCGCGCGGTGCCTCATTCCGCAGGACCCACCAGCAGCCCTCGAAAGTGGCAACAATTTCGCAGATCGCAGCCTTCCAGGGACGGCGAGGTCCCGCTCAGGCCCGCGCGGTGCTCCATTCCGCAGGAACCACCAGCAGCCCTCGAAAATGGCGACAGATTCGCAGATCGCAGCCCCCCCCCCAAGGACGGCGAGGTCCCGCTCAGGTCCGCGCGGTGCCTCGCTCCGCAGGACCCACAGCGCAGATCGCAGCCCCCCAGGGACGCGAGGTCCCGCTCAGTCCGCGCGGTGCTTCACTCCGCAGGACCCACCAGCAGCCCTCGAAAGTGGCGACGGTTTCGCAGATCGCAGCCCCCTAGGGACGGCAAGGTCCCGCTCAGGCCCGCGCGGTGCCTCATTCCGCAGGACCCACCAGCAGCTTTCGAAAGTGGCGACAGTTTCGCAGATCGCAGCCCCCCAGGGACGGCGAGGTCCCGCTCAGGTCCGCGCGGTGCCTCGCCCCGCAGGACCCACCAGCAGCCCTCGAAACTGGCGACAATTTCGCAGATCGCAGTTCTCAGGGACGGCGAGGTCCCGCTCAGGTCCGCGCGGTGCCTCACCCCGCAGGACCCGCCAGCAGCCCTCGAAAGTGGCGACAAGTTCACAGATCGCAGCCCCCCAGGGATGGCTAGGTCTAATTTGGGTCCGCGCGTGGCGTCACTGTGCTGGGCCCCCCCCAAGCAGGCCTCGAAAGTGGCGACAATTTCGCAGATCGCAGCCCCCCAGGGATGGCGAGGTCTAATTTGGATCCGCGCGTGGCGTCACTGTGCTGGGCCCCCCAGCAGGCCTCGAAAGTGGCGACAGTTTCACAGATCGCAGCCCCCCAGGGACGGCGAGGTCTAATTCGGGTCCGCGCGTGGCGTCAATGTGCTGGGCCCCCAGCAGGCCTCGAAAGTGGCCCCCAGGGACGGCGAGGTCCCGCTCAAGTCCGCGCGGTGCCTCACTCCGCAGGAACCACGAGCAGTTCGAAAGTGGCGACAGATTCACAGATCGCAGCCCCCCAGGGATGGCGAGGTCTAATTTGGGTCCGCGCGTGGCGTCACTGTGCTGCCCCCCCCCCCCAGCAGGCCTCGAAAGTGGCGACAGTTTCACAGATCGCAGCCCCCCAGGGATGGCGAGGAGGCAGGGAGGAGGCAGGAGGGAGGCGGGAGGAAGGTGGAGACCACAGTTCCTTATTCAAAACGAATACCCAACCAAGGAGGGTTGGGAAATAAACACATGTACATATATAGTACTACATGGATGTGGGAGGGGACAACGAATGCGTTCGTTTGCGAGAGAGAAAGAGAGAGAGAGAGAGAGAGAGAGAGAGAGAGAGGGGGAGTAGAGCGAGAGAGGGAGAAGAGAGAGCGAGAGAGCGGAACGACAACATCGTGCAATTGTGTTTATAGTTGGTAGCGGATGTCTGTACATGTAGTCATGTCAGTAGTTCGCACACCACGCATAGAACAATGAATACATCACACACACACATAGACATGCGTGAATCCATATCCATTGATATGTATGCATATATGGAGAGAAACAGTGTACTCAATACAGAGAGAGTGAGAGGAGAAAACGAGGAGGTGGAGGAGGAGGAAGGAGCACGTAGGAATGATGAAGTGGGATGGCAAGGACGAAAACGGGCAGCAGGAGGAGGAAAAGCAGGAGGGGGAGAAGTTGGAGAGGAGGGTGGGGAGGAAGTGGGGGGGGCATGAGGAAGGAATGATCATATGAGGTGGAAGAGGATGAGGGGAACGGGTGTCACGGAGGAGGAGGACCACAGCAAACCAGTGATGTACCCACGATGATGCAAAACACCGTCCCGTGCGACGCTCCTCCGCATGAGTGCATGCAGGTATTCCTTCCCATTGCGGGAGGCGCTCCCTTGAACGACGAGCGCCGCTCGGCCGAGTTTCCGTGTCGTGAAAGATCCATCGCCGTTCTCGTGGCTTCAAAAAATGCAGCGGGGCGGGTTTGTACCAATCAAGGCAGCGATAAAGGCAATGTCCAGCGACAGCCCGGTTTCAACTCTTGTAAGCGGGGTACGTTTTTTCTTAATAAATTGTTAGGCACCAAGTTGGCGGAATTCGCAACCGAGGCCGCAGTCAGAAGAAGAGTTGCTTTGCATCCGTGCATGCGTTGCACGATGTTTAGTTTGAGCGCTAGGCCATCGAGTTCGAGGATAGCAATTTCAGAATGGTCCCTTCCGCGGCGCCAGATGAATGTGTGTAACACTGATGGTCACGGCGCTAACGCGAGAGTCTCATTTTGTAAACGAGCTGGCATCCACCCGCGAGGACCCTATGTTGACCCTCCCATCCGTCTTTGTGGTTGCTGGAGAGTTTGCGCGGGGCAAAGGCGAGAGCCGCACGTTGGAAACCACGGGACCTTCATCCTTGCAGCGGTGTCAGTTTCTGAAAGTTTCAGGACTTCCAGTCGCAGCAGAGTCGCAAGCGGTACGTCCAGCCCAGTCTACGGACAGGTCCAGTGTTGCGACGCAGGGAGAGTATTTACAAGAGGAGGGGATCCAGGAAGAGGCGGCGACAGGGATGGGCGAGGAGATAGAGCAATGGGGATGGGAGATAAGGAGACAGGGGATGGGTGGGACTGTAAGGGGAAGGGACGAGTGAGGAGACAGGCGGAGGCCAAGCTGTGTGAGAAAGTGTGCTTGCTCCCCTGTCCTCCGCTTTGTAATTTGTTGCGCCGCGGTTTTACGGGCACGCGCGGGGGGGCGCTGTCGCTTCGTTGGCCGCCTGACGCGTACGCACAAAGGGGAGATAGGAGGAGCAGGAGGAGGAGGAGGAGGAGGAGGAGGAGGAGGAGGAGGAGGAGGAGGAGGAGGAGGAGGAGGAGGAGTTGGAGGAGTTGGAGGAGGAGGACAGCCCCTCGCCCTTTCCCGAGGGCGGCTGCGGCATGGGCGTTGCCCTGCGGCTGCGCCACGTGGTCAGCGTGGGGAGGACGACCCAGCCGTGCGAGGAGTCGTTGCAGGAGGCAAAGGCCTGCTTCACTGGGCACAACTGCACCAAGGCGCCTCCCCTGAGGAGACCCAAAGGAATAGCAGGGCTCGAGCTAAGCGGTGTATTGGCGATTTCGTGGACCTTCGTCGTTTTAATTTCGTTTTGGACCAAAGGAGGAGCGAATCCTGAACGAGGGAAGCAAACATACAACGAACACGAACAACACTGTTTAGCTCGAGCTCTGAGGAAAAGGATTGATGATCCTCAAGACGTGTGTCGACTCCGTGTGTGTTTACTGTATTCCACCCACCTGCTAACAAGCCAGGCGGGATATGCCTAAGCATGCCCCAGGTTAGCGCCCGCGACGGTGCTAGCACCTCAGGGCGCAGCTCGTGTGGGCCCTCAGTGCTCCGCCTGCGTCGCATGGAAGGGTGCCCGTCGACAAGCACGCGTTGGCGCTAACACACGTTCCAAGGATCATCGAGGAGAGCCAGGGCCCCAGGCACTGTGCCGAGACAGGCCAGGATCGGGGGCCCCCAAACGGGGTGTTGACCACACCGCGTGGTGAGTCGGTAGGGGTTCGGGGTCACCGCACGGTTTTGGGGCTCGGGTCGTTCTCCGAGGACGTCTCGGGCGACTGGGGGCATCCGAGGTCCCAAAACCGTGTGTTGACGGACCGTGCGTTGAGGTCTTGGATGATTTCGAGGGCACTGCACGGTCTGTCACCGCACCGTTTCGGGACTCCAGACAGGAGGTGCGGGAGGGAGAGTGAGAGATGCATATTGGGGGAGAGTGAGGGATGCATATCGGTTCGATCAGGCGGCTGCGGTTCCGTCGGGCGTGCCAAGGCATGCCTTGGTGGAACACAAGGCCCACCGTTTCTGTGGTTTCATTGTGGAGGGAGGAGCGTGTTGAATGGGAGAGCTTTGGGCTACGATCCTTGGGCTTGTCCAGGCTGCCCCTCAAGATGCTCCGAGTTGTTTGGGCGTGCCCGACATCCCATCACCGCGAATGCCGCCAACGGCGGCGCCTTCCGAGCGTTCTGCGCACCACGCTTGAGATTTTGAGACCGTCCCGGGCTAAGTGGGGGGCATGTTGAAGGCATTTTGGACAACCTCCCAACCCCACGTCGTATCGGGGTAGAGGGTAGGGGGAGAAGAGGCGCATAATAATGATAATGATATGAGTGGGGAGAGAAGAGGTCTGCTATATAGACCAAGCGATGATGTGACAGATGCTAGTCGCTCTTTCTTGAAATCTGCTCGGTATGCAACCCGAACCAGCATTCGCCGAGCATGGCTTGCCGTTGCGATTGATTCGGTGCAGTGGTGATACGTACGGCGCGCGGGATGCGCCTGGAACCGCAAAACGTGTTTGAAGTGTGGAAGACGTTGCTGAGGCGTACATCGGTCACTACAGTATTGTTTGAGCACCTCCGTCCCAGGGGAGGCGGGCCTCCCGCCCAGAGACAAAGTGCAGGTGGCTGAAGTCACACACGGCCTCCACCCGCAAGCACGGAGGTCAGCCGCTGAGCGGGCAGAGTGGTGGACGAGTCGGTGCACGCCGAGACCCACTGCCCGCCGGCGTATCACTCCGGACGAGGTGTATGCCCTCAAGGGCTGTCGGAGACGACGCTCGCCTGATCGGTACAAACTTGCATCGGGGAGAGATGCTACATCTTCTGCCTTCTCTTCGCTCTCCTCCTCCTCCCTCCCCTCCCGTCTCCCTCCCCTCTCCCTCCCTCCTCTCTCGAGTCTAGCGAGGACCCCAGGTAAGGGGACCCGGTCAGTGGTAGGGCCCCGGAGCCCCGAAATTGGCCAGAATCACTTAACCAGGTCTGCCGTAGTAAGTGTGCTTTCGGTTGACGGCAGTTCCTGTCCCCCAGTACACATCACTAAACCAGGTCCCATTCGACCCAGTTCTGCCAACGCCCGACTCCCTCCCCATTGTTCCTCTCCCTCCCGCACTCCTGCCCCCTCACCTCTCTTTCCCCTCCCCTCTTCCCTCCTCCTCCCGCGCTCCTCCCCACTCTGCTCCTTCCCTCCAGCCCCTCGTCCCCGCCCTCCGCCCCGCGCGCCCTCGGCTCGCTCGCCCCCCCCCCGCCCCCCCCCCTTCTCCAGCTCCGCCCTCCCGCCTGCCCGCCCCTCCCCCCCCACCCACCCCCTCGCCCTCGCCACCCCCTTGTCGCCCTCTTGCCCGCGAGCAACTCGCGAGGGGGGAGGGCGCTCGCCGGCAGCGTGCTGGTGCTCTCATGGCTAGAATACCCGGAATCGCTTCCCCCCCACTATTCCCCTGCCTTCCATGCACGCTTCCCCGTCGTCGGAAAGGGGCAGAGCAAGGATGCCCAAGACCAGCACCCTGGTGGCGGCAGGGCCCCCGACGGGGAGCGCCTGCGAGGCGGAGCCGCCTCCCCCGACGTGGCTCCCACTCGGGCGTGTCGGCGGGGCCTTGAAGCAGGGCCTGCCTGTCTTCTGTTTCCTTTTCGCCGGTCCGTCGTGCGCTCCGAGCCCGTGGCGCGTGAGCATGCGCGCCGTGCAGCAGAGGCGACAGCGCTCTCCTCCCGCCCCGTCCACCCCCCGCCTTGCCGGCGCGGAGCCGCCTCCGCCGATGCCGCTCCCGTTGGGGCGCCGCCGGGGCCTCGAGGCAGTGCCCGCCTCCCGCCTCCCGCGCCCGCCCCCTTCGCCCGTGGCCCCGCCCTCCCCGCCGGAGGAAGGAGAGGCGACGCCCCCCCTTCCACGAGGCCACCTCCAGCGAATGCCCCCCCTCCTCCTCCTCCTCCTCCTCCTTGTCCTCCTCCTCCTCCTCCTCGTCCTCGTCCTCGTCCTCGTCCTCGTCCTCCTCCTCATCATCCTCCTTCTTCTCTCCTCCTCCTCCTCCTCCTCCTCCTCCTCCTCCTCCTCCTCCTCCTCTCCCCTCCCCCCCCCTCCGTCTCCTCCTCCTCCTCCTCCCTCCTCCTCCTCCTCCTCCTCCTCCTCATACTTCCCTTCCTCCTCCTCCTCCCCCTCCTCCCCCTCCGCCTCCTCCTCCTCCTCCTCCTACTCCTCCTCCCCAGAGCTGGGGAGAGGAGGGGGACCACACCACCAGGACGACCCTCCCCGGCGCCTCGCGCGGGTGGTGGTGGTGTCGCCCTGCCTTTTGGTTCCTCATCCCCCGCTCGCCCCAAGTGGCCCGGCGCAGAGGTGGACTGCGAGTGGGCCGACTGGGAGGCGTGGACCGATTGCACGGCTTCCTGCGGCGGCGGCACGAAGCGCAGGAACGGTTCGCGGTCGCCAGTCGCCGCCGCCACCTGCCTTCTTGATCCATCTATCCTCCATCTTGCCCCCTCCTCATTTCTCCTCGGTCCACCCAGCTCCTTTCGTTGCGACCAAAATTGCGACGGGAGGTTTTTGCCCATTTCGGCCTCTCGAGGCCCTCGCCGGGCCCCGAGATCGTCAAACAACTACTCGGGATGAGAACCCGGTCCCGGAGAAGCGGGTACACGTGCTGAAATAACACGACGTTTTGTTTTTTTGTTTTTCCTCCTCATCCTCTTTCTCTACTCGCTCCTCATAGACCTCCCTCTTCCTTCCTCCTCCTCCTCCTCCTCCTCCTCCTCCTCCTCCTCCTCTTCCTCCTCCTCCGCGTGTATGGCGTGAGAAGAAACCTCTTTGCTGGCGAGTTCAGAAACCTGAGGAGTTCGTGCACCAAGGGGCGACAACGCTTTCTTCGGATATGACGCCGGAGGATTGTTCATCATCTCTGCTGCGCCTTTGGATCGTGTACACATTCGTGTCTTGGAGGCTGCCTGGGGGCGGGCCACCACACAAGGCGAGAAGACTGAGTGTGCTCGTGAAGTGTGGGTCGAGAGGCGTCGGCTACGTGATCAAAAGCATCAGGCGGTGTCCCAGGCTGTGCTTGGGAGCCTGCGTGCTGGCGGATGGGGTAAGAAGGCCTCTGGAGACTCAGGCAGGTTGGCCCTGAGCGATCCAGAAAAGGAACATCGGTCCATTACCAATACGACGGATATAGTTGATGAGGTTCATGAGTTTTCTACCGAGCAGTCCAGCGAGTCTCGCTCCATCCTCTTAACATCCCCTCTTGGATCTATGCCAAGTTCGACGTAAACAATACTTTCAGTATCTCTCACCTCCTTCAATGCACTATGCAACTGCAGTCCCGCAAGTCCTGCTGCCCTGAAGATATGTTGGTAGCTGATATGTTTCTAGCTATCGCTATTCAAGGTACCGCCGCTCCCTCCAACATGCCGAATACCATAGACAGTGAGGATATGTGACCTGGGGCCTATGGCAGAGCATGGGTAGGGTTCCGTCGTTATTTGTCTAATGTTGGATGTGGATGCGTAATGTACGGTACTACGGGGAAGCACATGGTTAGCTTGTCTCATCGTCTCTTTCCTGGGAGCTCCTCGAATGGCATGGGCTTCCTCTTCTGCTTGAACTGGCTCTTGGCTATCGTAATTGAGACGTGCGCTGTGATTTTGCTATCGGATGGGATTGTGACCCTGTCGTGAACCAAGTGGGTGGGTTTTGTTCTGTGCTAGGTAGTTGTATTTGGGCTGATCGTGAATCGGCGTTGGCTCTCATTGCTACATTGGGAAGAGCTCGTATCCGTGATGTTCGTCGCTGTGTCAACCAGGTCGCAGACTTCCTGGCCAATGAAGCTGTAGACTAGTATGGTTCCTGTACCCCCAACACACTAGGCTTCAAACAATCATGTGTTCACTGCTGCCCGTGTATGGCGGAATGTCCTAATGGGTAGATGCACATCTCTTTGTGGTCTTACCGCCGGAGCAGATTGAGGTCGAGAACCCGATCTGGAATAGGTGAGTTTTGCATCGTAGCCCCACATTGTTTTCAACTAGATCAGTCTCACTAGGTTCTGCATACGCGACACATCTTAGTTGCTTGGCCTCTCCACGTTGCTGCTGCGAGAATGGATACCCAGAGGACTGTGTGTGACTATGCATTGGTTCCGACACTGTTTGACCACGTGGTTTTGTTTACTTGACCGCTGGCGTTTATGCCTGTGTTGTCGAAAGTGGTTGGTGGGGCGCGTCCTGTACATATAAAGTAACAGCTTACGGACAGCACACCATGGCAGTCTGCGTATAGTGAGGGGCACAGTGTGATGGATCTGGTTTGCATCGTCATGTTGCTGGCACAGAGATGTATGCAATGCGGTCGCGGCCTCGTGCGTGGAACTGCGGATATTCCAAAGGCTTCTGGTGGTGTATGTCACGTAACATCTGTACAGTCGCTACAACGAATGGGAGTTCCTGATGCAATGGCTGCCTGGTTCCTTCGACATCTTCTTTATATCGGTTCCAATGTACATCTGGTAGGTGCAACGGCTTCGATTGCTCCATTAGCTCGTGGTGCACCTCCGGGGTCTGCTTGGGGGCCTGCATTCTCCAAGGTGGTGCTCATTGATTGTTTAGATCTTGTGCGACAGACATGTGTAAAAGATCGTCTGGGCGGTGCTCTGATTGATGTGGATTATTGCGGGCGTCACCATTCTAAATGATGCAGAATGCACAACCTTCATTGTTTGGAACGACCATCTTTCTATTCTGGCTCACGTGATTGTGGTCGCGGGGGAGATTTGCGGTCGGTGTCAGACTGCCTTACGTTTGTTATGGGTGAAGTGTTCCAGGGGATCGTATCCAGCTGCTGGTGACCAACACAGGAGAGACACGTCCATGGAACAAGATATGGCCGGCGATTGATATCACCCCGCATGACAAAGCGTTGAAGATCATTGATGTCCGGATGAATGCTGTGGACAACATGATCACGATACTCGTGCTAAGGCGTTCATGGCTTCCTCGGCAGTTGGTTCCATTCAGAGTTGTCTCTAGAGTTTGTCAGGTACAAGGGCTTCGAGATTCCCTCTTGTACGTCGCATGGTCTCATCGACGTCCTTCTGGTGTGCTCCTAAACGGAACTTGAGTCGGAGGTCGGCGATCTCTTTGGGAGCTGTTCTGATCAAGTTTTGCTGCACGACATATCCGTTGGCCGAGATTGGATGCGACACGTGAAGCTTATTCGGGATCGGTGAGATCGCAGTTGGAAACATTGAATGTTGCAGACCATATGATTGATCTTGATGTCATCGTCTGGCTCCGCCTTCACATCTATTCAGCCCACATGTCGCGAAAAGCTGCCGCCAACTCCGAGGCGATCCTGGCTTATGTTCTGACATGGAAGCCCCAACATCATGCAGCTTCGGAGAAAAGAGAGGGACAAACACAAGGGTTACGCATGTTGGCGTTTCAATTGACTCATGTTCTACTACCCCCACAGGGGTCACTGGATCTAGATGGCCCAGGGCAGGCACCTTCAGAGAAGGAGTGAGGAAGTTTGGGGAAGTAAGGAGAGAGCTCGTATGTGATGATCACGTGTTGCCTTGTCGTCGTCGCCCCCCGAGCTCTAGGGCCTGTCGCCCCGCTTCACCCCACCTGTCCGCGTTTAGATCTGTGAGGCATGGCGGACAGCCCTCGTCATTCAACCACCACCACCACCTCTTCTTCCTCCGTCCCCTTGTGCTGTGGACCAAACCTCGCAGCGTGGGCCGTTCCCCACATGTGGTCTTCTATGCGGATCGTTTGCGCGTCTCGTCTCCGTTGTAGTCGTCGGCGTCGTAGGGGTTGTGGTGCGAGTTTCTCTGCTCGAGGCTTGCTTCTCTTCTGCACTGACCACCGCCACTCGCCACCCACCCCCGCCACTTCTCCGTGCCCTTCAAGGCATGCGGTTTCTCAGATCGTGTAGTATCGAAGAGGCCTACGACGAAACACCGCCGCCCTCTGCCGTCCTGGATTCGCATTCGCGGTGAAATGTGTAGCGAAGGTGCAGTCATGCTGGATGAACCCAGTGCTTGGGGCCACCACCTGGCGAACACTGGGGACCAGGTTCTCTTGAAGGTCTGGTGGGGTGTCTTGGTTTAGGCTCTCTTGAAGACATGTTGGCCCGCCTGGGAATCATCTGGAGCAACACCGAGGGCAATGCTGCACCATATTTGGCAGTCTTGAGGGCCATCTTGGACATTCATGGTCTTGAGATGTTGTGGATGGGTGGCGATGGGATTGGCTGGAGGTCACCTGGCACCTGGTGGGGAAAGTTCAGAACGTGTTACAACGTCTATGGCGCCAACACCCCGTCGCGGGCTGCGGTTGCTGTGAATAGTGCGGCCTTCGGTCCATCCCGCCACTGGGCCTGGGTCTGGGACAAGACGTTTCTTAGACGTCCCGGGGGCTGGGGAGGCATATTCGGGGCATTGCGAACGCTTCCTGAGAGCTTCTGTGGGGAGCTGATAAGGGATCTCGTGGGGGGTCCTTGGGGACTTGTGGGGGCCTCTCGAGCACCTTCTGGCCTGGGGTCCTCTTGGGAGCCTGCTGGCGGTCTGGGGGGCGGTCTTGGAGGAATGGGCTCGCTCGGCTGTGAGTTCGTGTGCAGTCTCTTCTGCCGTCGTGGGGGGACCTCGTGCCCTCTTGGGACCGGGGGAGGCAGCCTCGGGGCCGCAGCGGTGGCCTCTAAGGCTACCTTGGACGCTCTCCGACCCGAAAGCATGGGCTGCTCGAGCACCACGCAAGCAAGCACATGCCGCTTCCAATGTGCCGTTCTCCTCGGGCGGGCCGCAGGGCCTCCAAGACGGGCGGAGGTGGCGCCAGGACGGGTTCAGGACGGGCCCTGGGACCATGTTGGGCCACGGTTGGAAGTGTGCACTCCAAGCCCTTGGCATCGCTCGGACCTGTGCATGTTTTCTCGGCGGGGATCACTGAGGAGCATCCTGGATCGTGCTGCGAAACAGACGCGCACGGAACCGAACAAGGCACGGGGGCTGGACGTCCGAGCGATGGCAAGAGCCACGATCCCGAGGCCTCTGGAAAGGTCGCCAGGCGAAAACAGAGCGCTTCAGAGACGACCGAGAGCGCCCTGAGCACGGTGCTCCAGTTCCCCGAACGAGCAACACCCAATTTCGATCAGAACGGATTTGAGGACATTCCGCCCAATGCTTGTGACGCGGTGGCGCATGTACGTAGCACTCTCCCACGCCGCTCGTGGTTCACTCGCTGCTCGCCCTTGCCACCTCCCGTGCTTTGCACGGCCGTGCATATCAAGCGGGCTGTTGGTGCCTGCGTCCGCGTGCCTGCCCCATCCCTGCCCAGCCTCCTTCCTGCGGATAACCCGCGCCATGTCCCTCCTCGAGAGGCGCGCACTCTTTTACCCTTTGCGCGCTCGTACAGGACGGCGCCCGCAGCGCACACCGCAGCGCTTGCTCCGTCTCCCCAGAGGGATGTCAGAAGTTGCTTCGTTTCGGAGGGAAGGTAGGAGGAGGAGGACGAGGAGGAGGAGGAGGAGGACGAGGAGGAGGAGGAGGAGGGCGAGGAGGAGGACCAGTACAAATCCATGACGCATCAACAATGTTGCAATAATTTGTTCCTCCCTAAGTTTCCTCCTCACAGGTCCCTACAAGGATTCATTCTCACTGCCGGATAACATGTCCCATTGGAAAACGACCATCTGAAAGTCACCAGTCGTGTCAAGGCACCGTTCTTGCCACTTCCGCGCCGCGAATCAACGTGATTGCTGCGTCCTGACATCTTCAAACCGTTCCAGAACACATCTCCCGGGACCTCAAGATCGCGAATCAATGTGACCGTCGCGTCCTGACATTTCTAAACCTTGCCCGAACACCATCCCTCAGGCTTCAATCGTGCGAGTCCGTGCGAGAAGAATGTGCGCGGCGCTCAGGCGAGAACCACCTTCTGAAAAGGAACCGCCCTCTATCCGTGAAGTTGGTGCAAACATTCAAGGCGAGTGTGCGCGGCTCCGAGGCGACCTCCATCCGTGAAGCTGTTGCAAAGGCTTGGGACGAACGCGCGCGGCGCTGAGGCGAAAACCACAACTTGAAACCGGCCCGCCCTCCGTCCGCGACGCTGTGGCGAATTTTTAAGACGAAGGTGCGCGGCGCGGCCCGCGATCCATTCGTGCAGGTGTTACACATGTAGATGTTCAGGATCATCAAATGGTGAGAAACACTCTGGCGAAGCGCCCGTCTGGGGGTGCGGTAGGGAGGACTGATTCGCAAGTGGAAGGGCGGAGAGGGGGCATCTTCGAGCGCGTGCTCCCGCGGCTTGCCCAAGAAAGGAGGGGGGCATCCGCAGGCACCTGGCCAGTCCAGGCACCCTCTCCCCCTCCTCTCCGAGGAGAGACGGACTTCACCGCCACCGAGAACCAATCGGGGGGACCCACCACTAGGCGATGGCGCCCATCCCCTCCCGATCTCTCTCTCTCTCTCTATCCCCCTCCCCCCCCCTCCCCTCTCCAACTCCCCCCTTTTCCCCTCCCTCCTCCTCCCCCCCCCCCTCTTCTCGGCCCCCCCCCCGCCAAAGGAGCAGGGCGGTGGCGGCCGTTCCGAAGCACGGCGGCGCCGCGTGCCCCGCGGAAGCTAAGTCAGAGGCGCCTCCCCTCTGTCTTCGGTCAGTCAGGTCTCTTGGAGGGAGAGGCGAGGGCGAGGGGAAGGAGGAGGAGGAGGAAGAGGAGAAGGAGGAGGACGAGGAGGAGGAGGAGGAGGAGGAGGGGGCGGAGGGGGCGGAGAGGGCGCAGGAAGAGGGGGGGAGGAGGAGAAGGAGGGAAAGGAGGAGGAGGAGGCGGAGGAGGAGGAGGGGCGGAGGAGGACAAGTGGATGCAGCCGGTCTCCGCACCGCCGCCGGGCGATCCCCTGTGTCTTGGGGACAGGCAAGGATGAGGGGAGGGATCCGAAGACAAGTAGCCACCAACAGAAACTGTCGGAGGTCCGCGCGGATATCTTGGATTGTCTGTCGCTGGACCACCTGGGCGGGTCCTCCGGCGTCGCCCCTCCAGCGCCAATTCAAGAAGTCCACGCGGATCTCAGAAAGCGCAAGTTCAATTTGTTGCCCCCTTAGAGGGGCGAGGATGAGGGGAAGGACGCGGAGGAGCGAGAGGGGCCTGGGCTGGCCGGGCAAGCGAGGGAGAGCAACGGGCAGCGAGGTGAAGGGAGGGACGGGAGGAAGGGATCGAGGGCGGAGGGAGGGAAGGAAGGAGGACGACGAGCGAGGTGGAGAAGCAAGGAGGAGAAGCAAAGGGGAGGAGGAGGAGGAGGAGGAGGAGGAGGAAGAGGAGGAGGAGGTGGAAGAGGAGGAAGGAGGGAGGAGGATGGGCAAGGAGGAAGGACTGGGTGGCGAAAGGGGGGAAGAAAGGGCGAGGAGGGGCAGGAGGAGGTTGGAGTAGCGACGAGGACGCACTTGGACGCATGGGGATGATGATGCGGAGAAGCAGAAAGGGGTTGCGAGGATGGACGGTGTGAACTCAGAGGAGTCCGCCAGCCTGTCCCCGTTCCTCAATCTCCCCGCCGCCTCCTGCTTCCCCCCCCTCCCCTCACGCCCTAGCCTGCTCCCTCATCCTCCCTCGCCTCATCTGCCCTTCCCCTGACCCCTCTCCCCCCCCCCGCTCGCCTCCGCTCCCCTCTTCCCCTGCTGCTCCACCCGCGCTCCGCCTGCTGCCCCTTTCCCTGTCCCTGCACCTGCGCAATTCGTTTGGTATCCTCCCTCCGCCCTTCCTCCCGCCACCCTTCACGCTCGCCTTCCTCTCTTCACCCTGTCGCGCTCCTCTCCCCACACTCTCCACCCTCTCGCCTCCCCCCTCCTCACCCCCTCCTCACTCCTCCTCCGCCTTTCCCTCCTCCCCCGTCCCCCCCGCCTCCCCCTCCACCTCCAAGGTGGCCTCCTGCGCGGAGAAGAGCTGCGACAACTGCGTGGACGGCACCTGGAGGCACCTGCGCCTCTTCCATCTTTGTCCCGGCGCCACCCCTACTCTGGCATGTCGCGCTTCCCTCGTCAGCCCGTCCTCCGCTCCGCCTCCGTCAGAGTGGGGGAGGGACGATGCGATCGGCGGCCCGAGAGCCACTCCCTTCCGGCAATGCTTCCCCCCCTCCCTCCCTCTAAGTGTCTCTCCCTCCTTCGCCTTTTCTTCTTTGTTTCTCCCTTTATCTGCCCCTACACGAGCTGGTTGAATGTCCCTGGCATAAGCGCGGAGTGCCTCGCTGGCTTTCCCGCTAGCGCCGCGCGCATTCGTCTCAAAAGCTTCCAGCAGAGTGCACGGAAGGGTGGCGGTCGGTTTTCACCATGGTGTTCTCGCCTTGCGCCGCGCCCAGTAGTTTCAACCGTTTCTGCAAACCTTCGTCCACAGTGACCAGTGGTATTTTTCAAAGCCTGGATCCGGCAACAGCGCCGCGCGCATTCTTCCCACACGACCCCAAACAAAGGCGACTTTGTGGGCGCGATATTTTCTCAAATTGTTCTCGTCTGGGAAGTCCCCATGTGTTGTGATCTGCTTACTTGTCATATCTACGAGCAGGGGCGATATAGGCAGCTTGTTTCAATCAGTTGGCTCCCGTCTGAAGTATTGCTGCTCCAGGATTCAGATCCTCCAGCTGGACAGCTCGTGCATGCGAATGGATTCATTTTGAATTACGTTACCGCTTGGGGCGTCGTCCTGACATCTTAGTTCCTTGGCACTAGACATAGGATGCGGGAGTGACTCACATGAGGTCGTTCGCTCTGCCGCGGGGCACATCTCTCTTCAAGCTTCATAAGGCTGCAGTGGCGGATGAATGCCCATTGTCACATGTACTGCGTTGTTTTACGCTTACGCTGGCCGTTCAGATGGTCTCCGCTCAGCCTTCAACGCAACCATGGTTCTCGCCATGCAGATTCATGAGGCCCTCACACTTATCCAGCGGGCATGTTGGGCTAATTCGGAGCGGACTTGGGACAGGAGGGTGTACACTAATCAACAAGCTTTAGGCAACGCGTGCAATGTCATGGACTCCAGTCGAGTTCGTTTAAGAATATCAGGAGGCAGGACTGGACTCTGGGCGCTTCCCTCGAACTTTGTTTTCCGTAACATGTTCTTACCTTTGGTTTCGGGCAATTGCTTAAGAGAATGTGTTGAGCAAAGTCCGTTATATTAACTTGGCGTGTTTTTAATTCTAAAGGGGTCTATTGCAGCATCCGTGATGCGTGTGTGTGCGCGTGTGTGTGTGTGCGTGTGTGTGTGTGTGTGTCTGTGTGTGTGTGTGTGTGTGTCTGTGTGTGTGTGTTTGTGTGTTTGGGTGCTTTGGCGCTTAAGAACGGCCGGGTGTCTTATCCACTGTGCAGCCGCCGTGCGCAGGGCTATCGAGCGGTACGCCGCTGTGCAAGCCAGCTCAACGAGAGCCACCGTGCTGAGGCTGCGCCCTCGAGCACCCCAGGACACGGATTGAGGCCCTCCACGGTTTCATCTAGCCCCAGGCCCCACGGGAGGGCCTTCTCAGCCCCAGGCCTTGTGGGGGGGCGAAATCGCGAATGTTGCACAGCCCAGCAGGAGCGTATGTCTCCCGATCACAGCGCGCCGACGGCCAACAGCGACGGCGCAAGCAGGCAGGGCTCAGAAGGCGAGGCCATCCACGCAGCTGGCACTTGCGCTGCACGATCTTGGATTGGGGCCATCACAGTTGGCACCCCTGCCGTTCACCATCCGGGATTTCCGAGCCGAGATCTTGCTTTCCATCTTGTGGTGGTGCCTCCTGGGCTCTCGTCCTGGGCTTCCCCATCGCAGCCCAGCCTCCGTCGGGCGTGCCGTGGGAGGACGCCTCGCGAGGAACCGTGCGCGGCCGGGCGCCCAGCAGATGCCTGAGGCGACCTTGGTCCACCTCCAACTCGCGCGCGAGCACGGCCAGGCGCCGCGCGAGGGGCTGGCTGCACCGAGGCGGCGCCTGCTCATTCGCGGCGGCGCCGGTGATCCAGGCGTCCGGCAACGCCCTGTCCCACACGCGCTCGCTGGTGATCGCGTCGCAGCCACCTGCCAGCAGGCCGAAGGCCCGCTCCCGGGAGTGCACCGCCGTCACGATGATCAAGCGACCGTGGAATGCAACCTCGAGGGTAACTTAAGCTTGCCGCAGATCAGTCCGCGCGAGTGGGATCCGTCCTGATCGAAGCCCTTCTCCATGGACTACGCGCCCTCGAGGACCTGGACGTCCGAGTCCTGGCCCTCGCAGGCCTTCGCGTCGAGGATCGGCACGACCTCCGAGCGCATGCCCACGACCTCCTTCTCCTCCGCGGACAACGCGCGTGCGTGTTGCACGAGCGGGGGAACACGGCACAGCAATGGAACTTACAGTCAGGGGAGAAAGGGTAGTTTTGCGAGCAGGGGAGGATGGACTACAGCACATGTCTTGTCATCTTGTTCCTGAATTCGCAGGCGTAGCAGCATGGTGCATTGGCTTGCATATCGCATTCGTGTGCTGTCTGGGCGCGGGCCCGAGCCCAGGCAAGGGCCTTGTGGGAGGTCACGATATGCCCGACTTAGCGGTAAGTGGAACGCGGGAACATCGATCATGAAAGCAGCAGGTCGTGGGCACGGGCCCCTTCAGCATGGCGTGAATCTACGAAGCGTGGCCCTGCGGCGGGGGCGTGGCTCCGCCTTTTAGTCCTGAAGAAGTGGGCTCGGGTCCCACGGGCTGGCAAGGCGTGTGCCTGTGTCATCGGTTCTACTGGCGCGGGAGCCATCGGGGTGTACGTGGCAGCGAGGGCATGGGCCCCCTTACGCGCGGAGTTGCTTGGCCATGTCCCAACAGGCGCAGGCCTACGGCCGCTTTGGTGGCGCACCGCCCCCAACCTCAACAGACCCTCCTTCCTCTCCAACCTTACGCCCCCGTGGACGAGCGAGGTGGAGGAACAGGAGGCTCACACGCCGCGTCTGATCGAGCGAGGTCTGGACATGGCGCCAAGACCTGACAAGGGGCGGATGTGTGAAGCCTGGGCTTTCCCAGCCATCGAAAAGCGCGGTGTTCGGTGTAGCGGAGGCCGCGAGATGGTGCCAGCGCGCTGTCCGAGTTCTCGGCCCCATCCCCAGGAGCTGAGGAGCCAAGCCCGTCCGCCCTCCTCTCCAGCAGGCGGCCCCCCTCAGAGGCGAGGGCGCAGCCTGTGGGCGCCGAGCGCAGCGGACTGCGGGAGAAGCAGGCGTAGCGGCGGGGGCGTGGGCCCTGGTCGCTGTTTTTTTTTTTTTTTTGTGTGTGTATGTGTGTGTGCACCCCGAATGCGGGGTCGCGGACCATGTCCGTGGGCGTCAAGCTGAGCGCAAGCCCTAAACTTGGAGGGGTCGCGGGCCCCGGCTGGGGTGCGCTTGCTTGGGCACGGGTCCATTCGAGGGCGTGGGTCCGCTGGCGTGGCCACGGGGCACGCTTTTTTTCCGGTGTCTCAGCGGCGAGGGTTCGGCCCTGACCGCCTGCAGTGCGTGTGCTTAAGGCGACGTGCTCCATCGACGGCAGGCTCGCCGTGGTAGCGCATGGTTGCAGGCACAACCCCTTGCGGCGTGGGCACGGGCCCCGTCGTAGGCGTGCGGGCTGGGCACGGGCCTGACTCGCGGGCACGGGCCCGTGCGCGCAGACACGGGCCTGGTCTAGTTCGTCGGTCGGTTGGGCACGGGCCCGGCGTGGGTGACCGTATCTCCCAGGTGCGGGCCTACGGCCGCTCAGGCGGGTCCCGCCGTGTCTGTATTGGGTTGCCGCCAGTACGACAAACGGGTATGTGGCGGACCACGGGCCCCGTCCACGCGCGGGTGCGGACCGGGGGCGCTGGCACCTACAGAGTACAGGCCGCCGCGGAGGCGTCGGCCTGCGAGTTCAGAACTCGTGGTTTGGACACGGGCCCTCGTCGGGGGGCGTTGGTTTTGGGGCACGGGCCCAGCTGCCACGGGCACGGGCCCTGAAGCGCAGGCACCGGCCTGCGGGTGCAGGCCTGGCGTAGGCGGCCACGGGCCACGGCGGCGCCGCTCTGCGCAGCTTGGGAGGGGGCGGGCCCTCCAGCCGCGGGCCGCACGGCGGCTGGGTGCCAATCTGATACCAAAGGGCTCTCGAGCTGTGACTGCGCGATTTTTCCGCCTGGCTTCAGGACGTGTCCTGCAATTTCTAGGTTCGGGCCTCGGCGGCTGCGGTTCCCAACACGTTCACGCAATATTGCATCCATGCGAACCTGCACACCTGCAGCAACTCATGCGAATCATGTGCAATCACCAGCTGCAGTGGCATCGATGCTCGGCTCAAGTAGGGTATATACATATGTGTATATATGCACACAGCTTTTCTAATTTAAAAAACTTGAGCCGGCGCCCCCAGCCTCGTGCCGCTGGCCGCCCCCGATTGGCGGCGGGCGAGGGGGGGGAAATTAGAAGGAGAACGGCCTTCTGAGAAGGTGGCGGGACTTCTCAGAAGCGCTCGCGCCCTTGGAGGGCTTTTCTGCGTCTTCGGGGAAGGCTTCGGAAACTCCTCAGAAGGCTGGGGGCCCCACCCGCCCGCCCGCCCGCCCCGCCGGCCCTGGCCTCCCGCCTGGGCGTTCGTCGTCGTCTGCCTGCTTCTTCCCTCCTCGTCCCCTCCCGCCGGACCGCGCAGCCTGCCCGGAACCAGCGTGGCGGCATGTAGGGCTTCTTCTCCGACTCTGCTCTGAATTTCTGTACACGCAATCGGCTGGAAGTCTTCCAAGCCTTCTGAGAAGGCCTGCTCCTTCCCACCTCCCCCCCCCCACCGCTCGCCGCCGAGCCGAGGTGGCGAAGGCGGAGGCCCGCCCGAGGCCCGCCTCGGGCGCCGGGGCCGCGTGCCAGGGCCGCATATGCCCGCGGCGCCCGGCGCTGCTCGGCCCCCCCGCGCCCACCGCTGCGAGCCGCGGGGTCCCGCAGCGCGGCCTCGCGCCGCCAGCCGCGCCGCCAGGGGGCGCGCGCTGGGCCGCCTGGCAGCCGTCACCCGTCGCCGCTGTCGCGGGGGCCGCGAAGCGGGGGGGGGATGGGCCGAGCCGCCCTCGAGCACAGAGGGAGGAGGAGAGAGACTGGGCGCGGCGCCCGCCCTGAGCGCCCGAGGCAGGCTAGAGCCCAAATGGTTCGAGCCAGCATGGCTACGTGTGTGTGTGTGTGTGTGTGTGTGTGTTGTGTGTGTGTGTTTGTTTGTGTGTTCGTGAGTGTGTGTTTGGTTCGCTCTAGTCCACCTGCTTCTCGCGCGGCGCGGAGGCAATGGTCTAGCTGGAGCAACTGCTCCGACACGTGTTACCCCGCCTACAAGGTCCTGCTGCGCGAGGGGGTTGATGTGGGGGGTGGGAGGGAGGCAAAGGGAGGTAAGGATGGAGGAAGTGAGAGACGGAGGTAAGGTAGGGAGGAGGGATGGAAGCAGAGGGAGGGATGGATGAAGAGGGAGGGAGAGGGAGGCAGGAAGGGAAAGAGAGGTAGAGAGGGAGGGAGGGAAGGATGGAGGGAGGCGGGGGGGGGAAGACAGTGGGCAGGGGGAAAGGACAGAGGAAGGGAGGGGGAGGACTGGAGCTGGGACAGGGAGGGAGGCAGGGATGGAGGCAGATGGTTGGAGGGATGAATCGAGGTGCGTAGGAGGGTGGGAGGATGAAAAGGGTTACCAGGATAGAAATGATACGGAGATGGAGGATAAGGGAGAGAGGAAGCAACAGGGAAGCACGATGATGATGAGAGTGCTATACGCCACAAGACCGACAGTACTCTTTCCACCATCTGCGAATGGAGGAAGGCAAGGACGAGGGGCGAGGAGGGATGAGGAGAGAGGACGATGACGAGGAGGAGGAGGAGGAGGAGGAGGAGGAGGAGGAGGAGTGCGGGGCGACTGGCGAGGAAGTGGAGAATCGAGGGTGGAGGAGTGAGGAGGAGGTGGATGGAGAAGGCGGACGAGAAGAAGGCAGCTGGATGAGGGGAGGAGGACGAAGTCGAGCAAGGAGGGGGACGAGAGGAGGACGAGAAGGAGGAGTAGGAGGAACACATGCAACAGAAAGGATGAGCAGGAGGAGGGAAGAACACGCAGAGGGCCTCGAGCCTCTGGAGCTCTCGAGCCCCTTCGCACGGCGGACAGCGGATTCCCGTCCTTGGGGCCCGACAGCGGATTCCGCAGGCCGAGGTCACGGACATTTGGTCCCCAGAGTTTCCGAGCTGCGTCCTCGGGGAGGGTGGGGGGGAGGCGCGAGGAGCGGGCAGGGAGGCGGCCGGCCGGGAGACGCCCCGGCTCGCAAGCCCGGCCGGCAGGTGAGGCACCGAGAGCTGAAGACGCGGCCGAATTTTTGCGGGGTGGCCGCCACCGGCCTGGAGGAGTCTCGTCCTCAACGCCCCCCCCCGTCCATTTTATACTGTGCCCATTCTCGTCATGATCAACACCTTGCCCCTGCTCCTCGATGCCGCCCTGTTGCTTCTCATTATTGGGCACCCTCCTCCTTTTTTGACGTTGCGCAAATTTTGGGCTGCAGTCCGGAGCGTTACTCACCCTCCTCTTCCTGCTCCTCCTTCATCATTATGCGTGCCTGTGCGGGCGTCTGGTTCTCGCCGTGTGTTGTCCTCCCCGCCAGCGTTGCCATGTCTTTGCTCGTCGGTGAGTTCACGCCTCGTTCTCCTCTTGCTGCTGATGCTGCTTCTCCCTTCCTGGCTGTTCAGCAGGCCCCCAGCAACGATGTCTCAAAGCAAACATGTCTGGCCATGTATTGATCCACCAAGGCGAAAACAGCAGCACGGCGACTCCGCATATCGGCTGTCTCAGTTCTCGGCTTGTATTTGCAGTCGGCCACCTCGCGCAGTCGGCATCTCCGTGGAGTCAGTATTCTTCTGCTGCGCCGTGCTCCAGGTTCCTGCTCATGGTCCTCGTCCCCTCCCTCCCTGCTTTTGCTTATGCTGCTGCTTCTCCTGCCTGTCCGTTCGCTCCCATCGTCCTCCTTCTCGTGCCCCCTCCTTGCCAATGAAGTGTGGGTCGCGTGACGCTCTGTACGTCGCTGCTCCTTCCTGCGTCCTTATGTACATTCTCGTGTTTGCCTCTTCCCATTCCGCGCGCCGTTGTCACTCGGACCCGCGTGCGGATCGCATGTGCCGCGCTGCGACGGAAAAAAAGTGCTTGTCTCTTCCCCTCTCCTCCTAGCTCCTCCTCTTGATTCATCACTCATCACCCCCCGTCACCATCAACCCATCAACCTGAATCCCTGCCTCCCTCCTCCATCCTCCACAGTCCCGCTATTCCTCCTTTCTTTTTGTTGCGTTTCCCCTGGTCACCCTGATAAAATGCTTGCCTCTGCTCCTCGGCCACCGTTCCCTACTGTCACCCTTGTCGTCGTCATTATTCCTCCACCGTTCCCCCTTTCTCGTCCAGCACCCCCGCCTGCGTCTCCTCCATCATCACGTATTCCCCCTCATCGTCTGACATCCTTTTTCCTCCTCTTCATCATCTTCTGTGCTCCTCATCTCCTCCTTCTCCTCGTCCTCCTCCTCCTCCCTCTTCTTCTCTGCGCATCCCTCCATCTGTTCTGTCTTTTCCTCATCCTGCGCATCGTGTCCTGTTTGTGTCAGCCTCCTTGCCCGCTGACACGGCCGAGGACGACTACACACTCTGCAAGGAGCTGCCTCCGTGCGAGAAACAGCAGGACGTAGCCTCAACCTCCTCGACCTTCGCTACGTATGGCTTCGGGAGTGCACACTTTTTCATCTTTTCTCCTCCTTCCTTCTCCAAGGGGACTGGAAGTAGGAGGGAGGGACGCCCAGGGCGAGGATTACATCTGCGCTTGATGGGGCCTGGCCTAGGCATGTTTCTCGCAGTTCCTCCTCCTCCTCCTCCACCTTCGCTTCTGCTTCTTTCTCCCGTTTGCCTCCTCCTCCTCCTCCTCTTCCTCCTCCTCCCTTCATCTTCTTGCGCTGTCCTCTGGCGACCCTGAAGCCCCCGCATTGAATCAAAGGCCGTCATCCTCCCCCTCCTCCTCTTCCTCCTCCTCCTCCTCCTCCTCCTCCTCCATTTCTTCCTCCTCCTCTTCCGCCCGCTCTCCTTCGGACGCTGCCCATCCTCCTCCCCCTTCCCCTCATCTTCTTTCCCCCTTCCTCGTCCCTCCCCCCTCCTCTCCTCCCCTCCCCTGTCGCCCTCGTCTGACCCCTCCCCCTTTCCTCATCTTCCTCGCTCTCCTCCTCGTCCTCCCCGCCTCCCTTTCCGTTCGGCACGGCTCGGCGCCCTCGACGGCGCGGTGCCGTGTCTGTGTTATCTTGGCACAGCAGCGGGTCAGGGTTCTCGGGGGCTCGGAGAAAGCAGGGAAACGAGCACAGAACTTCCTTCCCAGCTCTCCCTCTCTCTCTCTGCCTCCTGGATGGAGAAGGAGAGCCAGAACAGGGAAGGAGGGGGCGGGCGGATGCTGATGATGATGATGATAATGATGATGATGATGATGATGATGATGATGATGATGATGATGATGATGATGATGATGATGATGATGATGATGATCATGATAATGATGATGATGATGATGCTGATGATGCTGATGATGTTGATGGTGATGGTGATGGTGATGGTGATGGTGATGATGGTGATGATGATGATGATGATGATGATGATGGTGATGGTGATGATGATGATGATGATGGTGGTGATGATGATGATATTGATGATGCTGATGATGATGATGCTGATGATGATGATGATGATACTGATGATGATGATGCTGCTGATGATGACGATATTGATGCTGGTAGTGGTGATGCTGATTATGCTGATGATGATGATGATGGTGATGGTGATGATGATGAGGAGGAGGATGATGATGATACTGATGATACTGATGATGCTGATGATGCTGCTGATTATGATGACGATATTGATGCTGGTAGTGGTGATGCTGATGCTGATGCTGATGCTGATGATGATGATGATGATGATGATGATCCCGCTCTCCCAGGGGGGCCGCTGCCGACGATGATGATGATGATGATGATGATGATGAGGATGAGGATGAGGATGAGGATGATGAGGATGATGATGATGATGATGCTGATGATGATGATGATGATGATGATGAGGAGGATGAGGATGAGGATGAGGATGAGAAGGACCAGGATGAGGAGGAGGAGGAGGAGGAGGACTAGGAGGAGGAGGAGGAGGGGGAAGAGGAGCATGAGATGCAGGATGCGCCCGATGATGCGGATGAGTATGCCTTACGTCCTCTGTGCCCACGTCCCCGTCCCCTCCTCCATCACCATCCTCATCCTGCTCTGCGTCCTCCTCATCCTCTTCATTTCCTTTTCGTCTGCCCCCCCCATGTCCTCCCCCTTCATCCCCTCCCTCCCTCGCCGTTTCCCTCTGTCTCTCTCTCTCTCTCTTCCCCCCTTTTCTCTCTCTCTCTCTCTCTCTCTCAATCTCTCTCTCTCTCTCTCTCTATATATATAGATTCCCCTCCCCTCTCGCAGACAGGTCCTTCCTTCTCGCCTCTATTCCTCCCATACCTCCTCCCGCTTCGATGGAGGAAGGGAGGCGGCAGGAGGATGGGGGAGGACGAGCCCCCGGCTCCCTCCTTCACCCCTTCTGGTGCGGGCCGCGGGGGTCACCTCCGCCGCTCGTGCTGGCCCCGCCCCTGCCGCGAGAGGATTGCGAGCTGTCGGACTGGGCGGAGTGGAGCCGCTGCGCGGTCAAGTGCTTCGGGGTGCGCGAGCGTGCGAGGCCTGAGCTCGGGGAGGAGGGGGAGGGGGAGGAGGCGGAGGAGGAGGCGGAGGAGGAGGCGGAGAACGAGGAGGAGGAGAACGAGGAGGAGGAGGAGGAGGAGGAGGAGGAGGAGGCCAGCCAGACATTTAGGAAGGAGGAGGAGGAGGAGGAGGAGGAGGGGGACCAGCACATGGCAGCAGCTGCGCTACAGCTAAGGAGTGGAGGTGGGTGAGGCGGAGACTGGGAGGGGGGGCGAGGAGACGGACGAGGGGGGGTGATGGAGTGGTTGGCGGAAGAGATTGTGGAGACATGGCAAGGCACGATAAGGAATGAGTACAGACACAGGCGAGGACGAGGTCGATCACATGGTGACGGGGAGGGGGGTGTGAGCGAGGCGGGCGAGCGGGATAAGAAGTAAGGTTCGGGTTGGTACGTGCCTATTGGCACACGATGTTGGCGCGCACACGCTGAGATGTATGATGGAGATATTGGGGGAAGAGGAGACGCGGGAGAGATCTGAACATGGGGAGGGAAGGATAGAGGGAGATGAGGACGCGATGGAGGGAGAGAAGACGGGAGGAAGAGAGAGAGAGAGAGAGAACGAAGAGTGAAATGCGGGGGAGAGAGAATGATATTGAACATCAGGAGGGAGGAGGCGGACACTGGAAGCGGAAGGTGAATGAGAGAGCGTTGGGAAAGACGGTGTGAGGAAAGGTGATGGGTCGTCGTGCGAGCGTGGCGTGGGTGACAGGCCGTGCTCCCTCATCATTGGTTTATGCTCCTCCTCGCCATGCCGGCGCGCTTTCGGGCGGGCTCGCAAGTCGAGGTGTCCCGACGGTGCTCCGACAGTGTTTTGCCAGTGCCCCGATGGTGTCCTGATAGTGCCTCGTTCGGAGTTCGTTGGTGTCCCGGTGGTGGTCCGATTGATTTTGGATGATGTCTTGACGGTATCCTAGCAGAGGTGCGACTGTGTCCCGATTGCGTTCTTGCTGACCTGTACTGCTGCGTCGGCCGCCGCAAGTATAGCTGAGGTGTAAGATGGACTCTGCGGTTTAGCGGTTGTGCAGTCGGTCAATTGCGGTTTGCGCGCAGCGCTGGCTTGAAGCGTTGGCATGTAGCGCTGGCTTGAAGCTGAAAGCTAGAAAGTGCGGCTGCGCAGCTTTAACTTTTGCGCAGTTATCAATGCTCAGCCTTGACACTGCTTTGAGCTGGTTGGCGCTAAGCAAACAATGACCATGTCGTCGAAGCGCGGTGTCGCGGCATCGTGGCAAGTTGCAGCCGAAGCGAATGTTGAATGGTCGCGGCTACGAGGAGGGGTGAGAAGGGCAATCGGTGAGATGCAACGGGGGAAACTGCCCCGCAAACTGGCAGCATCATTCACCCGCTATGGACGGCTTGCTGCAAGCGCCTGCAGCCCAGAGAGGCGAGCGTCTGCATTTGCGGCGTCCCCCTCGCCACGCTCCTCTTTCCCCCCACCTCGTCCCTTCCTGGAGAGGGACGGCAGGGAGGGGAGGGGAGGGGTGTGGCGGAGAAGGGGGAGGAGGAGGGTGGGAGGGGAGAACGGACCTCCCCTCCCCTCCCCTCCTCGGCCAGTGCCGTCCCTGGCGTGGGCGACCGCCTGCTCCAAGAGTGGCGGGATGTGGGGCTCGTGGTGGCCCTCCGTCGGAGCCCAAGCGCGATCGAGCTGCGGGCCGTGCTCGGCGGAGCGGCTATGCAGGCGCGTCGCGCCCAGGTCTCCTCGAGGTTCCTGCTCGGTTACCCCCCCCACTCCGACGAGGACAAGGCGTCGACACCGTTACCCCTGCCTCGAGTTCGCCCTTCTGGGCCTCCTGTGAGGCCCTCGTCGCCGCGGCCAGATTTGCCTCGCCATTCTGGTCGGAGCGCACCGCGGGAGAGGCCCTGGTAGCAGCGGTGCTGGTAGATCTTTGTGGCCCCGCGTGCACGTCCCCTTCTCACGCCCTTGCTCCTCCGCTGCTGCTCATCTCCCTCCTGCCCCCCTCGTCCCCCTGCCCCCCCCCCTCGCCGAGAGCGTGCCCTCCCGCGAGGCACGTCGCGAAGATGGCCTCCGGTGGCGGGAGGTCGTGCCACAACGAGAGCCTGAAGGAGGTCGGGCCCCGCCGCCCCGGGCCGGCGCGGCGAGGATCCCTCCTCTGTGCTCCGGCCTCCTGCTCGTCCTCCTGCTCAGCTGGCTTCCTCTTGCTCCTGCTGCGCGCCCGCCCCTGCGTCCCTTCTCACGTCTCTCTCTCTCTCTCTCTCTTTCCCTTTCTCTTTTTCTCACACACTCTCTCTCTCTCTCTGTGGAGGTTCGACGATCACGTGTGCACAGGGGTCGAGGCGTCGGACAAACATGGAGGCGTCTTGACAGATTTCGTTGAGGCGCCTTGAACTCTAACTTTGGGCGGCTGCGAGTCGACAAGTGTTGTGGAGCAGGCGTGGGTCAGGGAGTTGGTTGTACATCTGATCGGGTTTGGGTCCAGCAACTGTCTGCAGTGTCTGGCTCAGGTCACCGCCTGGGCGAGGTGATGCTCGCATGTGCTGTTGGCGGAGTGTGGACACGAGCCAAAAAGAAAGCAGCGATACCCAAATATGCTGGACCTGAGCCGTGCACTAGGTGTAAGGAGCGGCCCGAGACCAGCGTGGACAGATTCTGGGAGTGCGAATGCAACCAGAACAGCCCTGCATACGACAACTCGGCCGACCTAGTGTCGCAAGCTACGGCTTTGCCCAGCAGGAGTCTGAGGCAGCTTTCTGGACGAGAGGCATTCTGCACAGTTGTGTACAGCAGTGCCGCCGCCACAGGACGAGTGCTGGACGTGCACCATGCATGACGAAGCGTGCGCCGCCTGTCTTGGGGAGGGCACGAGGTGGTACCGATTCGTTTGTTTGAAGATTGCGAAGGACTTCCGGCCGGTGCCGCCAACCCTGAATGGCGACGACGACGACGACGACGACGACGACGACGACGACGACGACGAGCGCTCTCGGGGGCCTCCTGGGGGTGGTTTGGGGGCCTCTTGGGAGGATCTTGGGGGCCGCTTGTGAGCCTCGTGGGGTCCTCTTGGGGCTTCTGGGGATCTCTTCGGAGCCTCTTGGGGCCTCTGGGGAGGCTTCTTAGGGGCCTTTGGAGGCCTCCTGGGAGCTTCTCAGGCAGAGGGCTCGAAATGACCGTTCGGGTCCCCCGTCTGCATTCCCTCTTGGAGCCGTGTTGGGGGCCTCTTCGGCTGTCTTGGAGGCCTCTTGGGCGGTCTTGGGGCCTTCCTGGAGGCCTCTTGGGCCACCTTGGGGCGGTCTTGGGGGCCTCTTGGCCTGTCTTGGAGCGTCGGCAAGCTGGCAATGCGAGAATGCCGGAATCTTCCATAAACCGGAGGGAAGTCGATGATTTTTGCCCCTTGGGGCCCTCTTGGAAGTCCTCTTGGAGGCCTCTTGGGGCGTTTTGGAAGCCTTTTGAGCCGTCTGGGGGCTACTTTGACGACTTGGACCGATGCTTCGGCGAATTGGGGCCCTCGAGGACCGGCTTGGGGGCATCTCGGGGTACTTTTGCCGCGCCTTGAGGCTTTTCTGGGCCCCCGAACCGCCCGCGGGGAGTCGTATCTGGGTGGCGACCCCCCCGGGGGGGCGGCGACCCCCCCCCCCTGGCGGGGAAGTTATCAAAGGGAAGGGGCTTCCCTTCGCCTCGACTACAAAGTTGCTCAACTTCGCTGTGGCTGGCGCGCTCGAGGAGGAGGGCCCGGTGAAAGTGGGGGGGGCGAAGGCGACGACGACGACGACAACGACCACGACGACGACGACGAGTCAAACGGAACAGCCTCTTCCACACGCCGACAGGGTCAGCGGATGACGGAACGCGTCAGCGAGGTACGAGAAGCGAGCTGGACGCCGTGGCCGAAGCTGCAACACATCTAACAATGACGGGAAGCGTCTTCGAGGTACGAGAAGCGAGTTGGACGTTGTGGCTGAATATCTAAGCATCTCTTACTCACATAGGGTGGCGGGGTGCACGGCGCCATTCTCCAGCGGATCCCCCCAAACAGTGATTTCGTTCGAGACATCCTCACAACAATGAGATATTCGCGACATCGCGTTTAACAAAAACAAGCGTTTCGCCAGAGACACCCTCGAACAACTGATCGCTGCGATATTCATCAATATGTAAACATAAGGGTTTCGCCTGAGAGATCCTAGCCCAAATGTGGTGTCGATGGAGGTGTATTACTACCTCTCATGTCGAAAACTACGTTTTCGCTAGGGACGTCCTCAGAAAATGAGTGGCGCCACGGCGAACCAGGAAAAAGAGCACGGCAGAACATTTGCATTTCGTTGGGGACATCTTCAAAACATATAATGTTCTTAACATCGTCTTGACATTGTTCTTGAAGTGCCTCAAGATGAAGAAACGAGAGCAAAAAAGGACCCAATGATGACTACAAGAGCGCCCTGATGACTGCCGACAATGACGATTTCGCTAGGGACATGTTCAACCAATGAACAAATATAGCAGCACCGTTTTGAAAACAAGTGTACTAACATCGTCTTGAGATCTCTCTTGGAAAAGGCTACCAGACGGCCCAAGCCAGGCTTCTTCAAATGACGATTTCGCTAGGGACATCCTCAAAACAGAGATGCGTGTGGCATCGCATTGACATCGTTTTTGATGGCATCGAAACGGCCCCGAACGAGCCCCACACGAGCCCCAATATGACCCCAAGAGCGCCCTCGAGATCCCTCAACATGCGCATTTCCTTAGATACATCCTGAGAACATGAGTTGTTCGCAACACCGTCTTTCACAACAACAAGCATGTCGCCGGAGACATCCACCAGAACATGAAAACCGTGAACTAAGCAAACGTATGGAAATATGGAGATCGCCCAAGACATCCTCGAACAAATGAGATGCTGAAAAGGCTGTCTTAAGACCATGCATATTAAAACTGAGCTTTTCGCCTGAGACATCTTCAGAACATGGGCAGGACTACCGCAGACCAACGCACAGAAGCACGGCCGAACGCACGCCACGACATATCTGCGCGACAGGCCAACAAAAAAGCATACTTCACATACCTAGTGGACAACACCGACGTTTCCCGTTCTTGTCCGGTCAGGTTTTACGAGCGACGCTCGATTCGATGGCTGCCGATTTGGCGGCGCGCAAAAGATGAGCGGGAAAAAGAATCATCTCCTCCCATCGGGGTCCCTCCTTCTGCTGCCTCGCTCTCCCTCTTCTCCACCACGCACTGTCTGGATGCCACGGGGCGTGGGTGCTCAAGGTGCGGAGTCTCGGCCTCGAAGGCCAGGATGGTGCAATGGCGATCCGTCCCGTGTTTCGAGCCCATCCATGGCAACGGTGTCATATGGTTTAGACCCCCCAAAGCCCTGCCACACATAGCAAGGGGTCTCGTGCACGAATCCCATCATATGCCATAACACGGTGCCCTAAAGCATTGGTATTGACGATGTTGTGGTAGTTTTGGGTCCACTCAGCTCATTCGTATTGGGCAAGGCTGCAACCGTCATTAATCAGTTGCTCGTGCTGCACATCGACATTGCCCCTTGCTCATACCCGTACTCATACTCATACTCCTCCTCCTCCTCCTCCTCCTCCTCCTCCTCCTCCTCCTCCTCCTCCTCCTCCTCCTCCTCCTCCTCTCCCCGGCTCCTCTCCGTCTCCCTCTCCTCCCCGCCCCGCAGGTCGAGCCCTGCAACCCCGGGCCAGGCGAGGAGGTGTCCCCCGAGTGCGGGCCCGACACCCCCGAGAGCTGCAAGGCCTGCCTGGAGGAGGGCAAAGGGCAGGAAGGGGAGAGGGGTAAGAAGGGGCGAGGAGGGGGAGAGGGGGGAGGAGGGAGGAGGGAGAGAGGGGGAGAGGAGGGCAGGGGCGAGGAGGGGGAGAGGGGGGAAGTGGGAGGGGGGGGAGAAGGTGTTTGGGTTTTCCGGGCCTCCTGGGAGGCCCTCGTCGCCACGGCCGAGTTATCCTGGGAACCTTAGTCAAAGCGCACCCCGGGAAAGGTCACGGGCATAGTTGTTCCGATATTTTCTTGTCGGGGGGAGGAGGGGGGGAGGAGGAAGGGAGAAGAGGGAGGAGGCGGAGGAGGAGGAGGAGGAGGAGGAGGAGGAGGAGGAGGAGGAGTAGGAATGGGGGAGCAAAGACACCTCATAGCCTGCGCAAGGATAAGGGGGTGGCAAAGAACAGGTATGTTCAGGACGGGAACGACGAGGGGGTGGAGGAGGAGGAGGAGGAGGAAGCAGGAGGAGGCAGCAGGGAGGGGCCCAGACTCTTGGCGACTCGACAGAACAGCGCACCGCGCTCGAGTTCCTTTTGCTCCCCGCACTCACACTCCGGGTGCCATATTTTCGGGCTCTGGGGCCGTTCAGCTCGGGGGCTTGTAGAGGGGGGGGTTCTCCCAAGGTGGGGTAGGGAACGAACCCAGCTGGACGCTCGCACTTCCTTCTCCCGCGAGCCGTTCAGGGCGGTTTTCCTCCCAACCCCACTCCTGCCCCTGCCCCACCTTTGTGTACAAGAGGGGATGGGCTCGAAAGTTCCAGGGGCCGAGGACTCGAGAGAAAATCAAATCGTCGGAGGCTCGAGAGGGAGGTTCTTTGTTACCGAGCAGCGAGGCTGACCAATGACCTGGGAGGGCGGGAGGCTGCCAGCCCAGTCAGAAGCGATGCCCAGACAGAAGACAGCCCCGGTCAACGAGAATCGGCGAGCAGGCCGAGCAGGTTTCAAAACAATATTGAGACATGTATGTGTACATTGGTTTCTTCCCGAGCAGGGGGCGGGGTGGCAGTAAGGACGCCTCGTTTTGAAGGGGGGGAGGAGGAGGGAAGAGGGGGGAAAAGGGAGGAGGAGGTGGAGGAGGAGGAGGAGGAGGAATTGCGAGGAAGAGGTGGGTATGCTCTTCTCCTGAGGAAGTACATCATTGGATATGTTTGCGATCTCTCTTTCTGTCGCTCTGTCTCTCTCTCTCTCTCTCCCACTCTATCTTACGTTCTCTTGGCGTATCTCTTTTCAGGAGGAAGTTCTTTCGGGAGCCCCGGGGGGGCGTTTGGGGGACATCGTTGGGGGCCTCCTGGAGCAATCTTGGAGGACGTCGATCAAAGTTGTCCATCTTGCGTTATCTAAGCCCCTCTTGGGACCATCCTGGAGCCCTCTTGAGGTTCACTTGGGGCCCTCGTGGGGCCCTAGAGGCCGATCAAAGAGGGGGGCGGCCTCTGAATTAGCGCTGCTTCTCTTGAGCACAAGTCGTCTCTTGGGGCCTTCTTGGAACGCTCTTGGGTCACTGTTTGGCGCCCTTGGGGCCGTCTTGGATTCCTCTTGGGCCTTTCTTGGGGCTCTTTTAGGGCCGTCGTGGAGCCATCGGGGGCGTCGTTGGGAGGCTCCGTGGCCACTCGAGGCCGTCTTGTAGCAGCCTTAGGGGCTCTTGGAGCACGTTGGAAGACATCTTGCGTCATCTTGAAGTAGATTGGGCCATCTCGGAGCCTGCCCCTCCCCCCCCTCCCCCGTGCAGACCCAGTGGGATGGGGGTAGGGGAAGGGGTCAAGCTACCCACAAGCAACAGGCCATCTCGCTCATTCCCACCCGCCCTCACGACACAAAGTAGCACCCAAGTCTCAGAAAGGACAGGGGCCGCCATCGACAATCATCGCGAACCAATGCAGACGCCAGCCAGGTGCGCGAAGCCCGCGAGGTGTGCCGCACATGCCAGATGCGCCACGCGCACCAGGTGCGCCCGCCACATTGGGCAATCTGTCGACCCTCCCACCGCCCATGTCAAACAACAGTGCGAAGTGAAGGCGGGTTTGGTGTATGCGGGCGGGCGCCCGCCATCGCTTCGCATGCTTTTACTGACAGGGGTGGTGGCCCTGCGCACAGCAGGCAGTATGTCGCCCCCCCTCCCCGCCGTCCCTTTCTAGCAAACTGAGCTATTGATTTTCCTTTTGAAAGGGATGGTGGGCCTGCACACAGTAGGCCATATGCCAGCACACCCGCCACTTCTCGTCAAAAGCCAGTGACATGTGAGCGCGAGGCCTCCGCGCATGACCCAGATGCTGATACAACGTGTTTCGGGTATTGGTTTGGCAAGGGAAGGTTGGGGGTGCTGGCATTGCACACAGCAGGCCATATTATGCCTCCCCCGCCGCCCCTGTCGAAAACCAATGCAGAGTGATCGCAGAGCGTCTGCGCATGATCCAGACTTTGGTGCAAAGCGCACTTCGCATAGTTCTTGTTGCAAGGGATAGTGGAGGGGGGGGTGTTGACCTGCGCGTAGCAAACAATCTGTGGGCACACCCGTTGTCCCTGTCAAGCACCATGCTAAATGGTCGCGAGGCGCCCACGCATGGAGCTTCGCTCACTCCCGCCCGCCCTTTCACCACAGAAGTAGCATGGGCCGCGCCGACAACTATCGGCAACCAACGCAGACGCCAGACAGGTGCGCGACGCCCGCGAGGTGCGCCGCGCGTGTCAGGAAATTCCCATCATCCGAAGGTTCAAGAGGGTTGGCTCAAAGAGGAGGCTCCGAAAAGTGCACTTGACACCCACCGTTCGTTATTTTTCCCACCTATCCGTTCCCACGCCACTACCTTCATACTTCCAGCGTAGCTTGTCGTAACGTTTTGGCTAACCTCTTAGACGCCTTTACGTCGACCGCCAAACGAGGACCGTCAGCGTCTCCGGCGAAGGAGAAGCTCGAGAAGTTCCAGCTCCTGGAGGAGTCCTTGAGCTTTCAAACGCCAGGAACTTCCTCGCAGCGTGGCCCCACGCAGTGCCCGAACATGGATATTCTTGAGGCCACCCACGCACTTTCGGAGAAAATTGACAAGATGGCCTGAAAGTGAAACGTTGAGGACATGAAGAAAGACCTGCAGACTCAGATGAGACTCTCCGTGTCTGAGGCGGCTAACACCCTAAAGTCTGACATGTCTGACTTGATTCAGCGCGTTTCAAAACTAGAGCAGGCACCGACAGCAGCGGAAACGTCTAGCAAGGTCATCGCCGATCCTCAAAGTGCCGTTAATTTGATCGACCCTGCTCATCGCTGCGTCGCGTTAGTCGGATGGCAAGGTGACGCTGCCGAGGATACCAGGGCGATGGAACAGTTCTGCCGCTCTCGAGTTCCACATGTTCGTCCAACTGGTTTCGGACGTGAGTGTTCCGGCCCATTCTCCAACATGAAGTTCTCTAACATTTCATGGGTGGAGTCCCGCATCAATGACGTCGCGAAGTCCTGTCTTGGGGCGGTGGGGTCCCCTGGGATCAGTTGTGAGCATCGTGGCAAGCACATCGTAGTCAAGATGGACCGCACAAACATGCAAAAGCAGCGGAACTGGGCGATTCGCGTGGCCGACTCGATCATCGAGGAGAGCCCGCAGTCGACCGGCAAAGAGTTGAAAATTTCGTGGAAGGTGGAGGCGTCTAAGGAGAGGCAGGTGGTCGTCAACAACGTCGCTGTCTTTCGCCAGGGCACAGATGACCCGCATGGCTCGATGGAGGCAGAGTTTGAGCACTTCGTCATCGAGTAGGGCGTTCTTGGGCCCGTGAATCAACGCCCCCACCCTTAGATAACTAATGCTTATATCAGGCGCGCCCGCTTCTCTGAGGCAGATGAGCGGCCCCAGCAGACAGCGCCCCATCGTCGTCTTCGACTCCGGGGCTCACGCCTTGCACAATCTCATGCGCTCAGACTCCAGCAGTGGAAGCATGCTTCAGGCAACTTTCGCCCTCCTGACGGCGGTCGGCGGAAATCCGGGCCTGAGCCGTCGGGCCGTAATCTGCATTTCTCCGTTCTCAACGTGAGCCTCGGCGGATGTGTTAGCCGCGCGGCTGAACTTCACCGCGGGCTTGCTTTGGCAGGTCTCCCAGATATTGTAGCTATGGCAATTTTTTCTGGAAGAGTAAGTTTCTGAAGATGATTTGGAAGGTTATTGGCGGATTTCCTTTTTCGATCCTCGCGATGGGAGGAACGGAGGAAATCCGGGGGTCTTGCTTTGTTCTCCAAGTCAAGTTTTGCTCGGCATGTTGGTCGCGCGGGTGGTTCCCCTGAGTGCGAGCGCCCCTGGTACCAGCCACCTTGCCCTGGAAAGGTGGGGTCTCTTGTAGAATTCGAGGGGGAATGGGGGCAGCTCCGGCATCTTGCACTAGGAGCCCTCGTCGTGGAAGACACGAATGTGCATTCAGCTTCTTGGTTGAATCATTCACGCAGCAGTTCTCATGAACGCCGTCCCGCGCAAATCGCACGCTCGCGAATGGGCCCGCTGGAGAGAGACTCAGGCAGCTCACTCGTGGAGAATGCTTGCTTGACTTTGTCCTGATGCACATTTGCACCGGGGTCAAGTGCAAAGTGCTTCCCCAGATCGCCGACCACGCGGCTGTCTTGGCAAAAGTGGAGCTTGCCGCAGCATTCGGCTCCCATTGAAAAAGATCGTTGGGGGCGCACACGAGCGGATTGGAATGGGCGTTGCGAATCTTTGGGCGGCACCACTTGGAACGACCTGCTTGCTGAGTGTGACCCCGATGAAGCTGCTAACATGTTCAGCCATAACTACGATTATTGTGCGAGCCTGGATGTACATTCCTATATCACATAGAGCACGTCGTAAGTCTCCCCATCCATGGCTGAACGGGCGGAGCCGGTAACTCATCGAAGCTAGAGTTCACGCATCAGGTACTCGTGATGTAGACCATGCCGTTAAAACTTGCTTGCATGGGATGTTGGAAGAGCAATCAGAACGCGCGCTGGGTGAGGCTCAAGCTTTGTCTGTGAGTTCTTCGTCCAAGAGGTGGTGGACACTGTGCAGCTCGTTGATGCTGCGAGCTGGACGCCTTTTCCGCTTGGCCCCCACGGCGAGCGGGCGCCCGCGGCATCTGCCGAGGCCGACATCTTTCGCGCGAGTTGTTTTCCGAAGTGCGGTCTCCCAGAACCCGTTCCAAAACAGTATTCTGCGATGCAGGGCCCTGAGCGTCAGAGAGTGACCGGCCTCCAGCCTGCGCGCGCACGCTGGGTGAAAGTTGTTCTCGAAGAGCTTCGGGGCAACTGCGGCGCCGGCTCTGATGGTGTGCCGGCAATGATTGAAGCGTTGCTGGCGTCCTTTGTCCGTTCTGCTGGGGATGTTGACCCGGCTTCTCCTGTCATCTGGAATTTGCCCGTCTTATTGGGAAATCCATTCGCGATGTTTGTTGTTGAATTGTGGCGCCAAACCCAAACCCGCAGTCTACAGGGGAACAGCTTGGCATCCAACGTTGCTCGAACGAATTGCCAGTCGATTCATGCTTCCACGCTTCGAGGCGTCTGGCTCGCGCGGGAACAACTAGTTTGCGCATCGCGGCAGCAGCGGTTACAGGGGCGTTCTAGCCTTCAACGTCTTCCAATGGATTTGGGCTCCTGGCTCTGGCTGGCCGGTTGCTCCCTGTTGTCCTGGCGTCTCCTGCAGCCCTCGACTTGGTAAATGCCAGTCGCTTGGTGGAAGAATTACAAGCGCGCGGCGTTTGCGACGTCCTCTTGAAGGCCATCGATCTTGGCAGGATTCCCAGGGGTCAAAGTCTGCGCCGATGGGTCAGTCGCCGAGGACTTGAAGATTCAGAATCCAGTATAGCGGCCCCAGGCGCTACTTCGAACAAGGCCGTTTTACTCCACTGCTGAGCTGTCGTTTGCGCAAGTGCCACGGGCTGTCGTGCATTGAGGGTAGGAGGAGTCGGCTTGCAGGGGGGGGCGGGCGCGGGGGGGGGCGCCAACGACCGCGCCGATTCCATCGCGGCCCGCTGCCCCTTCCCGGGACTCTCAGGAATCCTCCGGGCCCAGTCGGCCTCGCAGTCGGCGCCGGCGTCGCGCCGCGCGCGAGCGCCAGCCGGCGGGCGGGCCGACCTTGTTGCGCATGTTTGGCGCGAGAGACCCGCGCGGGCCTCGCGCTGTGCCCGCGCCCCAGGGCGACGGCCCAGGCCCTTGTAGCCTCCCGCGCTGACGCGATGGCCTCGCGCGCGGCGCAGGAGCGGGCGCCGCCGACCGTTCGGTTCGGTTCCGCGCACTTCTCATGCGCGAACGCAAAGCCCCCCATGCTGCTCGCGCGCTTTGCGCGCTGAGCAGCATGGGGGGCGACGGCCGCGCGTTCGATTGGAAACTGCAACGCAAGTTTCCATTCCCGCGCGCGGGGCGGGGTATGAACTTACAGATGCGCCGACGGTCGAGAACTCGCGCGCGCGCCCGCGCCTGCCATGTTGGGCGCGCGCACTGGGCCCGGAAATCTGCGGCTCGGCCGCCCGATGCGCCCCAAAAATCGCTCCGCCTCCCCCCCCGCCCCCCTCCCCCGCAAAACTCTTCCGCGCTCCTGGAAAAACCATGCCGCCGAGGCGGGAGCTCGGGCCGCGGCCTGATGGTCCCCGGGGCACAGGGGAATCAAAGGAATCAGTACGGAATCAGTACAGAATCAAAACAGAATCGGCACAACTGCGACTCCTGATTCTAGCGGAATCAAAAGAATCAGCACGGAATCAGTGCGGAATCAAAGGAGGAATCGGCGATGGAACCAGAATCGGCCAGAACGGGGAAGTAGGCCAGAATCGGTGCCAGAACCCATGGAGAGAGGCCTTTTTCCCGCGAGTTCATTGCGGCGGGTCCGCGACGCGGTCGCTCCGCGCGACTTCGCTGGTTCAGCGAGGCGCGCAGTCGGCGTTCAGAGTGAACAGGTTGTTTTCAGGGCGATATCCTGGCGGCGCGCTGGCGCATTGCGCATTTGCGTATTCCTGGCGGGCTGTTTGTGGGCGACCCGGCAGCGTGGGCCGAATGGCCCGCAAATACCGCGCGGCCGATCGCGCGCCCCATGCGGCCACGTCGACCGCCGTGTGCCGCGACGGCCGCGCGCCCCGGACCGCGCCATTGCCGCGTTGGATTGGACGGCGCAGCGCCCGTCTTCCAAAAGTCGTTACATGCATATCGCGCGTGTCGAGCCAGCAGCAATCGCTTCCCAGAAGCAGCCTTGACAGGCGCCCCATGCCCGTTGTCGCCCGCTTCCGACCCAAATCATAGTTTCTTAGGATGCGCTTGCGCGAATGTGTGCGCGCGGGCAAGTAACGCGCGCGCGCTTGGCGCAGCCTGGGAAATCCAACATGGAGCCCCCTGGGGGCGCGGGGCGCCGGCGACGCCTCCGCCCGCCTCCCGCGCGCCCGACCCCCCCCGCACGCCGACTCCTCCTAATTGAGGGTGCTACCCTGCAGTTCACCGCGCTGCTGAAGCCGCTTTCCGCCATTTCGACGGACTGCAAGACGCTGTTCTGGAAGGCGCGGGCCTGACCCCCAAGGAAGCACTGCTCGAGCACAACATGGGCACACTGAGAAAGTGGCGTGGCAATGCTATGGCTTATCTTCTCTACAAGGTTGCTCATTGGGAAGCACCGGCGTCGTTGGCTTCTCTAAGGTAAGGTTCCTCATCGGGTAAGGGAAGGTTCCTCATAGGGTTCGCGTCTGCACAGCAAGGCATTGCAGAAACCTCCCCAACCTGGCCATCTTTGAATGGTTCATCGGTCCATCTATGGTTTGATTCCTATAGCCAATCGCTTGCCTGACGTGGCAGTGCGTGCTAGTTTTGTCAAATGCTCCCATCGTTCGTTGCGACGTTTGGCCAAGGACGCTGCCGTGTCTGGTGGCCGCGTGTGGTCTCCAACTTTCCGCCCGGGCTGACGCCGTCGAGAGACTTCATGCATCGTGCGTTTCTGATTTATCGAGGGTTCGCCGTCGAACAAGTCCCTGTCACATAGCTATGTAAAGTGATCTCGGGGCGCCTGAACATGATCGAGATGTTGCCAGACCCAGGGGGGGGGGGTCGAGCACCCGAGTCGGGATGAACCGCTCCAGGAAGGGGAAGAGGATGTATAGAAGAGGACACACCCTAAACCACTTCCGCCGTAGAGGGTTGTTGAGATGTTGTGTGAAATGAAACCGCCCGAAGGGTGAACGGGAACAATCACCGGATGACCTTGCCCATCCACCTCTTCCTGCTGCTGGTGCTGCTGCTGCTGCTGCTGCTGCTGCTGCTGCTGCTGCTTCTGCTCGTCCTCCTCCTCCTTGTCCCTGTTTTTTCTGTTCCTTCCGCGCTTGAGTGAAATATTGCCCGTCGAAGGTTGGCGAGTGGGATGACTGGTCCGAGTGCTCGGCCACCTGCGACGGGGGCCAGAGGAGCCGAGGGGCGGATGGGATTTCGGCTGGGGGAGGAGGGTCGCGGGAGGAGGATGTGGAGAAGTTTGCCGGGGTACGAACGAAAAGGAATGAAGGTAAGCGCATGGGGCAGCACTCTGCCGTGGCCTGCTTGCGGTGCCTCGAATGTCCATGTCCGCCCACCTCGACCTCCCTCCGCTCCGCCACCGCGGGCGCACGAGGGACTCCGCTGTCGCTTTGCGCCAGGGACATGGGAGCAGAGGAGGAGGAGGGTACCCAGAGCCACCTCGACGCTCCGAGCTCCTAGATACCGTCCAATGTGGCTCCTCAGGGACGGGGGAGGCTCATCCCACTCTCCGCCCCCCCAAAATCGCGCGGGATGTCCCCGCCAGCGAGCCCATTGCTGGTCCTGGGGCTGTTGCATGTGCTGCCTCTGCTCCCGCTGCTGCTCCATCGGGCTCGTCGTCCTCCTTCTAAAAGGCATGTTCGCCCCACGTCGACGCGGCGACGACGCCAGCGCGGGCGTTCAAGGTTGAACGCCTCGGGCCCTGAGGGCCCACAGGGAAAGACCACGGCGCGAAATTTCGATGAGAGATGGCATCCGTTGCCCTCAACAGGGTGCCTGGTGACGCAGATCGTTCAAGGCGGAACGTTTCAGGCGGCGGCAGAAAACATTACGTCGCCAAGGCTGGGACATGCCATATCCTCATCTTGCTGCAAAATTTCGCCAAAAGTATCCCAACCACCATTGGGACGTGGTACAGTCAACGCGCATTGTAAGGATGAGCGGCTTTTCAAGGTTACCCTTGCATCCTTCCCCTTCGGCCCATCCTTGGCCACGTTCGCGGGCCGCGCCCCGCTCGAGAAGTGTCGACGTGGACTTTCAAGGCCCTTGCATCCTCATCGTGCATCCTTATTTCGGATTTTCGGATGCAACTCCCGGTCGAATTCTGACTTTGCACTGGTCCGAAATCTGGCTTAACCCAGTTTAATCCCATTTAATCAGGCTTAATCCCGCCCAATCCGGCCTCGTTCTGCTCAGTCCGCGGCCGAATCTGGCGTCACAGCCCCCAAATGGGGCCGAATTCTCCCCATGAGAATCCTCCCGACGAAGACCCCCCAGTAGCTGCCTCCGAGCTTACGATACGTATCGACTGTAAGGTGGCTCTCCCAGCATGCCCCCTTCCCCTTGGTGGAGATGCGTTCGGGTCCCAGCGCCCTCCGTGGCCGTTTCGGCCCTGGGACAGCCAGCAGAGGCGTGCCCGCTCGCCCCCCGCGTCTCGATATGCTCCTCGGGACGTGCACGTGTTGGCCCAGCGTTCGAGGTGGGGGATCGACTACAGGACCGATTTACCCCAAAGTTGATGTTCTCGCCGAGTCGACGAAACAAATACGCCCGCAGGTCTCGACGAGGGAACGGACTCTGGGGCAGATCAGTTCTGTGGTCGATCTCCCTCTCGAAGCGCGTGTTTCACCCGTTCATCAGGCGTTCGATCACGGACCCCTCCTTCGGGGCCGTCGCCCAGCTTCCGCGCCGGAGGCCGCCAGAAGCCCCCCGAAGACCGCCGAAGACCGCCCGAGGCCGAGGGGCCACGAGGGGCCCATGGCCGAACATACGCAGCGTTATCCTCCCCCGACAGCACGCGGCCTCCTCGTCGGCCCCGTGGGGCCTCGGGCCGTGCGGCGCCCCTCTCGGCGGGCGCCACGGAGCGCGCGCGCGCGCCTAGGGGCACGTCGAGCGGCGCGGCCGGGCTCCCGCCCCTGCAGCGCCGCCCCGGGCCGCATGGCCGCCGCCCGGCGGGCGCGGGGAGCCTGGCTCGCCCTGGCGCCCCTGCTCGCCGTGGGCGCGGCTGCGCCGGCGGCGGGGAGCGGCGGAGGGGAGCCGGCGGCGGCGGAGCTGGCGCCGGCGGCGGCGGAGCTGGCGCCGGCGGCCGGGGGCAGAGACGGGCCGCGGCCGCCCGCGGGGGGGGCGTCGGCCGCGGAGCACGCCAGGAGGTCGCAGGAGCTGTCGCAGAGGATCCAGGCCACGAGGGAGGCGTTCGAGCAGCGGCGGGGGCAGCGGCAGCAGAGGGGCAGCGTCAGCGCCAACGGCTCGAGGCCAGCGCGAGAGGAGCGCTGGAGGAAGAGAACGCTGGGCAGGGGCTTGGCGGCCGCGAGGGGCACGCTGGGCAGCCTCTGGGACAGGGCGGGGGCAGCACTGCAGAGGCCCAAGAAGAGGCCGAAGCTCCCGAAGGCGCTCGGCCAGCGAAAGCGGGGGGGGGAGTACGCCACGATCGAGTTCGCGAACGGGGACACGGGTGCAGGCGATGTCGACGTCTTCTTTCTGCAGCCCACGCCGAGGGTGGAGGGCTCGGAGGTGCCTCCGCTCAAGGAGGTGCTGGTGGGCACTGTGAAGGCCGGGGAGAAGCTGCGACAGCGGACGCAAATCGGTCACCGCTTCATGGCGAGGCCGAAGGAGAGAGGCAGGCAACCTCAAGAGGTGTCCGTGACGAAGCGGACAGAAATCGTGCACCTCTCGATTGGCTCTGAGCTGTGACGCCAGGGTGCCGAGTCCCGCCCAGGAGCCCTCCGCGGGCATTTGGCGGGAGGCGACGGCGGAGCTGCCTTCGAAGATGCCTCCCTCCTCCTCCGCCTCCTCCTCCTCCTCCTCCTTCTTCTCACTCCTCGTTCGCCACCCTTGGTGACCACTCTGCCTCCCTCGCCGTCCTCCACCCTGCCTCATCTGGCGCAAGCGTTGGGCAGCACTCCCCGCGCGAGCTCGGGCCCCGCGCCCTAGCCGCCGCCGCGCCGCGGACGTCGTCGTCGCCGTGGGGCGGGCGGAGGGGCCTCAGGTGGCCGGCGGCTGCAGGCGCGCGCGAGGGGGCGGCGCAAGGGGGGGGCGCCCTCCCGCGAAGCCGCGGGGCTTCTCGGGAGGCGGGGCCCCCCGCCCCCCCCCCCCCCCCCCAGAGGGTCCCGGAGGCTTCTGAGAAGGCCGGGTGGGCTCCCGAAGGCCCCCCCCTTGCCTGTTGAGAGGCCTCGCCTCTCCTCAGGGGGCCGCCCCTCACGCCATCCTTGTGTGCGCGCCGCCAGCGGGGGGCCTGAGGGATCGCTGTCGCTGCTGCTCCTGAGCGGGGACGCGGGGGCGTCGCACGCGGCTGAACCCGGAGCAGTGCAGGTAGAGGCGCCCGGATTAGTAGGTCGACCTTGCCTAATCGAGGGTACCCTCGTGTCCTGTGTCTTGCGACCCATGCCTCCTGCAGTTCTGTTGCAACGTGGCCCTCGGAAAGGGTCTTGTGTCCCATCGCGTGTCCTCTCCCATCAAGTCCGACTGCAGCAGATCACGGGGTGGTGGAGGACGCCCTGCAACGGGTCCATGGCCAGGCGGGATCCCCGGGGCCTCTCGGGAAGCCTTGCGGCCTGGCGGCCGTGGTGTGCGGGGGCTGGAGCTTTCTGCTTGACGCCCTGGCAATCCAGCTCGTCGGGTGGGGGGAGGCGCTGGCTATCGGTGCCACTCCAAGGGAAAAGAGAAGGAAGGAGGGGTGGAAGGAAGGAAAGAAGGATGAGGAGGATGAGCGATGAGGCGCATGGGCACCTGTCCCACTGGTGATGCCAGTCTCCTGGAAGAGCCGGCCTGAGAGGCACGATGGTCGCGAGCAGCACTAGGGGCCAGGGAGATCGTGGAGAAAGACTGTGGAGGTGTGTGTGTGTGTGTGTGTTTTTGCATACGGGTCTCTACAGGCGTGCCCGGTTTTCTTTTCGCTAACACACACACACACACACACACGCACAGACACCGTACGAGAAGGAGGAGGGAGCACGAGGGAGGAGGAGGGGGCGGAGAAGCGAGGGAGCGAGGACGAGGGCAGAGGAGGAGCTGCCCTTGCTTACCCCTTCCCTTGCCCCCCCCCGTCCCCCGCAGTCCTTCTCCCTCTTCCCGGTCCTCATCTCCCTCCCGCGTCTCCTCTGCCCCTGCATCCCCCCTCTTCCATTCCCCTCGCCCTCCCCCCCCGCCCACACACCCACACACACGGTCCAGCAATCGGCAGAGGCGCGCTTTCAACCCGAGCCCCCCCCCTCCTCCAACTCCGCTCCCCCAGGCCCTCCTCGCCCCTCGCTTGTCGCTCCTCCTGGCATCCACCTGCGTCCTCTCCCCCCGTATCCGACTTCATCGGCAACGTCGAGGCTGTCATCACAGATCCAGGATCAACATCGTGGAGTGGATCGCCATGGAGTCCTTGTCTGGCTGAAGCCTCCCCTTCCCTCGCTCCTCGAGCGTGCTTTTCTCCTGCCGCCCGATCGCCTTGACAGCTCGTGTGCGCAGTGGTCCGCAGCAAGGCGACAACTCTCCCCCCCCTCGTGCGTTCCCCCTCTCAGGAGGGAAAATTAGCCTGGCGAAGAACCCAGCCATATGCAGTTGTCAGTACCGCAGCTGCGGGCTTCATCTTCAGTGGAACTCCCCATAGGACCACGGAACGTGTGAGGGGTGTGCCGAGATGGGTGCCACTGGGGCATTCGGTGAAGCTCCCTATGGGGACATGAAACACGCGCGGGGCGTGCCGACATGGGTGGTGGAAACGCATGTGAGGGCCGCCACTGGGGCCTCCAGTGGAGCTCCCTATGGGTCCCCGAAACATAATGCTGCTGCGGGGGGGGGGCCGGGATGGGTGGCGGAGACGCATGTAAGCGCCGCTACTGGGGCCTTCGGTGGAGCTCCCGATGGGGCCACGAAGCGCGTGAGGGGTGTACTGGGATGTGTGTGGCGGGGACGCATGTGAGCGCCGCCACTGGGGCCTTCAGTGCAGCTCCCTATGGGCCCCCGAAACGTGTGAGGGGTGTGCCGAATTGGGCGCGGGTGGTGACGCATGCGGGCGGTGCCACTGGGGCCCTCGGTGGAGCTCCCTATGGGGCCACGAAACCTGTTGTTGTGAGGGGCGTGCCGGGATGGGTGGCGGGGATGCATGTGACGTGAGCGCGGCCGCTGGGGCCTTCGGTGGAGCTCCCGATGGGGCCACGAAACGTGTGAGGGGTGTGCAGAATTGGGCGGGTGTGGGTGACGCATGTGAGCGCCGCCACTGGGGCCTCCGGTGGATGATGGGGCCACGAAACCTGTGAGGGATGTGCCGACATGGGTGTGCGGGACGCGTGCGCATGTGAGCGCCGCCACTGGGGCCTTCGGTGGAGCTCCCCATGGAGCCACGAAACGTGTGAGGGGTGTGCCGAAATGGGTGTGCGGGACGCATGCGGGCGGCAGCACTGGGACCTTCGGTGGAGCTCCCTATGGGGCCACGAAACGTGTGAGGGATGTGCCGAGTTGGGTGTGCGGGACGCATGCGGGCGGCAGCACTGGGGCCTTCGGTGGAGCTTCCTATGGGGCCACGAAACGTGTGAGGGGTGTGCCGAATTGGGTGTGCGGGACGCGTGCGGGCGGCAGCGCTGGGGCCTTCGGTGGAGCTCCCTATGGGGCCACGAAGCGTGTGAGGGTGTGTGAATGGGTGTGCGGGACGCATGCGGGCGGCAGCACTGGGGCCTTCGGTGGAGCCCCCCATGGGGCCACGAACGTGTGAGGGGTGTGCCGAATTGGGTGTGCGGGACGCATAAGGGCAGCAGCAGGGGCCTTTGGTGGAGCTCCCTATGGGGCCACGAAACGTGTGAGGAGTGTGCCGAAATGGGTGTGCGGGACGCACGCGGGCGGCAGCATTGGGGCCTTCGGTGGAGCTCCGTATGGGGCCACGAAACGTGTGAGGGGTGTGCCGAATTGGGTGTGCGGGACGCATGCGGGCGGCAGCACTGGCCCCTTTGGTAGAGCTCCCCATGGAGCCACGAAACGTGTGAGGAGTGTGCCGAAGTGGGCGTGCGGGAAGCATGCGGGCGGCAGCACTGGGGCCTTCGGTGGAGCTCCCTATGGGGCCACGAAGCGTGTGAGGGGTGTGCCGAAGTGGGTGTGCGGGACGCATGCGGGCGGCAGCACTGGGGCCTTCGGTGGAGCTCCCTATAGGGGCCACGAAACGTGTGAGGGGTGTGCCGAATGGGTGTGCGGGGACGCATGCGGGCGGCAGCACTGGGGCCTTCGGTGGAGCTCCCTATGGGGCCACGAAACGTGTGAGGGGTGTGCCGAATTGGGTGTGCGGGACGCATGCGGGCGGCAGCACTGGGGCCTTCGGCGGAGCTCCTTATGGGGCCACGAAACGTGTGAGGGGTGTGCCGAATTGGGTGTGCGTGACGCATGCGGGCGGCAGCACTGGGGCCTTCGGCGGAGCTGCCTATGGGGCCACGAAACGTGTGAGGGGTGTGCCGAATTGGGTGCGCGTGACGCACGCGGGCGGCAGCACTGGGGCCTTCGGCAGAGCTCCCTATGGGGCCACGAGACGAGTAAGGGGTGTGCCGAATTGGGTGTGCGGGACGCATGCGGGCGGCAGCACTGGGGCCTTCGGTCGAGCTCCTATGGGGCCACGAAACGTGTGAGGGGTGTGCCGAATTGGGTGTGCGCATGCGTGGGGCAGCTGCTGCCTTGCTGGGGCCTTCGGCGGAGCTCTCTATGGGGCCACGAAACGTGTGAGGGGTATACCGCATTGGGCGTGCGTGACGCATGCGGGCGGCAGCATTGGGGCCTTCGGCGGAGCTCCTATGGGGCCACGAAACGTGTGAGGGGTGTGCCGAATTGTGGGTGACGCATGCGAGCGGCAGCACTGGGGCCTTCGGCGGAGCTCCTATGGGGCCACGAAGCGTGTGAGGGGTGTGCCGAATTGGGTGTGGGTGACGCATGTCGGCGGCAGCACTGGGGCCTTCGGTGGAGCTCCTATGGGGCCACGAAACGTGTGAGGGGTGTGCCGAATTGTGTGTGTGGGTGACGCTTGCGGGCGGCAGCATTGGGGCCTTCGGCGGAGCTCCTATGGGGCCACGAAATGTGTGAGGGGTGTGCCGAATTGGATGTGGGTGACGCATGCGGGCGGCAGCACTGGGGCCTTCGGCGGAGCTCCCTATGGGGCTACGAAGCGCTGTACTGGGTGGGTGAAACGCAGGGAAGAGGGGGAGGAGGGAGGAGGAGGGGGAGGAGGAGAGGAGAGGAGAGGAGAGGAGAGGACAGGACAGGACAGGAGAGGACAGGAGGACGCGGGGACCGTTTCTTCAAAACGAGGACCCAACACCACAGGATGGTTGGGAAAAAAATGAAAAAAGTGTGGGGCGCGCTCGACCGAACACGCGCGAACCCTAACGTGCGGGTCGGGTCGGGCGGGCGGACCCTAGATAGCGGGCGGGTCGAGTCGGGTCTGGCGGGCGGACCCTCAACGGGCGGGTCGGGTCGGGCGGGCGGGGCATTACAGTGTGGGGCGCGATCGACCGAGCACGCGCGAACCCTCACGGGCGGGTCGGGTCGGGCGGGCGGACCCTAGCGGGTGCATCGGGTCGGGCAGTTTCGCCGGCCGACGGCAGCTGGTTTCGCCGTCGGCAGTTTCGCCGACTGCAGCTGGTTTCGCCGACGGAGCTGGTTTCGCCGACGGATCGGGCTGGTTTCGCCGGGCGGCGAAACCAACCGGGCGAAACCAGCCGTCGGCGAAACCAGCGGTCGCCTGAAGACCAGGGCCTTACAGGGGCCCTCCAAGGCCCCTTCTGGGCCCCTGCTGGCGCCAAACGATGCCCCAAAGGGCCCCTTTCGGGCCCTCCTTTCCTTCATCCCCCATGTGGGTCGCCCCTCCATTGCCGCGCGTCCGAATGGGGGTGGGCGGCGCCAGAAGAGCGCGGAGAAGGCCGCGCGTCGCGAGGCGCGGAGCGCGATGTTAGGATGGTCGACCCGGGGGTCCGCGGAGGCACGGGCGACACGTTTTTGTTCGTCCCTCGAGATCCGAGAAGCCGCCGACTGTTGGCCGAAGGCCTCCGAAAGCCTCCGAAGAACTCCGCGGGCCGCCGAGGGCATCGGAAGATTTCCGGAGACCTCCGCGAGCTCCCACGAGCCTCCGAAGGCTTCCGCCGAGGGCCTGCGAGGGCCCCTCCCCCCCCGCAGGAAGCGGCGGAGGCACGTCCTGAGCCCCGCGGCGAACGGCGGGGACCCGTGCACCGACGACCTGATGGTCACCGCGTCCTGCGGCGCGGACGCCTGCCGCGGGCTCGGCGGGGCGCCGCCGCCGCCGGCCTGAGGGGGGCGAGGAGGAGGAGGAGGAGGAGGGATGGAGGGAGCACGGAGGGAAGAGGAGGAGCAGTGAGAGGAGGAGGAGGAGGAGGAAGAGGAGGTGGAGGAGGAGGAGCAGGAGGAGGAGGAGGAGGAGGAGGAGGAGGAGTGGAGGAGGAAGAAGAGGAAGAGGAGGAGGAGGAGGAGGAGGAGGAGGAGGATTGGAGGATTGGAGGATTGGAGGATTGGAGGAATGAAGGAATGAAGAAATTGAGGCAAGGAGGAAAGGAGGAATAGAGGAATGGAGGAGGAGGGGGAGGTGGAGGAGGAGGAGGAGGAGGAGGAGGAGGAGGAGGGAGGAGGAGGAGGAGAAGGAGGAGGAGGAGGAGGGAGGAGGAGGAGGAGGAGGAGGAGGAGGAGGAGGGAGGAGGAGGAGGAGGAGGAGGATAATGGATGGGGGCGGGGAGGTGTTGTTTGCCGGACCCATCATTTCGTTGGCATCGACAGAATTGAAGAGGAGAATGGGCAGATAAAGATTCAGATGAGGAGGACGAGGACGATGACGATGAGGAGGAGGAGGCAGTCGGATGTAGTAGCAAGGGGAGAGGGGTGGAAGTTTGATCATTCGCGATGTGCTGGTCCCTACCCGACGCCCGACTGCGGGCCTTTCTACTTTTCATCTCCCCCCTCTCAATCGGTGGGACCAGCAAGGGTGGGCGATTCGATTCCACCTTAATAGCTCCCGGGGTAAACACGCTTGATGAATTCTTGCACGTGAGCTCGAATGCCTCGGGGGAAGAAACAGGTTCTGGGCTAAGCGCTTTTGTTTGCTCACGCACGCGGGCGTTTCATCATTATCCTGATTAGCATCACCACCATCATCATCATCTTCATCATCATCATCAGCAGCATCATTATCCTTAGCCATTTTGGTTCAAGCCATTTTGGCTCAAGGTCGAAGTGTTTCCCTGGTCGCAGCCGACGGGGAGCTCAAGCTTCTTTGAGAGGCGCAGTGCCTCTACTCCTTTTTGGCCGGACATTTTACCTGTTTCGCCCTAAGCATACCTCCTTTCGGCGTGGCGTCCGCGGATGCAACCCCAGCCTGGACGCAAGGCTTGCTGCTGACGGTCACCAACATCGACTCGCGCATGGCAGCCCCCTCGCAGGACGTCAGCGGCCATATCGGTGCGCTCCGTGAGGACATGAACGCCGCAGTTGCTCGCATGGACATCCTCGAAGCCCAGCTGAGCAACCTTGAGGAGGACTCCGACTCGGCGATGCGTGGTGCTGAAGGTGTGTCTCAGCGTGTTGCTCGTCTGGTCCAGCTTGAAAGTACGGTGCAGTCGATCCAGCAGACGCTCACGGAGCTCTCTCATGATCGTGATTGTGATCATGTTGACCCTGAAGTGCCACCTGGCCATAGGCGTCAGGTTCGCAGTCCTGGATCATCACGTTCGACTGCCACGGGCTCGGTCCGGCGGGCACACACCAGGATGGAGCATGCAGGCTTGTCTTGCTGGGCTCTCCCGCCGAGTGATGGCCAGCACTTTGCGGCGCGCGGCGGTGCAAGTTCGTCTTCAGTCCTCTCCACTGGCGGATCACAGCAAGTGTATCATCAAGACCGCCCACGTGAACCGCAAGGCCATAGTTGACTTCTCTGACGCACACGCGCGCAGCACCTGCATCTCCAACTTCGACCAGAACCCGACGTCCCCAGACCCTCGTGGTGGCCAGCCTTTCTCTGTCAAAGTTCGTCGCGGCCTTGACACGCGCAGCAGGAAACTCTGCCTGGTCATGGGAAAACCGAGGAACAAGATCGATAGCATCCTCCATAGCCCTGGATAGGTTGTCGGTTCCAACGGCCTCGGCGGGGGGCATCTATGCGTTGCGATCAGCCGAAGACCCCGTTCGTTTCGCCCACCTCACGCCGAGTGACGTCAACGATGATGTAGATGTGGATATTAAAGGAGAGTGCGCCCCCTGAGCTTGGCTTAGATCAGCATGCTGACGCCCTCCTCCAGGCAGCGAAAAATGCCGCCCGTCGTCCCTTTTGATATGGCACGCTGCGGCTCTGGCAGCACACAACAGAAGTAATTCAGATGTGGTGCTCAGCTCTAGCTTTCGTAGCGATTGTATGTTTAGCAAGTCTTCGTTTCCTCACTCCTCTTCCTCGCCCCCCACTTCGTCGAGATCTATTTCGCTATCGTCGATTTCGGCTTCTCCGTTCTTAACGAAGTCTACGGTACCCTATGTTACATGAGATACGCAATGTCTGTTTGTGGCTGCGGGATGTTGCGGCAGGAATGCTTCTAGCCGGTACTCCCAGCTCCTGAACTTAGAGGAAAATCGTAGTGCTGCGCGTGCTCAGAAAACGCACGTGCACGACGGGGATGCTAGGGAGGTCGAGTGTCAGCGTCGTGGGAGCAGCGTTGGCTTTTCAGCGCATGCGGAGGCTAACGCTGGTGGCGTCCTTATTGTCCTCAATGCTCAGCTTGTTTTTCAGTTTCGCTCCATCTCTCACCATGCCGTCATTCCTGGTCGCACCCTACTCTCTCGCTGCGTGGGTCCACTCGGCATGACGTGCAGTGTGAATTGCCACATGCCCAACTCCAGTGTTGGCACCCCGCTGTGCCGCTCTACCTTGAATGCCATTATTGCTGCTCTGCCGCCAGCCACGACGTCGTTCAATTTGATTGGAGGGACTGGAACTTTACTCTTGAGGAGGAGGGGCGGATGGGGGATGATGGTCTCACGTGGCAGAGTGGCGACCGCCTGCGCCGTGATCGATTTAACCAGCTGCGCGGCAGCTGCATTGAGTTTGCCCAGGATGAGCGCACTCGCCAAGGACGAAATCGCTCGCGAGAGACGCACTCGCCCCGACTGGATAGTTGCACTCGGATCTCCCCAGTGCCTTTCTGCGGGATTCTCACCATGCAGTCCAAAGTTTGGGATCGTCTCCGAGGTCGCACACCATCTGATCACCGCCCACTCGTCGCTACCTTCCAGCGTTATGTTCCTTGGGGGGGGGCTCACTTGTCATCGGCGCTGTTTTTTGCGCATTCGCCTATGTGCCGGCGTCTGGCGCGCGGGCGCCTAATTGCCACTCCCGGTGGCCTGAGTCGTCATGCGCGTCACGCAGCAGCGAAGCATATTTTTCGTGCACGGGCACTGCCCGCACGTGCTCTCATCAAGCATAGACCCGCGCGCACATGTGCGGAACAGCATTATTGGTGCATGCGCGCGATTCGTGATGTTCGATATGGTCGTTTGCACATGCGCATTGCTGCTACTCGCACGCATGCCACGCTCGTGCGGTACTTTAACATCGAAGCTGAGTTGCGCGCGGACATCTCAGCTCTCTCATGCTAGTGGGTTTCAGGTTGCTGTGCTCCGCGAGGCAAAGACGGCGCTCGAAGCCCGCGCCGCAGCTGAGAGTCTCGAGGAGGAAGCATGCATGTATTCAGCGACAACTGAACCGAGTTCGCCGTGAACGCCATACGCGGGCCCAACTTCGCCGTTGCCTCTATCTCAAAGGCGCCCGGGGCCCCGAAGGTTCCCCCGCCTTGCCCGGGGAGATTCTGGACAAGCCCTGGCCCATCATTGGGGAAGTGTTTCTCGTGCTGTTCTCACTGGCCGCGGCCTGTGGGATGAGATTCGCGGTCTCTGTCCACGGGCCCAGGATCTGGACGCGTTTCCTCGGTGGTCTTTTGGAGCGCGATTATTTCAACGCGTTGCTCATGGGAAGGCGCAGCGCGGCCCCTGGGCCGGGCGGTGTCCAATGCGCATGTTGGGCCATGTCTGAAGGCCTTGGTATTGCGTGCGATCTGTAGCAGGATATGCCTACTACATCCAGCGTGCGCGCGTCGTCCAGCACGCAGGAGATGCCCCCAGCATTCCCGCCAAAAAGAAAGCACTCGGCTGACGCGGCCACAGGTGCATGCCGTTCGCCTGAGTGTACTCGGCCTCTTTCGCTCTCTGACACCGATTGCATGTCGCCCTCGCTCGCGTTCGCGCGCCGTTTGAACGCCGTCGCTGCAGCCTCTGTCGATTGCAGTCAGAAGGACGGGGGCCACGGGAAGGGGCGCGCCCTTTAACGTCGCCGAAGCGGAAGCATAGGTCCTGGACATGCGGGGCGCGGACCAGAGGCATGCAGTTGAGTTATTGACGGTTTTGCCCGATGCTTCCCCGCCCATGTCATTGCGCGGCGGATACTTGCAGCGCCCTTCGCCATGGGCGCGCCGCCCGCCATCGCGCAACAAAGCCTGGATCACTCTAAGGGAGAAAAGGCTGAGCCTGAGATTGATCGAGCGAGGCGTTCGCCAGGGCGGCCCTGCATCGATGGTCGTTCCCGCGCTCTCTACCGACCCGATTGCTAGATGGCTGATCTGGCGTAGTGGAAGACACCTAGCTCGGGTGCGGGCTTATGCTGACGCATGGCTTTTCATTCTTACGAATGTCCTCAATGACTTCCCTCGGCTCCTCCACCTCGTCGGCCTTCTTGGTAGCGGTGTCGGCTTGCGTCTCAACTTCAAGAAGTACGTGGCTCTCCTGGTTGGCAATGCTACGTGTGATTCATTTTCGCTGGAAGTTTTGCGAGGGCCTGGGGGGGCCGTGTTCGGCACTTTCGATTGTGAAGTTATGCAGGTATCTCGGGGTCTCGATTGGCCCTGAAGCCTGGAAACATCAGTGGGAATAGGTTATGCCTGCTTTTGTCGGCCGTTACCGTCGTTCTCTTCGCCAGCAGGGGTCGAGCCTCTGCCAGGCCATCTCTACCTACCAGAGCCCGTGCATCTCGCAGTTGCAGTTTACGCTTCAGTGCCACTCCCCGTCGGCGCCGCCGGTTGCAAGCAACGGGCGCGCCATGCAGCTTTTGAGCGCCAGGCGCAGCTTCTCTCAGCATATGGCCACAGGTCTCAAGGCCCTTGGTCTTACGATTGAATTCCCGAACTTGCAGAGTATAGGATATGCATGCCAGTTGCGGTCGTGGTCCAAGTGCCGTCCACTACGGCCTGCGCTCGAGCGACTCCAGCACGTGCTTGAGAGTGATGACATGTGTATTGCGCGCGGCCTCCCTGGTTGGTGGAAGAAGAGTTGTTGGCAGACATCCAGACTGCAGCGAATCTGTTCGCCTCCATATTTGCCTCGCTACCCTCTGAGATTAGTCCGAAGTCCATTCAAAGGTTTTATGATCGCAAGCTCCTCGAAGCCCTCCCCGTGGACCTCAAATACTGCGTCAAGAGTGGTCCCCCTCCCCCCGCGCCCCACAAAGTCTTTCTACGTGGAGAAGCAACGTCGCCCCGCACACCGTCATGACTCCTTGATCAATCGTGTTCGCTACGTTGTGAACAAGGTCCCGTGGGTACCTTGGGCCGTTGTGAAAATGGTCCCGTGGGTACCTTGGGCTTGCGGTGCCAGGCCTTGCGTGTCGTGGTGCCTGCACCACCTCTAGAGTTCATTGTGCTCCGCGACGATGTGTCTGGGGCTGTCCGAGCCCTTTCATGTGTGCATCTGGACGATCTCAAGCACTGGGACGTGTGCCCGAAGTTGCGTGCGCCTTTCCTGATCACGATGGTGGTGATTGGTTGTCTATGCTGATATTGACCTCCTCCCTCGTCCCCTCCCCTTCTGCAATGCTTCGATCTGCTAGCTGCTGTGATGCCGTTGTCCATGCGCACGCGGCTGTGCGGATGGGCAGCCATGTGATTGTTGAGCAAGCTTTTTCTGCATGAGTGCGCCTCCACTCGAGACGCCACGAGGCCATCAGACGTGCTTGGGGTGAAGTACGAAACATTTCAAAAGGGCAGATGTCCGCAATGCCGGTTAACAAATCATCAACAGCATCATCATCCTCATCATCACCATTTCCACCATCTCCATCACCATCATAATCCATATCACCATTTTCGGTATCATCATCGCCACCATCATCGTCATCATCAGCAGCATCATCACCAGCATCAGCATCATCATCATCATCATCGTCGTCCTCAGTATCACCAACACCGTCACTATCCATCGTCATCGGCTCACCTGAATCATCCTCGTCAGCATCAACAGCACCATCATCATCACCACCACCAGCATCATCATCAACATCAGCATCCGCATCAACGCCAACTTCACCAGCATTATGACCACCACCACAGCCACCACCAACATCAGTACCATCACTATCCATCGTCATCGGCATCACCCGAATCATCAGCGTCAGCATCATCATCATCATCATCGTCATCAGCATTATCGTCAGCAGCAGCGGCGTCAGCATCAGCATCAACAGCATCATCACCACCATCAGCATCATCACCACCATCAACATCATCACCAGCAGCATCAACATCACTGCGTCCTTCGCATCTCCCAAACGACGCCCCAGGCATTCGATCGGGGTTGGCAAGGGGGGTGGTCGGGGCGCATCCGAGGCAACGCGTCGGCGACCTGCAAGGACTGCGAGTGGGGCGAATGGAGCGAATGGGGCGACTGCTCCTGCGCAGGCCCACGGGCGCGGCGTCGCCGCCCAGACGGATGGTGAGGAAGAGACTCGGACGAGGACGACGACGACGACGACGAGGAGGAGTAGGAGGACGAGGAGGACGAGGAGGAGGAGGAGGAGGAGGACGAGGAGGAGGAGGAGGACGAGGAGGAGGGGAGGAAGAGGAGGGGGAGGAGAACGAGGAGGAGGAGAACTCGGAGGAGGAGGAGGAGGAGGACGAGGAGGACACGGAGGAGGAGGAGGCGGAGGCGGAAGAGAAGGAGGAGGAGGAGGAGGAGTAGCAGGAGGAGGAGGAGGATGAAGAGGAGGAGGCGGATGTCGAGGAGGAGGAGGAGGAGGAGGACAATGATGAGGAGGAGGAGTAGGAGGAGGAGGTGGAGGAGGAGGACGAGAAGAAGGAGGAGAGGCCGGGTGATGGTGAAGACCCTCGTCGTTTTGATATGGTTTTCACCGAGTGGAACGCTCCTTCATCTCTACAAACTTTGATGTTGTGTTGTCATGTTAAGTTCGCCGTGGTCCGCTCATAACATGCTTCTCTCGTTATATCGTTATCTCGTGTTCTCTCTCTCTCTCTCTCTTTCTCTGTCTTGGTCTCTCTCCCTCTTTTCTCTCTCTCTCTCTCTCTCTGTGTTTATCTCCTGCACCAGGCCAACGCATGCCGATGCGACACCAATCCATTGCCAACAAATGCCAGCGCCAATGCAATGTGAATGGGGGAATCCTTTCGCTCCGTGGATTTCAATCAGGGTCCTTTTTGTGGACGGTGTCATTACGAGTCCTTCCTCGAAGGATTTCAATCGGAATGCCTCTGTGGAGGGTTTCGATACGGATCTTCCGGTGGAGGGTTTCGCTAGGAATCCTTCTTGTGGGGGGTTCAGTAGGAGTCCTTCTGCGGAGGGGGCCATATGACTCGCCAGCGCAATGCCAACGCAATGCCGAAGCAGTGCCATCGCAATGCCGAAGCAGTGCCATCGCAATGCCAATGGAATGCCAATGCCATGCCAATGCGGAGGAGCCTTTGTTGTAGATGTTAAAAGAAATCCTATTTCTGGGGGGGTCAATCGGAATCGTTGTGCGACGGGAGGCAGAAGGACTCGCTAGCGCAATGCCAACGCAGTGCCCAATCCAATGCCAATGGGGGAATCCTTTCGCTCGGTGGATTTCAATCAGAATCCTTTGTGTCCGTCACTGGGGGGATGTTGAGGACTCCGACTCTGAGGGCGGTGGACGATGTGTTCGCTCGAAGGTTGCTTTTGATCCTGTCCAACACGGGCGTTCTCCTGACCAGATGTTTCTTGATCGGGCCGCCTCAGCCATCGTGATACCAGGTCGCGAAGGCCCTGCGTTCAGGCCCGGCAAGCGTAGAAGGATAGACAGCAAGGGCGGGAACTACAGGCCCGCCCTCGGCGCATGCACGGCTCTGCCATTGCCCCCCCCCCCCCCCCCGAGGGGCTGTCCCCGCGGAGGCTGCCAGGGGCCGTCGGCCCCCCTGGGCGGCCCTGTCCCACGTGGTGTTGCTCGTTTCGTGCGGGTTCTACACTACGGGCACGGCGGGGCACCTCCTGTTGGATTGCTCCTCTGGCACCGTAGGCCATCGCCTCTCTGAGGGGGCCCACAGGAATCGTCGGCAGTTTTTTGGCTGGGCTTCATCCCGCGGATGGAAGGCGAGGGGATTCTCGGAGAATCTCCGCCCCTCGGCCCCTTTTGGGCGCGGACCCCGAGGCTCACTGGGTCAGGCTCTTGCAGGGCCAAAAGTGTGGGGCCGAGGCGGGGAGCAGCGCAGGTGGTGCGCACTTTACTTGATCGCACCTTGCCTGCTCTCCTTCCTCTTTCCCCTTTTCCTTTCTTCTGCCTGCGCCTCGCCCCGTGGTCCTCTCGGTGGGGGTGTGGCGGATGCCAGGCGCGGGGCGGTCACGCGTGATTGCTCCTTTTTTCGAGCTCGCCTGGCGCCCTGTTGGAGCGCGGCGTCCGCCAGCTAGTGCCGCTTCCTCCTCTTCCTCCTCCTCCTCCTCATCGGCCTGCCCCCTCCCGTAACGCAGAAACCAGCACAAACACGATCGGAGTGGGGACCGGCGCGTGCTCTCGATAGAAACAAACAAGCTTCGCCCGGGGACATTCACTCAGTGGAGAGGGGTCCAATTTGGTTTGAGTGTCCTTCGCTGTCTGCGTTGTGGTACCACTGAAGCAGTATCGGTCGTAGTGGGTCCGGCGAAGCACAAGTGATCAACAAACAGGGTGGCAGTCGGGTAGCACTTGGGTCATTTGAGCGTTGGGATTGCGGACATGACCCAAGTGGTGCCACTTGGGTCATGCCTGTCGAAGTGGCTTTTGATATGGCTCACTTGGCACCAATCAGATGTTTGTCGTTTCGACCTTAGCCCCATGGTAGCGTACTCAAAATCAGTCGAGAACCACGTTTGGCATATCGGTCTTAGTCGGCTCTGATATGACTTAAGTGGTAAACTATTGGCCTCATGGCTGGCCTCTCGGACAATTGTTCGGGGCCTCTTGGTAGCCTTATGAGGGTATGTTGGACGGCTCTTGGGGGCCCCTTCCTTGGGGGTTCATGGGGTGCCTCATGCGGCCTCTTGGGGGCTTATTTGATGCATGTTGGGGCCTCCTTGGGGGTGCGCCTCAATGGTCAATGGCCTCTGGGGGCCTCCTGGGGTCACCTTTGGGTGGAGGTCTCGACATGGATCTCATGGATCTCATGGTCTAGTGGGGCGGCCCCTCTTGGGTGTCTCTTGGGCACTGTTCGGAGGAACTTATCGGTAGAACCGTTATTTGGGCCGTATTGGTGCGTTGCAGGCCCTGACGCAAGCGTGTCAGGGCAATCAAAGGTTGTCGTTCCTTCGAGCCCTTTTGCGGGTCATCTTGGGGCCTTCTTCGGGCGTCTTGGGGGCCTCTAGCGCTGTCTTGACACCATGGTGGGCCGTCATGGAGCGCTCTTTGGCAGCCTCGGGGTCCTGTTTGACCGTCTGGGGCCTCCTGGCGGGCAACGTGCAGCGGCAAAGCCCAAATGGTCTGCGGTGGCTGGCGGGGACGCCCAAGAACTCTGCGACATCGGGGGTCTGGGCCTCTGAGTGCTCAGAGTTCAGTGTTGGATATGCTTGTGGACCTGAGGACGCTCCACGCAGGTTCCTCGCGGCACAGTGGCGGACATGAGTTCGACGATGTGGTGATAGCACCGTCTCACCCTTTCGCAGTCGAGTTACGCCGCGTCCCTGTTACGCCGCGCATGTTGCGACGTCGGCGTCAGGCAGTCCGTCGTCGACCGCGTGTGGCCTGAGGCAGGTCGGGCGGAGAGGGGAGGGAGGAGCGGACGGGGAGGGGAGGCGGGCGGAAGGGGAGTGCGCAGAGCCGTGCAGTGGGCAGACTGTCCCTCCGCCTCGCCGCGCTGGCCACCAGCATCGCCACGTGCGCGTCCCGCGCTCCCCACGCCCGCTCTCCCCTTCATCCCCATCCTGCTCATGCTGCGCCTCGTGCTGTTCCTTCCCCTCCTCCTTCTCCTCCTCCTCCTCCTCCTCCTTCTCCTCCTCCTCTTCTTTCATACTCCTCCTCCTCCCCCTCCTCTTTCATACTCCTCCTCCTCCTCCGCCTCCTCCTCCTCGTAGTCCTCCTCCTTCTTCTCCTCTTCCTCCTCCTCCGGCTCCTCCTCCTCCTCCTCCTCCTCCTCCTCCTCCTCCTCGTAGTTCTCCTCCTCGTCGCGCTGCGCTCTCCATACATTCCCTCCGATCGTCACGCCCTTCTCGCCATCAGTCTCTGGTTTGAACCCATGTCTTCCTCCAGTCTGCTCCGACGTCGTGCGCAGAGGCCGTGGCCACTTGGGTTCCAGGCTGTCTCTTCCGCAGGTGCGAGCCATCCCTGGAGGAAGGTCAACGGCGTGATGGTGGGAACGATTTCCGTGCATCTCTCCGCGGGAACGTTTCCTTGAATGTTTTCCGTGAGACCTTGAGACTTTCGGCCTGGAAGGCCGCGTCGAATCACCACGACGGTCGGGGTTGAGAACACGGTGCTGAGAAGTCAGATTTGCACAGATTTGAGAGCCATGGCCAAGACGGGAACTAAATTAGCCTGACGAAGGACCCAACCATATGCAGGTGTGAGCACCGCAATTGTGATTCCCTTTTTCGGTGGCGATCCCTATGAGGCAACGAACCGTGCTAGGGGTGTTCCGAAATGAGTGGCGTGGTACACAACGCGAACGAAAACGATTGATTTGAGTACGTAGGGGGACTGAGCGCGGGTGAATCTGAGCGCGAGTGCGTCTGACTGTGAATGAATCTGCGTGCGAGCGAATCTACGTGCATGAATGCGAGTATGACAAAGCATGGTGCGATTGAATATGAATGACAATAGTTTGAGAATGACTGCCTCTGAATACTCGTGACGCTGAGCGTGGCCGCCGCAAGGAGCTTCCCCGGGACTCCCCGACGGCATCGCCCGCGCGCCGCGACGCCACCGCGAGGATCGCGCCCGTTTCCTCCCCTTTTTTTTTCCCCTCTTTGCCCGCGCACTCAAAAGTCCAAGGCTGCGGGCGCAGCGCAGCGCGGAGTCCCAGCGACGCGCGCAGGTCGGCCCGGAGGGGTCCCAGCGACGCGCGCGGGTCGTCCGCTGCGCGCAGCAAAGAAAGCTAGCTGGCTGGCCGATAGCGGGCAAGGCTCCTGCCGCCGGGCAGAGCGACGACGGGCGAGCGAGGCGCGGAACTCCGACGGCCACCGACGGAGGTGTGCTAGGTGAGGGAAACGCATGCGGACTGCGCCACGGGGACCTTCGGTGCAGCTCCCTATAGGGGCCACGAAACGTGTGAGGGGTGTGCCAAAATGGGTGCGCGGGACGCATGCGGGCACACCCATTGGGGCCTTCGGTGGAGCTCCCCATGGGGCCCCGAAACGTGTGAGGGATGTACCGAAATGGGTGTGCGGGACGCATGCGGGCACACCCAGTGGAACCTTCGGTGGACCTCCCTATGGGGCCACGAAGCGTGTGAAGGGTGTACCGAAATGGGTGTGCGGGACGCATGCGGGCACACCCACTGGGACCTTCGGTGGAGCTCCTTATGGGGCCACGAAACGTGTGAGGGGTGGGCCGAAATGGGTGCGCGGGACGCATGCGGGCACACCCACTGAGACCTCCGGTGGACCTCCCTATGGGGCCACGAAGCGTGTGGGGGGTGTGCCAAAATGGGTGTGCGGGACGCATGCGGGCACACCCGCGGGGACCTTCGGTGGAGCTCCCTATGGGGCCACGAAGCGTGTGAAGGGTGGGCCGAAATGGCTGTGCGGGACGCATGCGGGCACACCCACTGGGGCCTTCGGTGGAGCTCCCTATGGGGCCACGAAGCGTGTGAGGGGTGTGCCGAAATGGGTGTGCGGGACACATGCGGGCACACCCACGGGGACCTTCGGTGGAGCCCCCTATGGGGCCCCGAAACGTGTGAAGGATGTGCCGAAATGGGTGTGCGGGACGCATGCGGGCACACCCACTGGGACCTTCGGCGGGGCTCCCTATGGGGCCACGAAACGTGTGACGGTGTACCGAAATGGGTGTGCGGGACGCATGCGGGCACCCACTGGGACCTTCGGTGGAGCTCCCTATGGGGCCACGAAACGTGTGAGGGGTGGCCGAATGGGTGTGCGGGACGCGATGTTGGGCACCCACTGAGACCTTCGGTGGAGCGCCCTATGGGGCCACGAAACGTGTGAGGGGGTGTGCCGAAATGGGTGTGCGGGACGCATGCGGGCACACCCACTGGGACCTTTGGTGGAGCTCCCTATGGGGCCACGAAACGTGTGAGGGGTGTGCCAAAATGGGTGTGCGGGACGCATGCGGGCACACCCACGGGGACCTTCGGTGGAGCTCCCTATGGGGCCACGAAGCGTGTGAGGGGTGTGCCGAAATGTGTGTGCGGGACGCATGCGGGCACACCCATTGGGACCTTCGTTAGAGCCCCCTATGGGGCCACGAAACGTGTGAGGGGTGTGCCGAAATGGGTGTGCGGGACGCATGCGGGCACACCTTGACATTCGGTGGAGCTCCCCATGGGGCCCCGAAACGTGTGAGGGGTGTGCCGAAATGGGTGATGACGGTGATGATCATGGTGGGAGGAGGAAAAGAAGGAGGAGGAGGAGGAGGAGGAGGAGGAGGAGGAGGAGGAGGAGGAGGAGGAGGAGGAGGAAGAGAGGAGGACAGGAGGAGGAGAGAAGAGGAGGAGAGGAGAGGAGGACGCGGGGCACCTTCTCTTCAAAACGTGGACCCAACACCACAGGACGGTTGGGAATTAGCCGGGCGAAGAACCCAACCATATGCAGTTGTCAGTACCGCAGCTGCGGGTTTCATCTTCCATGGAACTCCCCATAGGATTACGGAACGTGTGAGGGGTGTGCCGCGATGGGTGCCACTGGGGCATTCGGCGAAGCTGCCTATGGGGACATGAAACACGCGCGGGGCGTGCCGACATGGGTGGCGGAAACGCATGTGCAGGCCGCCACTGGGGCCTCCAGTGGAGCTCCCTATGGGTCCCCGAAACATGATGCTGCTGCGGGGGGGGGGCCGGGATGGGTGGCGGAGACGCATGTAAGCGCCGCTACTGGGGCCTTCGGTGGAGCTCCCTATGGGGCCACGAAGCGCGTGAGGGGTGTACTGGGATGTGTGGCGGGGACGCATGTGAGCGCCGCCACTGGGGCCTTCGGTGCAGCTCTCTATGGGGCCACGAAACGTGTGAGGGGTGTGCCGAATTGGGTGCGGGTGGTGACGCATGCAGGCGGTGCCACTGGGGCCTTCGGTGGAGCTCCCTATGGGGCCACGAAACCTGTTGTTGTGAGGGGCGTGCTGGGATGGGTGGCGGGTGCGCATGTGAGCGCGGCCGCTGGAGCCTTCGGTGGAGCTCCCTATGGGGCCACGAAGCGTGTGAGGGGTGTGCCGAATTGGGTGGGTGTGGGTGACGCATGTGAGCGCCGCCACTGGGGCCTCCGGTGGATGGGGCCACGAAACCTGTCAGGGATGTGCCCAAATGGGTGTGCGGGACGCATGCGCATGTGAGCGCCGCCACTGGGGCCTTCGGTGGAGCTCCCTATGGGGCCACGAAACGTGTGAGGGGTGTGCCGAATTGGGTGTGCGGGACGCATGCGGGCGGCAGCACTGGGGCCTTCGGTGGAGCTCCCTATGGGGCCACGAAACGTGTGAGGGGTGTGCCGAATTGGGTGTGCGGGACGCATGCGGGCGGCAGCACTGGTGCCTTCGGCGGAGCTCCCTATGGGGCCACGAAACGTGTGAGGGGTGTGCCGAATTGGGCGTGCGGGACGCATGCGGGCGGCAGCACTGGGGCCTTCGGTGGGGCTCCCTATGGGGCCACGAAACGTGTGAGGGGTGTGCCGAATGGGTGTGCGGGACGCATGCGGGCGGCAGCACTGGGGCCTTCGGTGGAGCTCCCTATGGGGCCACGAAACGTGTGAGGGGTGTGCCGAATTGGGTGTGCGGGGCGCATGCGGGCGGCAGCAGGGGCCTTCGGTGGGGCTCCCTATGGGGCCACGAAACGTGTGAGGGGTGTGCCGAATTGGGTGTGCGGGACGCATGCGGGCGGCAGCACTGGGGCCTTCGGTGGAGCTCCCTATGGGGCCACGAAACGTGTGAGGGGTGTGCCGAATTGGGTGTGCGACGCATGACGCATGCGGGCGGCAGCACTGGGGCCTTCGGTGGGGCTCCCTATGGGGCCACGAAACGTGTGAGGGGTGTGCCGAATTGGGTGTGCGGGACGCATGCGGGCGGCAGCACTGGGGCCTTCGGTGGGGCTCCCTATGGGGCCACGAAACGTGTGAGGGGTGTGCCGAATTGGGTGTGCGGGACGCATGCGGGCGGCAGCACTGGGGCCTTCGGTGGGGCTCTCTATGGGGCCACGAAACGTGTGAGGGGTGTGCCGAATTGGGTGTGGGGACGCATGCGGGCGGCAGCACTGGGGCCTTCGGTGGGGCTCCCTATGGGGCCACGAAACGTGTGAGGGGTGTGCCGAATTGGGTGTGCGGGACGCATGCGGGCGGCAGCACTGGGGCCTTCGGTGGGGCTCCCTATGGGGCCACGAAACGTGTGAGGGGTGTGCCGAATTGGGTGTGCGGGACGCATGCGGGCGGCAGCACTGGGGCCTTCGGTGGGGCTCCCGGTGGGGCTCCCTATGGGGCCACGAAACGTGTGAGGGTGTGCCGAATTGGGTGTGCGGGACGCATGCGGGCGGCAGCACTGGGGCCTTCGGTGGGTATGGGGCCACGAAACGTGTGAGGGGTGTGCCGAATTGGGTGTGCGGGACGCATGCGGGCGGCAGCACTGGGGCCTTCGGTGGGCTCCCTATGGGGCCACGAAACGTGTGAGGGGTGTGCCGAAGTGGGTGTGCGGGACGCATGCGGGCGGCAGCACTGGGGCCTTCGGCGGAGCTCCCTATGGGGCTACGAAACGCTGTACTGGGCGGGTGAAACGCAAGGAAGAGGGGGAGGAGGGAGGCGGAGGAGGAGGAAGGAGGAAGGAGACGCGGGGCACCGTCTCTTCAAAACGAGGACCCAACACCACAGGATGGTTGGGAAAAAGTAGATTGCAGGCCAGTGAATTGTTGCCGCTGCTGTTTTCCGGTCAAGAGACAGGTTGTTCCAAGCGGGGTTGAAGGTCGAGTCTAATCTGTGCCCGATGTGTTGTCGTGAGCCCGAGACCGACCTCCACCGCTGCTGGACGTGCCCTGAGAATGCGAAGATGTCCCATTTGCATTCCCACCCAGAATTAAATCGATCATGCCGTAGCGGGGGCGGAGGAGCACCCTTGCTATTAGTTAAGAGGGGCCATTCCTGAGATTTGGAGTTCAATCCACGAGCCGCCCGACGACCTCGCCGTCGGGCTGGATCCCTCGTTACCCGTCTCTCCCCTCCTCCCGCCTGGCGTTTCCCCCCACCCGCTCCCGCGTGGGCTGCGCGAGGGGGGGCGGATCTGGCCGGCGGGGGCGGCTCGGGGGCCTTGTTCGGGCCACCCTTTGCTCCTCAGGGCCTCTTGGGCGGTTGTGAGCGTTGACCGGGGAGCCGACCCTCGGGACCCTGGAGCCATCTGAAGTCGACTACACACAAGAGTGACCCTTCGCCGGAGTGACCTTTGGTGCAGGCTCACCGGGGCCCCCCCGACCGCTGAGCGAGATGCGATAGTGGTTGCTTGCGCCCTTGGATTTGGCCACCTTACGCCCCCTCAGTCCGCGCACCAAAGGTCACTCTTACCCAGGGTCACTCTTGCGTGTCACCGGTGAAAGTCTAGCAATGTTGGAGGTGCTGTTCCAGGTCCCAGGCAAAGCAGCAACCGTTCCGAGCTGTTCGCCTTTGAGGAAGCCGCTCGGGCAACCCAGGGCAGAAGCCTCACCTACCTCACTCACAGTGCACCTGTCCAGAGAAGGTCTCTTTGGGCTACGGGCCAAAGCGTGCTGGAAGCCAAAGAGAAGCAATGACCTCTTGAAGCAGGTGAGTGGGCTTGCCCTGGATAGGGATATTGAAGTTGTCAAGATTGAGAGCCACGCCAAGGAATCATAGTTCGAGCGTGCCTCACCCGAGGTGAGGTCTCTTTTCGCGCCCAAGAGTCTGGTCGACAAACTTGCTGAGAATATGTCCCCTGAGGCACAAGGCCCACCTGGAGCCGTTGAGACCTTGCGTGAGCTGGAGGTGGAGTCGAAGGATATCCGCCGCCGCCTCGTCGCCACTTTGGCGGAGATGCCAGCGTCCCGCCCTGTTTCGGAGTTGAATTCGGCTCTGGGGACCTCCCGACCCAAGCTCGACCTGAGGCAGGCGTTTGCTGACACGTTGCATTCCCTTGGCCCGAGGTTATCGACCGTCGCCGTTGGCATTGTCGCCCGTGCGGTTCAGAGCCCTGTAAGAGATCCAAGGGTGCCATAATTAGATGGCTCCGAGAGCCTTACTGTGCCTCCGTCGTCGTGAACCTTTGGCCCCGAGTACGGAAGCTCAGACTCGCGATGGCTTGACTGTGCATGTCTCTCACACTATGCGGTGGCGGGAGGTGGGGGGCGGGCTCTCGGAAAGAACTGATTTTTGTTTGCTCGACTTGTGGTGGTTTGGGGGCAGACCACTACAGGCGTACTGGGAAGCTGTTGTAAGAATGCCAGCCTCCCACGCGAACGGGAGTGTCTTATTTGAGGGCCCTCGAGAAGGGCCTCGCCCTAGGCCACACGGAGCTGGCCAGGAAAATTAAAAATCAATTCCCAGGTGGAGCCGCGCGCAGCACATCGTCTACAGCCGGCCCAGATAAGTAAGTCGACCCTGCCAAGTCAAGGGTACCCTTGTGTCCTGTGTCTCGCGACCCATGCTTCCTACATTCCTGTGGCAATGTGGCCCTCGGAAGGGTCTTGTGTCCTCTCGCATGTCCTATCCAATCGAGTCCGACTGTACAGTAATGTAAAAAGTACTGGTTCTGTCCTGCACACTTTATCCTGCCAGTCCTCCTGTTCATCCTCGTGGTGCTCATCCTTCCCCTGTCGTCACGCTATCAGTCCCTCTGTCCAAAGTTACCATCCGTTGCTCCCCCGCGTTCTCCCCTGCTGCCCGCGTCCTCCACGCCCTCCTGTTCCTCCGTCTCGTGTTCCTTCCCCTCTGTCTCCTGCTCCACCGTCTGGTGGTCGACCTTCGCCGCCTGAGTGTCCTCTCTTCACGCTGCTACCTCCCCCGTCCTCTCACTCGACTCTTCACCGTTCACTCCTCACTCCCCACCCTCCTTGTTCTCGTCCACTCCTCCTCCTTCCCCCGTTCGTACTCCACCCTGCTGCTCTCCACGTACCCCCTCTGGTTCCTGATCGCCTCGCGCCGCCTGCAGGGCAGCGCATCCGGAACCGCGGCATCGCCAAGCAGCCCAACTCGTGCGGCCGCCCGTGCGAGGAGCGATAGATGCAGCCACCAATCGACCACCCCCTCTCCTTCCATTCACACCCGTCATTTCTTCCTTCTCCTAACCATCCATCCCCGCTCCCCCTTCCGCCCTCCGTCCTCCTCCCTCCTCCCTCCTCCTCCGTCCTCTTCACTCCTCCCTCCTCCGTCCTCCTCCTCTCTCGGGCGAGTGGTTGGTTTCAGCACCCCCGAGGAGTGTCGCCAGTGAATATTGCACGGGCCCGTTCGCGTCCAGATTGTGGGGATGTCTCGGGCGGTTTGCTTTGTTTCTTCCTGCCTCAACATCCGCCGCATTCGGAGCAGGTCTTGAGATCGTCTCGGGCGAGGCGTTGGTGTTCTCACCCTCAAGCGGAGCCGCCAGGGGGGATTGTATGGGCCCGTTCGCGCCCAGATTGCGGGGATGTCTCGAGCTCTTTCCTTGTTTACACCATGAAAATCCTCCCCGACGGCGCCAGCTCCTCCTTCTCATCACCTTCCTCCTCTTCCTCCTCATCCTCGTTCTCCTTCTCCTTCTCCTCTTCCTCTTCCCCACGAAACAACGGGGATGGTGATGATGCTGTTGATGGTACTACTGCTGCTGCTGCTGCTGCTGCTGCTGAAGGTGGTGTTGATGATGATGATGCTGATGATGATGATTATGATGTTGTTGCTGCTGATGCTGATGAAGATGCTGATGATGATGATGATGATGATGATGATGATGATGATGATGATGATGATGATGATGATGATGGCGACGATGATGACGACGATGGTGCTGATGATGCTGGTGGTGGTGATGATGGTAATGACGGTGGTGACGAGGATGATAATGATGCTGATGATGACGATGAGGACGATGATGATATTGATGATGAGGATGGGGATCAGGATGGTGATGTGGATGAGGAGCGTTAGGATGGTGATGCGGCGGCTGATGATGATGAGGATGACGATTGTAAGGGTGAGAAGGAGGATGAGGGTGATACCAATGATGACAAGGATGATGATGGTGATGGCGATACTGGTAATACTGTACCTGATGACGGCCATCATGATGGTCTACATCGTAACAGCGTTTGGGGTTGTCTCTGGCGAGGTGCCCAGATTTCGGGGATGCCTCGAGCGTTCTCTCTGTGTGTGTGCGTGCGTTCCGCCTCAACACCTCATGCTTCCGGAGCAGGTGCCCAGGAGGTCTCGGGCCAGGCGCTGGTGCTCGCACCCCCAACGGGGGGGCGGGTGGGGATGCCAGGGAGTTGCCTCACGAGCCCGCTCGCGCCCGGATGACGGGGGATGTCCCGAGCGGGGTTGCTTGGCTGCGCCCTCATCATCCCCCGCTCTCGGCTATCGGCGCAGACGTTGAGAGCTTTTCGGGCGAGGCGCTGGTTTCGGCACGCCCGCCGGTGGTCGTCAGGGGGCTGCTGCCCGGGCCCGTTCGCACCCAGATTGCAGGGGGATGTCTTTAACGGTTTGCCTGCGTGCACCTTCAACATCATCCGTTGTGGGAGCAGGGTTTGAGGATGCTTCGGGCGAGGCGGCGGTTTTCGCACCACGGGGGGGGCCAGAGTTCGAGGATGTCTCTGGCGGTCTCCATGTTTTAGTTGCCAACTTCGTCCGTTTTCAACGCAGGGTCTGAGGATGTCTCTCTCAGGCGAGGCGTTGGCTTCGGCACCCCAGGGGGCCCAGAATGTGAGGATGTCGCAGGTGGTTGTCTTAGTCCACTGGCCATACTTAGACCCATGCGAAAACGTTCGTTCGCACTGCAGAGGCTCACTCGCACTCAAACTTATTCACAGTTAGACACCTTCAGTCTGTCAATGGTCAAACCCGCTTTGATTCAAATGTTCTGGCGCTTAGGCACTCGCGTCAGACACATATGTGGAGCTCCACGCAGTGAGTGTTTGTTCGGACTGCGCCGAGCACACGAGACGCCCGTCTCCTCTTCCTCCGCCGCTTCTGCATTCGCACGACTTGTTCATTGAATTCGTATCATTTAGACTCGCTCACCATTCATATTCATTCACATTCAGATTCGTAATCACATTTAGCTGCGCCTGTACTCAGATGATTTACGCTGAGGCTTGCCCACCGCTCATATTCACTCATATGCATATGTTCTTCCTCACTCAGACTCAATCACATCAGTTCCTCATCCGACTCACCCATGTTCAGAGTCATACGCACACACAACATGTGAGGATGCCTCAAGGGTGTGCGGCAGGGGGTATGGCGTGGGCCCGTTCGCGCCCAGATTGTTGGGAGGTCTCAGGCGGTTTGCAGATTTGCGTTCCAAACATGCTCTGCTTTCGGAGCAGATTGTGAGGATGTCTCAAGCAGGGGGGGGGGGGCAGGGGGGTATGACACGGTCCCGTTCGCGCCCAGAATGGTGGGATGCCTAATGCGGTTTTCTGGTTTGCGTCCCAAGCGTGTTCTGCTTTCGTAGCAGCGCGTGGGGATGTCTCAAGCGAGGCGCTGGTTTCAGATCTCCCAGGGAGGGGGGGCGGGGGGGGTATTGCACGGGCTCCTTCGCACTCAGAGTGTGGAGATGTGTCATGCGGTGTTCTTGTTTGCGTGCCCAGTATCTTTTCTTTTCGAAGCAGGTTGTGGGGATGTCTCAAGCGAGGTGCTGGTTTCAGCAGTCCCAGCAGGGGCGGCAGAGGGGGTGTTGCAAGGGGCCGCTCGCGCCTAGATTGTGGGGATGGTTGAGGCGGTTTGCCTGTTTGCAAGCCCAACATCCTTTGCTTTCGTAGCAGTGCGTTGGGAAGCGCTGGCTATCGCACCCCAAGGGCCCCAGGCTGCGAGGATGTCTCAGGCGGTTTGCGCGTTTTCGGTTGAGGCGCCAGGACGCCCCAGGAGGCATCAGGAGGCCCTAGAAAGCCCCAGGACTCCCCAGGAGGCCGCAGGATGTCCCAGGAGGCTCCAGGAAACTCCAGGAGGTCGCAGGAAGCCCCAGGGGACTCCAGAGGGTGCCCAGGAGGCCCTAGGAGGCCACATGAGGCTGCAGGAAGCGCCAGGAGGCTTTAGGAGTGCCCCTCTCTCCCGGGGCTCGAATCCTTTTTGTGCTTTACGTATGTTCCCGTGTAGTTCCCGTCTCTTGAGGTTCGAGTCTTCGGTGTCTTACGCATGTCCCTGTGAATTGCCCCTCTCCTGAGACTTGAATCTGGTTTGTTTGATTGATGTTCCTATTGGTTGCCCTTCTCGTGGGGCTTAAATCCTATATGTTTTGCGCGTGGTCTCATATATTTAATCGCTTCGCTCATTCCACCGGCCCATATTGTCGCACCGTTGTGGGCTAGCCGAGTTTGGGAGCCTCTTGGGGGCTGTTTTGGGGCCTCTTGGGACCTCTTTTGGGCCTCTTGGGCGCCTCTTGGGGCGTCTTGGGGGCCTCTTGGGGGCCCTTTGGGGCCTTTTTGGGGCCTCCTGGGCGCCTTCTGGGGCGGAGGGCTCGATTTTTCAGTTCTCGGTTCCCCTCTTGAGCCCCTCTTGGGCCCGTCTTGGGGCCTCTTGGTCCGTCTTGGGCGGCACTTGGGCCGTCTTGGGGGCCCTCCTGGGCCGTTCCGGGGCCGTCTTGGGAGCCTCGTGGGCCGTCTTGGAGCGGTCTTGGGGGCCTCTTGGGCCGTCTTGGAGCGTCCGGAAGCCGAAAAATCCAGAACGCAAAAAACATCAAAAAAGACAATGAAAGTCAACGATTTTGGCCTCTTGGGGCCCTCTTCGGAGGCCTCTTGGAAGGCCCTTGGGGCGTCTTGGAGGCCTCTTGGGCTGTCTTGGGGCCCTGTTGGGCGTCTTCGGGCGATCTTTGGCCGTCTCGGGGCCCTCTTGGACCGTCTTGGAGGCTTCTTGGGGACCTCTTGGCCCGTCCTGGGGCCCTGTAACAGAACTCCGGCATCTCTGACCCGACCTTGCCGGGACCTTGCCGGGGCCGGGGTACTTTTCGTCCGGGGACCCCCAGGGGCCGCCCCGCGCGCGCGAACTAGAAATACTGTTAACCAGTTACCGGAGATCTTAGCACGCCCTGTATGTTTTGCGCGTGGTCTCATATATTGCCCTCCTCTTTGGGCTCGAATCCTGTGTGTGTGTGTTTTGTTTTGCGTGGGACCCTATCGCCCGTGAGCTGAAACCGTGTGTTTTTCATTCCTCCTGTCAGCTCCGTCTCAGGTCGTTCATTTCCAGACTCGCTCACGCTCAGACTCGCACTTTGATTTTCTCAAACTTCAGACTCTGTCAGTCTCAGATATGCTGAGCCGAAGCTCACACTCAGACTCACTCTGACTCAGACTCACACTCACAGTCAGACCGCTCACATCCAGATGCAGCCAGACCACTCAAACTCACAATCACATTCAGACCACTCACGCTCAGACCACTCACACGCACTCAGACCTACATTCTAACATTCAGACCATTCACACTCAGATGCGCTTACCCTAAGCTTCGCCAAGCTCGCACTCATACACATAGAATCACTCACACTCGGACTCGCTCACACACAGACTCACCCATACTCATATTCACCCGCTCTCAGTCTCTGCTACTCAGACGAACGCATACCCAGACTCTCTCGTACCCAGGCGCTGGCAGCGGAAAAGGCCCAGGCAAATAGGTACACCTATGGGGATCTCCGCGTCGAGTAGTTTATATCCCGGAACTGACATCCTTACACTCGGCGGCGAGCGAGGGGGGAAGTGAGAAGGAGCAGGCCTTCTGAGAAGCCCTTCGGCCTTTGAGAAGTTCTCTGTGTCTTCGGGGACGCTCGAACGCACTCTTCAGAAGGCCGGGTGCCGCCCCTTCTCACCCGGCTCGCCGCCAATACGCGCCTCGCCCCCGTGCCTGGACGGATGTCGGGGTCGCGGCGGCGGGAGTGGAGGGGAGGGCAGGGGAGGGGAGGGAGAGCAGGAGGGAGAGGGAGAGAGAGACAGAGAGAGGGAGAGAGAGAGAGAGAGAGAGAGAGAGATAGAGAGAGAGAAGGAGAGAGAGAGAGAGAGCAGGAGGGGGAGAGGGAGAGAGAGGGAGGGGAGGGAGAGAGCAGGAGAGAGAGGGAGGGGAGGGGAGGGAGAGCAGGAGGGAGAGCAGGAGGGAGAGAGAGAGAGAGAGAGAGAGAGAGAGAGCGCAGCACTTCGGACCAGGCCTGGTCCACGGGCGCAGGCCACGAGTTCCCTCTGCCCGCGCCCCGTTGGCGCGGTGGGGCCGCAGGTTTTTGACGGGGGGGGCCCAAGATCTTGCCCCTGGGTGCGGTCAAGAAGGGGAGTCCCAACTGGAAAAAGTATCCTGGCGAAGGGCCCAACCGTATGCAGTTGTGAGTACCGTCCTCGTGAATTTCGCCTTCGGTGGATCTCCCCATGGGGCCACGAAGCGCGTGGAGGGTGTGCCGAGATGGAGCGGGGCCGCCAGGCGGGTGAGGGGTGTGCCATGCGAACCCTGCGAAATTAGGCTTCGGTGTGCCATGCGGGTGTGCCATGCGGGTGCCGAAATTCGGCTTCGGTGCCATGCGAACCCTGCCATTGGGGCCTTGGGTGGAGCTCCCTGTGGGTGTGCCGAAATGGGTGCGGTGGCGGCATGCGAACCCTGCCACGAGGGCCTTCGGCGGAGCTCCCGATGGGGCCACGAAGCGTGCAAGGGGTTTGCCGACATGGGTGCGGTGGTGCCATGCGAACCCTGCCGCTAGGACCTTCGGCGGAGCTCCCTATGGGGCCACGAAACGTGTGAGGAGTGTGCCAACACAGGCGCGGTGGCGCCATGCGAACCTTGCCATTGGCCTTCGGCGGAGCTCCCTATGAGGCCATGAACCGTGTGAGGGGTGTGCCGAAATTGATGGGGGGAGGAATGATGCTGATGATGATGATGCTGATGATGATGATGGTGTTGGTGATGGTGATGATGATGATGATGATGATGATGAGGAGGATGAGGATGAGGATGAGGATGAGGATGAGGATGAGGATGAGGATGAGGATGAGGATGATGATGATGGTGCTGATGTTGATGCTGATGCCGATGCTCATGATGATGCTGATGATGAGGAGGATGAGGGTGATGATGAGGATGAGGAGCTTGCTGATGATGATGCTGATGATGCTGATGAAGATGCTGCGGATGATGTTGATGGTGATGTTGATGCTGCTGCTGCTGCTGATGATGATGATGCTGATGATGATGATGATGATGATGCTGGTGTTGATGATGATAATGATAATGATGCTGATGCTGATGCTGATGCTGCTGATGATGAATATGATGGCATGATGGGGTGATGAGATGATGGTGGAGGGAGGGGGAAGGAAGGGAGGGAGGGAGGGAGGGAGGGAGGAGGAGGAGGAGGAGGAGGAGGAGGATGAGGAGGAGGAGGAGGCGAGGAGGAGGGGGGAGGAAGGAAGGGGAGGATGATGAAGACGAGGAGGAGGAGGAGGAGGATGAAGAAGAGGAGACGTGGGGCGCTGTTTCTTCAAACCGAGGACCCCAAACCACAGCATGGTTGGGAAACAGAGGAACGGCGTGGCGATGAGGGCGTAGAACGCCCCCTCTGCGCGTCCGTGCTGAAGGGAGGCATCGGCTTTAGCGCGCGTTGGCATGCGCACTCCGATACCCTGGGGGAAGGCTCCGCCTTGCCCCCCCCCCCCTCGGCAGCCCAGTGCCACGTATGCGGGACATTTTGCCAGGTGCTCTCGCAGCGCGGTCGAAACGAAGCATGGAGGAGGCTAGCACTGGTGCGCTAGCGGTGAGCAGCAAGTCGCGCCTGGAGATTTGCCTGGAGAGTGGTCCCAGTGAGAACAGGCGTGCGGAAGACCCGTTGGAGTTTGTTCCAGGCGGACTGTGCTGCTGCATTGGTGTCACTCGGGCGCCTACACCCTGGCGGGTGGTACTAGGACCCTTGTTGCCCGCTCCTTGGTGGGACGGGGGATTTGCCTGGTGGCAGGAAGCGCTACGTTTTGGGTGTGGGTGTGGGAGAGGGAGATGGGGATAACGAGACAGAGACGCACACACACAAAACAACAGCAGAGAGAGAGAGAGAGAGAGACACACAAATCATGGAGGAGATAAGAGGCGAAGGGTATGAGGAAGGGGGAAGGGGAGGAGGAGAGCGAGGAGCGAGGGGAGGAGGAGAATTCGCGAGGAGGAGGAGGAGGAGGAGGAGGAGAGGAGGAGGAGGAGGAGGAGGAGAGCGAGGAGGGATGAGGAGCAGGAGGTATGGAGGGGAGGGGAGGGGGGGACGGTCGGGAGCTGGTGGCCGCACCGGGGGCCTCCCCGTGCAGGAGGGCTCGGCGCGCGAGACGGAGGCGTGCGACGCAAACTGCGGCGACAGGCGCGCGAGCGCGGCGCGTGTCCGCGCCGTTGCCTGGTTGACCTCGCAGCCGAGTTCGGGGGGAGGAGGAGAAGAAGGAGGAGGAGGAGGAGGAGGAGAAGGAGGAGGAGGAGGAGGAAGAGTAGGCGAAGGAGGAGAAGGATGATGAGGAGGAGAAGGACGGCGAGGAGGAGGAGGAGGACGAGGACGAGGAGTAGGACGAGGACGAGGAGCACGAAGAGGCGGATGAGGAGGAGGAGGAGGAGGAGGAGGAGGAGGACGAGGACGAGGAGTAGGACGAGGACGAGGAGCACGAAGAGGCGGATGAGGAGGAGGAGGAGGAGCACGAGGGACTGGTGAGGCAGGAGGAGAGTTGGCTGCTCGGCCATGTTTGGCCCAATGCTCCCCCGACATCAGTCGGTCATGCTGGAAGACTCTGGAGATCATGTTTGGCTGTTCTCTGCTGATCATGCTAGGATGAGGCGGGATGAGACGAAGGAGGAGGAGGAGGAGGAGGAGGAGGAGGAGGAGGAGGATGACAAGGAGGAGGAGGAGGAGGAGGAGAAGGAGGAGGAGGAGGAGGAGGGGGAGGAGGAGGAGGGGGAGAAGGAAGAGGAGGTGGCAGATAGACGTTGCAGCGGCCGCATCTGGGACATACTTTGAGGACCTTGTTGCTGAGACGATTACAGGGCATACTTCTAACGCGCAACCTGACGAGCTGGAGTTGGTGGATCCGAATTGGAATCACTGCAAGGAGACGGAGAACGGCTGCTTACATCAGATTTGTCTTCGAGTAGCAGTACTACAAGTGGCCGCGAGGCGGACACGCAGATTCGCGAAGAGGGTGATTTGACGACACTGTGCGGCTCGAGGAGGGCGGTGCGACCCCTTCGTCGAACTTGCTTGGGCTCGCGCGGAAGCGCGGGATCGTTACGCCACTCTTGCAGACCCAGGGCCCCGCGGCGACCCGCTGCTCGTCCGGCAGACCGCACCGGAGGCTCGGCTGGCGAGCGGCCCCGCGTCGAGCGCAAGACCAGGAGGAGGCGGCGGCAGGGGTGCGCACCGAGGAGAGGGAAGGATGCTGGTGACGCGGCTGGCACGGACAGAGCCCGCCTGCTGACCGGGAGGGCTCCGTTGAGGGCGCAGGGCGCAAGACGGTTTGTCAGGAGGAGGCGGCGGCAGGGGTGCGCGCCGAGGGGACGGAGGGACACGGCTGACATGGACGATGCGGTCAGAGCTCTTTGCTGACCGGGAGGCCTGGTTCAGCCAGTGCGTCGTGTGGTGCTGGGCCGGGGATCCCGCCAGCGCGTGTGCCCCCGTGGCCTCCTCCTGGAGCTGCGCCCCAGTCTGCCAGCCTTCCTCTGCTGGCTCTGCGCGGGCGGCGTTCCGAGGCTAAGCGCAGCAAGCACATCGCGTTTCGAGGCGAGGGGGATCGGAGCGGCAGTGCAGGCCCTGGGCGGCTTCTCTGCCAGCTTGGAGGTGGCACTGCCGACGTGCTGGCGAGAGCACCCGGGCGGGTACGTTGGCTTGGCCTGTCGCGCTGCCTCTGCTGGCCCACTGCGCTTCGCCGCGACGCGCGAACCGCTCCCCCGTTCCCAAGGATCATCGTCTAGAGCCCGCCCCTGCCTTCCATCCCACGGAGCGGAGAGGCATGTTGCCCGCTTGCAGCGCATAGCTTGCCGCCGGGGCCGCCGCTGGCCGTGGGAGCGGTCGACCTCGGCCGCCGCCTCGCGTGGACGTCAGCTGCCGCACGGAGTGCCTGGGGCCGACGGCTGCAGGACGGCCGTGCCGTCGGCAGAGCCGGTTGCCCGCGTCGCCAGATCAGCTAGCGCTCCAAAGCGGGCTTCCCCTCAGAGGAGGGAAAGGTGCCGCTGCCGCTTCTCATCCTGGAGGTCCCGCGTCGCCACGGCTGCATTCTCCTTGAAATTCTGATCAAAGTGCGCCCCGGGAGGGGTCTGGGGAGTAGCCGCATCAGTACCGTTTTGTTCCCTCATTGCCGCCCTCCGTGTGACATTATCATCGAAGATGCCTACGGCGAATCACCGCCGCCCCCTGCCTTTTGGAATCGCCCATGTGGCCGAGCGTTGTGGCACCAGCTCTGCCAAGCTATCGGACCATGTGCTCCCCCAGCCGTTGTGGAAACCCTTCGGGGAACACTTGGGTCAGGATGGCGGGGAAGATCAGGAGAAGGAGGAGGAATAGGGGGAGGAGGAGGAGGAGCAGGAGGAGGAGGAGGAGGAGGAGGGGGCTTCTTGGGAGCCTCTGGGGGGCTCTCTTGGGACCTCTTGGGAGCTTCTTGGGAGCCTCTTGGAGGCATCTTGAAGGCATCCTTGAGCCTTTTGGGGGGTCTTTGGGGGCTTCTCGGGGGCCTCTTGGACAATCCTAGGGCGTTCCGGGCCCGTCTGACGCCGTCGGAAGTCGTCATCTTGGGGGCCTGTCTGGGCCGAGTTGTGGCCCTCTTGGAGTGCTCCAGGGGCGTCTTGGAGGCCATCTTGGGCGTCTTGGAGGCCTCTTGGGCCGCCTTGGGGCCGCCTTGGGGCCGTCTTGGGGCCGTCTTGGGGCCGGAAGGCCGAAAGGAAACACATGCTACGATCTTTTAGAATATCTGATGGGCAATCAATGATTTGTGCCTCTTCGGGCCTTCCTGGAGGGGGCCTCTTGGGCAGTCTTGGAGGCCTCTCGGGGGCCTCTTGGGCAGTTTTTTGCCATCTTGAGGCCATCTTGGGCCGTCTTGGAGGCTTATTTGGCAAACGTGGAGGCATCTTGGACGCTCTTGGGCCGTCTGGAAGGCTATCTCGGACCATCTTGGGCGAACTTGAGGGCCATCTTGTCCGTCTTGAAGGCCATCTTAGAGCCATCTGGAGCGGGAAAAATGTTGGCAACCACTTCTGGACAAGCCTTCCAGGTGGGACCACGAACCGAAACGTCAAGCCTTTCGCCCCAAGACGCTCCCAGGAGGCCCCAAGAGCTCCCCAAGATGGCCCAAGAGGCCCCCAAGAGGCGTCCCAAGAGGCCACCAGGAGGCCAACATCATAGATTTGCGATGAGAAAGCGTACATTTTTAGCATATACGGCTTTTCGGCTGCCACGGGGTTGCAGACGGTCCAAGAGGCCCCCAAGGCCGCCCCAAGACGGCCCAAGAGGCTCCCAAGAGGCTCCCAAGAGGCCCAAGAGGGCCCCCAGACTGCCCAAGAGGCGCCCAAGACGGCCCAAGAGGGCCCCAAGAGGGGGACCACGAACCCGAAAGTCTAGCCTTTCGCTCCAAGACGCTCCCAGGAGGCCCCCAGAGCCCCCCAAGAAGCCCCAAGAGGCCCCCAAGAGGCCACCAGGAGGGCCCGACAAGGGCCCCAATAGGACTCCCACGAAGGCCCAGAGACGCCCAGAGCGATCGGTAACGCAAAAAGCTCTTCACACCAAGGCTTCCAAGAGCGAACGGTGACGTCAAAAAGCTGATAAGACCAAGGCTCCCAGCAGAGAGCGGTGACGTAACAGGTTCCTGCCACCGAGGCCCAGCCAAGGCTCAGGAACGGGCGGCAACGCAACCATCTCTGAACCCCAAGGCTCCCAAGAGCGAGGGGTGACGTAACCAGCTCTCAACGCCAAGGCTCCCGGTACGAACGGTGGTGTGAGTCCTTTCGGTATATGTTGCTGCAGCGCTCTTTCCGTTTCTGTGCCAGGCCAGGTCTAGTGGCTTTCGGCCCATCCCGCCACCGTGCCTGGGTTGAGGGTCAGAGTCCTAACGGATGCTTCTTGGGGTCTCTTCGGAGGGTTCTTTTGAAGCCTTTTGGGTGCCTCTGGGGGGCCCCTGGGGGGCAGTTTCGAAGCCTCTTGGGGCCTCTTGGGGGTCTCGGTGGTGCCTCCTGGGGCTTCCTGTGGGCATCTGAGGGGCCTCTTGGGGCCTCTTCGAGCTTTCTTGGGGGCCTCAGGGGGCGTCCGTCCTCGGGGCGCCTTTGGGACCGCACGCTCGACATGCCCGTTCGGGTTCTCTGAGTTTCAGCTCGCTCAGGTGATTCGTGGGGTCTGCTGGGACCTTCTGGGGGACCGCTTGGAGACAGTTCGGAAGGCTATTGGGGCCTCATGGGGGCCGTTTGAAGGCCTCATGGGGCTTCTGCTGGGCCTCTTGGGACATCTTGCTTGTGTTGTGATAGTTTTGGAGGGCTTTCGGGGTCTTCTGTGGGGCAGTTTTGAGGCCTCTTGAAAACACCTCGGGAGCCTCTTTGAGACCTCGTTGGCCGTGCCTGGGTTGTGGGTCGTGGGTGAGGAGAGTGGGGCTTCTTCTGAGTCTCCTGGGGGCCTTTTGCCCGGGTCATGGGGCGTGGGAGAGAGTTCTCATGGATGCTTCTTGGGGTAGTTTCGGAGGGCTCTCGGGGACTTCTGGGGGGCAGTTTTGAAGCCTCTCGGGGGCCTCTTGGGGGTCTCGTTGGTGCCTCCCTGGGGCTTCCTGGGGGCCTCTGAGGGGCCTCTTGGGGCTTTCTTGGGGGGCCCCAGGGGGCGTTGTGGGGCCGCACGCTCGAAATGCCCGGGCGTGCTTCCCACTGGATCCTCTCTCGGGGGTGTCTTGGGCTCTCTTGGCTCTCTTGGGCCGCCCTGGGGGCCGGGCCTCTTGAGCTCTCGGGGCCCCCCTTCGGCCGTTGTGGAGCTCCCGTGAGAGCCTCTGGAGCCGTCGTGGGACGATCTTCGGCGCCTCGTGGGGCGATCTCGGGCGTCTCCTAGGTGTTTTGGGCCGCCGTGAAAGCGCGAACAGCGACGATGCGGAACAACATTGTTTTCCTGAGGGTCGTTTGGAAGCTGTGTTGGACCGCTCCGGGGATCTGTGTAGCCATCTGAGGCGGTTCTGGAAAAGATCTCGAGGGCTCGAAAGGTCGTCCAAGGCCGGCTGAGCAGCTGCCAGGAGCTCCCAGGAACTCCCAAGAGCAGCTGGGAAACGAGGGGTCCAGGCCTTTAAGAACCTCTTGGCCCTTCTACTTCTGAGACGTACAGTTTTGTTCCCCCACTGCCGGCCTCCGCGCGACGGTATTATTCAATGGGCATTTAAAAGTCCATGCGGATAGGGGAAACGAGGAGGCGGGAGGAGGGAGACGGAAAGAGTGAGGATTGATGAAAAAGGATGGAGGAAGGGTGAGGAGGTTGAGCTGGGTGGAGAAGCGAGCAGGGTGAAGGTGGGAGAACGACGAGAAAGAGGAAGAACGCAAGAGGAGAAAGATGCGGAGGACGAGGATGATGAGGACGAGGGGAGTTGCTGCCCTGGCTGTAACGCGCGCCTCGCCAGGCTGTTCTGCGCCTGGTCCGAATGGAGTGGCATGGGCGACTGCTCTGCAACGTGCGGGTCCTCCACGAAAATGCGCCAGCGCACCTTGACGCTGTCCAACAGCGAGAAGGATATACTGGCCCCTTCTCCTGAGCAGGTATGTCGCAGATTGTTGTTCAATGGCGACCTGCTCCTTATCGCTATCATACTGCCCTTTTCATGGTCCACGCGCTCCCGCGCATAATCATAAGATGAGACCTGCCTATTTCCCAGGTCATTGTCGTGTGCCTTACGGGTTTCCATTTGGGTACGCTCTGCGGTAGATCGGGTGTCGTTGTGTGATGTGCCGTTGTGCCCGTCTCCACTCGCCTCCCCCTTCCCCCTCCTTTCTCCCCCCCCTTCCCTCCCCCTCCCCCAGCCTTCCCCTCCCATCACCCCCCTGCATCCGGGGCCATTGATGACGTGAGGCCGTGAGAAGAATACGTCGAGACGTCTCATGGTACATCTATCGTCCTTCTCCGTCTCACTTCTTCCCCCTCCCTCCTCCCACCCTACTCTTTTGATCTCTCCATCCACCTCTCTCCACCTCCGCCTCCGCCTCCGCCTCCGCCTCCGCCTCCTCCTCCTCCTCCTCCTCCTCCTCCTCTTCCTCCTCCTCCTCCTCCTCCCTCTCCCTTCTCCTCCTCCTCCTCCTCCTCCTTCTCCCCCTTCCCTCCCTCCTTCCTCTTGCTCTCTTCCTCAGTGCCATTCTCATCAGGGCGAGGGGAGTCGACCAGGTTTATACCATCCCTGGGTGCATGCCTGACGCAGGCTTCCGCGTTCAGGATGGCTGTTGTTGATAATTTTGTGTTGATTGTCGTTTGTTGTCGTGGACCTCGCCCTCGGCCCGCCCGCGACCCACGATCCGCCCACCACCCGCCCGCGACCCACCTGCTACCCAGCCGCGATCCGCTCGCGACCCGCCCGCGACCCACTGGCGACCCACCCGTGACCCACCCGCAAACCTGCCACGGAGTTTTGACGAAGATTCGGCGCCTGCGGCGGGGCGGGCCCGTCGTGCAATGCGTAGGAAGTCAGCACCTGCGGCTGGCTTCTACAGATCCTCGCAGAGTGCATGCGACCCCGCCGCCTTCTTACGCGGATCCGCAACCGTCGGGGATTTAGGGTGTCTTTCTCTTTCTTGTGGTTATCGGTGTGAGCTACCGTTGTCTTCTTCTCGTCATCCTCGACCTCCCCGACCTCCTCGGCCCCGCCGACCGCCCTCCCCGACTTCGCCCTCCTCGACCTCCTCCACCTTCTCCCTCCTCGAGCCTCCAGGAGGGGAGGCATCCCAAGGCTGGAAAGAACAGCCCTGTGGTGTTCAAGCCCCCCCCACTCAGACTGCGCAGGCAGCCAGCCAGCAGGCTGCTGATGCCGAGGCGCTCGAGTCGCGAAGGCGACGTCGAATCCCTGTCCGAATCTGTGCGAGGGCCCCCTCCTCGAACCCACCATCCTCGCCCTTTTCCTCCGCGAGCCGCGGGAGCGAACGCTATGGCAGCTGCCCGCCCTCCTCAACCTCCTTCTCGACCTTCCCTGCTCTCCTGCCGCCCCTCCTCCTTGAGCCCACGCGCCTCGCCCTCCTCTTCCTCGCTCCTCGCCCTGCTGCTGCCCCTCCTCCCTCGCCCTCCCCTTCCCCGTTCCGTTCTTCCCCTCCCTTCCTCGTTCCCTTCTTTCCTCGCTCCTCGCCCTCGTTCCCCCGATGCGCCCGTGCCGAAGCGCAGCACGTGCCGTGTTCCAAACGTCCGTGTTGATGTGCTGCGTGCTGGCTCGGCACGTGTCGGCCCGCGTGTTGGCGAGAGCACCGCGCCGGACCCACGTGCTCAGTCGACGATGACGACGGCGTTGCTGCTGTTTGCGATGATGCTCTGATGATGCTGCTGTTGATGATGATGATGATGATGGTGATGATGCTGGTGATGATGATGATGATGATGGTGATGGTGATGATGTTGATGGTGCTGCTGCTGCTGATGTTGATGAGGATGATGTTGAGGATGATGCTGATGATCATGACCATGCTCATGCTCATGATGATGGTCGTGAGCTACGCGTCGGTACGCTACGGATTTGCGTGTTGCGTATCGGGGCGGCGGAGCGTCCCGCGCGGCCTCGAAGGACGGCGAGTACCTCTTCGTCGCCGACCAGAGCAGCCCCTGCGCCGCGCTCGGCCGCCACCGCTGCTGCTGTCGTTGTCGCTGGCCCTGTCGTCGACACCGTCGTCTTGGTCGTCCTGGTCGCCAGAGCCAGTGGAGGATCGGATATACGTCGCCAGGGCCCCGGGTAAGGGGAGCCAGTAAGTGAGTGGGTCCCGACGCCCAAAAGATGAACTGGAATCACCAGACCAGGACTGCCGTAGCTGGTGTCTCTTCGGGTGGCAGCAACTCTGGTTAGTGGAATGGGGCGGGGGGGCGTCCGAAGGTACACTGTAATTTTAACGAGGTCCCACTAAACCCAGTCTTGCCAACGCCCGAGAGGAGGAGGGCGAGTATGGGGGAGGAGGGGAAGGAAAGGGGAGGGAGGGAGAAAGTTGAGGAGGAGGAGGAGAAGGAATAGTGAGGAGGAGGTTGGGGCGCCCGCCCACTTCAGTCTCTCCGTCTCCCGCCCCGCATCCCCCTCTCCCCATGAGCCCCTCCGCCGCCCCTCTCCCCCCACCCCTGCCCTTTGCCCTTGGCAGTTTGTGGCTCCCGCCCTTGGCTTGGCGATCGGCAGCCCCAAGGCTGCGGGGCGCCCCCGCCGTCGACAACGATGCCCCCCCTCCGAGCGTGGCGGGCCTGCCTTGGCCAGTGGTGCTCAGCGTTCGCCCCTGGCGCTCGCCTGGTTGCCGCTGCTCCTCTCTCTGCGGTTGTTTACCCAGGCTTCCCGCGACTCGAAAAGGTCGTTCCGGATGTTCTATCTTTGCTCCCCTGCATCTCCTTTACTTCATAGATAGTTCAAATCCTCGTCTGGCCACCAAACGTGTCGGAAGAGCGTGCTGGGCGTTTCGCCTGAGAGTTCTTCACAGCCTTTGATCTTGAAGCACGAAATTTTCAACAGTTCGAAAGGTTGAGGGCGATCCGTCTTCGAGATGGAGCTCTAGCCTGAGTTCCGCGAGCATTCGTCTTACAAGCTTGCAACAGTCCCCATGATGGGGTGGAGGCCGTTTCAAGATAGAGCTCTTGTGAGCGCCGCGCGCATTCGTCTTAGAAGCTTGCAGCACTTACACACATGGAAGGTTGAGTGCTTCCAAAATTCAGCTCTCGCCTTAGCGCGTTGTGCATTCGTTTCCAAACACGTGCAACAGTCACAGGGGTGGAAGGGCGGTGCCTTTCCAGAATGAAGCTGTCGCTCGAGGCCTCTTTGACGTTTGGGACCAGAACTCGAACACCTGCAACAGCTGCACGGACGGACGGCTGCCTCAAAACAAAAAAACATTGAAAACTCAGGGCCACAAGTGTAAACTTGTGCAGCAGTTCCACAGAGGGGGAGGGGGCGGTCCTGCTTCCAACAGCGGGGATTTCGAGTGCCTCCTCTCTTGAACTGTATGGCCACACCCTTCCGCATTCCCTTGCTACCCGGTGGAAGCATGCAAGAGGCAGCTCCTTTCTCCAAACGGGGCTCTCGCCCGACTGAGAGGCCCTCGTGGTGCTGGTCTTTGAAAGGGAGGGCACCTCTCAGTAGCGTGGGGACGTCCAGGGGGGCGGACATGGGCCCGTAGGGTATGCTACAGCATCGTTGCTGCATCTGTGGTTTTACCGTGGTCCCTACCGTCGTCCTCGCCTCCTGCAGCCTTCTGGGCTCCTGCGCCTCCTTCCTCCTCATCCGGCTCGTCCTCCGCCTCGGCTCCCAACTCGCGTCCCCTTCCCCCCTCTTTCCCCCTCTGGTCCTCCCCCCCATCCGCTTCGTCCCCCCCACCCCCCTCGGTCGTGCTCCGCCGCGTGCCCACCCCATGCTGCGGGGAGCGCTCAGGCAACGGCAACCAGATCGACGTGAAGCCCTGCCCTTTCACCGCCTGCGAGGGCCAGTGCACGCCCACCGACTGCCAGTTCGGCGCCTGGAGCCCGTGGTCTGCGCCGTCTCTTCCTCCTGCTTCGCCCCGTCCCTCCTCCTGGCTCCCCTATTCTCCTCCTGGTTCCTCCCCCGCTCCTCGTCTTCCTCCTCTCCCCTCCCTGCTTCTGCATTCTCTCGCCCCGTTTTCCCTTTTCTCCCGCCCCGGTCGGCGCATCCGCTCCCTGCGACGAGGGATCCTTCTGGTGCCCCTTTCCCCCACGTTCGACTGCCCCCGTCCTCCTCCTGATTCCCCCCCCCCCTCCTCGCCTTCCTCCTCCCTCCTCCCTGCTCTTGCCTTCTCTCGTCCCCTCCCCCGCCCCTGTCGGCGCATCCGCTCCCGGCGACGAGGGATTTCTCACGTCGAAAAGTAATCATGTCGCTGGATGTCGAGGGCAGAGGATGAGGAAGAAGAAGGAGAAGGATCAGGAGGAGAATCAGAAGAAGAAGAAGAAGAAGAGAAGGAGCAGGAGGAGAGGAAGAAGAAGAAGAAGAAGAAGAAGAAGAAGAAGACGGATCCAGCGAAGGTTGTCGAACGGCGCGAGCCAGTGGCCGCGCGTGACACTGATGGTATCGGCTGCCGTTTTGCGGTGTCCCGTCGGCCTGGATCCTGCGGGCGCCCTCCGAGGTGAGCACACTTCTGCCCTCTCGCCTTCCTCCGCGGCATGGCTTGAAACCGCCTTCCCTGCAGTAGCCCCGCGGCGCGCGGGCGCCCCGCGCTCGCCTCTCCGCCCGTCGGCCTGGATCCTGCGGGCGCCCTCCGAGGTGAGCACACTTCTGCCTTCTCGCCTTCCTCCGCGGCATGGCTTGACACCGCCTTCCCTGCCGTAGCCCCGCGGCGCGCGCGGGCGCCCCGCGCTCGGCCTCTCCGCGGCCGCCCCCTTCTCCCTCCTCCCCTCCTCCTGCGCCTCCCCTCGTCCTCCCCTCCTCCTCCTCCTCCTCCTCCTCCTCCTCCTCCTCCTCCTCCTCCTCCCTCCTCCTCCTCCTCCTCCTCCTCCCTCCTCCTCCTCCTCCCTCCCCTCCCTCCCTCCTCCTCCCCTCCTCCCCTCCTCCTCCCTCCTCCCCTCCTCCCCCTTCCCTCCTCCTCCCCTCCCGCAATGCGGGCCAGCTCGTGCATCCTCGTGTCCCGGCGTCGCTCGGACGCGCGTGCGGACGGCCTCCGCCGCGCTGCGGCGGAGACGGCTTGAACATAGAAAGTTCCCCGCGCTGCCCGTCGGACTCGCCCCGCAGGCAGGCCGCGCACGTGCAGCGATCCTGACATCGCTCGGGCGTGTGCATTTTTTCTCGGCGAGGACCATCGAGGACCGTCCTGGACCATCGAGCCCAAAAAGACACGCACGGAGCCGAAAGATGCACGGGAAGTGAACGTCCAAGCGACTCCAAGGAATGGCGCGCGTGCTGGCCGCGGCTGCCGTTCTGCCCGCGTGTGCTGTGCGTCCTGCCGCCACGGCTCACAGCTGCCTCCCTGGGCGCGCCAGTCTCCGTGCCTCGCCGTGCGGTCACCCTGGCCTGGGGCCCGCGCGCCGAGGGGTGTTTGGCTCCCGTCGGCAGGTTCCAGGGCCTCCTTCCTCTTGGTATCGCTCGGACGTGCGCACTTGTCTCGGCGGGGATTCTTCAGGGGGTATCCTGGATCATCCTGCGAAGCAACCGCGCACGAAGCCGAACAAAGCACAGGGAATGGACGTCCGAGCGATGGCCAGTCCTGGGCGGCGTGGTCTGGCGGCAGTCGTCTCGTGGCCGTCGGTCCTTCCCGCCCCGCCTGCTTAGGTCGTGGACCAGGCGGAGGCCTTCCCAAGACTTGGGGTCTCCTTGGGGCCTCTTCTGGGGCCTCCTTTTTTGGGGGGTATGGGGCCCATCGTTTAGGCGAGGCCCGTCCTGGAGGCCTTGTAGGCCATGCTTCATGGCCTCGGGGGCTGTCTTGAGGCAGTTTTGGGGGCCATGGGGGCCGCCTTGGAAGTTCTTCAAACCGAAACGGATTCCTGGGGATCCGTTTGGGTTCGTGGAGAATTCTGGGCATTCCAAGGAATTATTACAAATGTATGCGGAGTATTTGGGATTTGTAAAGATTCTTGAGGATTTTTCGTTTCAACCTCATCAGTTTGAAAACAGAGGGCTGGAGACGACACCCCTCTGCCCTTGGACCGAACCTGCAACGCTTTGGGAAGCAGGAGGTCGGGGAGACGCGGGAGACCGCGCCTCCGAACCCCGCCCACACCAAACAGGCCTTGCTGCATGGGGGAGAGTGGGAGGGGGCGCCAGTGCGCACGGTGGCAGGACTGCCATCAAGAAGTTGGGAAAGAAGACGACCACCCACACAAGGACGACGAGGCTTGCCACCCCAGGTGCAGGGACCGCCAGGACGGTGGCAGGCCTCGCCCCAGATGTGGGGTATGCACACGGATGCCTGCCCAGAGGGTCAGTCGCATCGGGCCGTGCGCCCCTAGCAAGAGAACGACCACACATACTCGTGCTGCCCGCACGAGAAATTGCATCACTGCAAGCACTGGGCAAGTGCGAGGACGCGGGGGATGGCCGTCTCCCCCCTCCCAGCTTCAACTTAACTGCCACGGGCAAGACATAACATTCCAAGATGAAGTCGCGCACTCCAAAACAGGGCGACGCCAGGACGACAGCCAGGAAACCCCAGGTGTGCCTAACCCTGGCGGGCGGACGCCTGGACGGCCCCTGGTTTGCCCCTGGTGTGGGCCCGACTCAACCCCCGAGCCAGTGCCCCCTTGGCGCGCCCTCCAGATGCGGCCAAAGACCAACTGGGCAGAGCGATCAAGGACCCGCCGCCTTCCGCCCCACTGCAAGGGACAAAGACTACAGGCAGGCGGGTCTGAGGAGGGAAAGGCAGCGGTCGGGGTGCCTTTAACCCCCCGCGCCTGACCCTGCCATTGCACAGTACAAAGAACGCAAACAAACCTGATACCTCACGAGGGTGGGAAATGAGCTCGCCTACCCCTGGTGCAGGGAGCGCCAGGACGGTGGCAAGCCTCTCCCCCCAGGTGGGCCGAAACGAAAATACATGCCTCTGGGCACTCCTAGGACGTCAGTCCGAGGAGCCAGAGTCGGCGTCAAGCCGGGTAGCCGTTTTGACCAGCGACCTACCGAGCTCGCGCCTCCTCTCTTCCTCCTCCGAGTCCGACAGGGAGGCGGCACTTCGACGAGGGCGGGCTCGGTGTCCTTGGGCCAGGTCAAAAAATGTAACGGGCATTCGACACGGATAGACGCACGCTTCGGATGCAAACCTCGAGAAACAGCCGACCAACTTCTCTTCCCAAACTTCGTGAGTTAGGTGGCGCAGTTTCCCAACAGGCCTTTAAAACGCCCGTGGGATGAATAGCACGTACAGGACATACAGATAAGGATAATGGCTTGATCGCTGCAGTCCAGTGCGATGCAGCGATGGCCATGTTCAGCAATGTCGGCGATGGGCAGCTCTCTGGGACCAGGACAAACACTGGGAAGAGGTTTACACGGCCACTTACGGCGGACGACCTTCAGGCAGCAGGAACAACGCCAGAAGGTCCCGAGATGGAGCCACTTATGCTCAAGGCCAGGAACACGCTGAGACCTAGGCGGCTGAATATATTCCACCTCGCCGAATTCACGCAGGGACTGAAATCGGGGAAGCAAATTCATCGCAAAAACACAATAGGCCCTGGCGTATTTAAAATCGACCTGGAGCTCGCGCTCAAAATCTGGGTACGCGGGGTGTAGGTCCAGGGCAATTCTAGACGCTTCGCGTATCCCCACCAGCCCGTCCAGAAACGACGCCCAGGCGAGTAGAGGGTCGTCCTGAGGGGCTTTTCGGCGTCTTGGGTGCCTCGGGGGGGCCTCTGTGGGCCGTTCGGGATCCTCTTTGGGGCCTCCTGGGGGCCTCTTGGGGCCTCTTGGGGCCATCTTGGGGCCGTTGGGGGCCTCCTGGGCGCTTCTTGGGGCCATCTTTGCCCCCTCAGGAGGCCAACATGGGGCCAAAATCTCAGTAAAATCAATGATGTTGGCTTCCTCGCCGAGGCCGTTTTGGACGCTCTGACCGCTCGCGCCCCCCCCCCCGTCCAGGTCCACGGGGAGGGGCTAGGGGGAGGGGTAAACCCCTCCCCGAAGGGAAAGAGGGAGGGGTGGAAGAGGAAACGCCTTAAACCACCGACGCCCAGAGGGCTGGTGGGATTGCCTCGATCAGGGAAGTGGACAGCACACAGAGGAAGCCAGTATGAGACATCTTGGGATTTCTTGAGCCATCTTGGAGGTCATTTTGGGCTCTCCGAGGCGCTCTTGGAGTCATCTTAATCAGTGCCCCCCCCCAAGAGGCCAACATGTGGCTAAAACCTTAGTGCAAACAATGGTTTGACATTATCGCCGAGGCCTCTGGGAGCACCTTGGGTGCCTCTGGGGGGTCTCTTGGGGCCTCTTGGGGGTCTCTTGGGGGCCTCCTGGGGGCCTCTTGGGGGGCCTCTTGGGGCCATCTTGGGGCCATCCTGCGGCCTCTTGGGGCATCCTGGGGGCCTCTTGCGGCCATCGTGGAGGAAATCGATCAAAGAAGAGGGGAGCTTCAATTAGCGCTGCCCCCTCAGAAGGCCAAAATGGGGCCCAAACCATAGTAAAATCAATGATTTTGGCTTCCTCGCCGAGGCCGTTTTGGACGCTCTGACCGCTCCCCGCCCCTCCTGTCCAGGTCAGTGGGGAGGGGGTAGGGGGAGGGGTAAACCCCTCCCCGAAGGGGGAGAGAGAGGGGTGGAAGAGGAAACGCCCTAAACCACCGACGCCCAGAGGGCTGGTGGGATTTTGGCAAGACGATCCGCATCGTCGTTGCCAGCGCGCCAAAAACCCAACTCCGAGGTAATGTCAGGGTCGTCAAGGGACTGGTGCGACTTGACATGGGAGACCCTCAGCAAATGCTGAAACCCTTCGGAGGCTATGGCATGCAAAAGGTGGCCCGCGCAGGTCCTGTTGTCGGAGAGCTGCGACTGCCGTTCCAAGGCAAACGACAAAACCACATTCAGGCAATCCGAAACCAACTCCGACGGACCTTCAATGAGCTGGATGGCGGCTAAAGAGGCACAAGACTCTCCAGCCTTGGGCGTCTGGGGCATGTGGGGCCAGACAGGTCCAGACACCGAAGCGAGCCTAACACGCCCACTAGAATGCAAAACCACAGACCAGGAGGCCCTCGACAGCTCTTTTATAATCCTACGAGAACAAGAACCGTCAACAAACACAACACCTGAAAATTCTGGCAGGGGAGGGGGGCACGTGCCAAGTGATCTCGAAAGCGTCTTCGTCCATGTGCACAGGGGGCGGGGAGCGGTCTCAAGGGCGCGGCAGGGCGCCACGGGTGACCGCGAACAGCTTATCGGGCGAACAGACATAGTCCTTGACCCCATTTAACAGCTCCTCCTCGACCAGCCCCCTCCTTTCTCTCTCAAGAGCTGGGCAGCTCCAAAGACGGTGAAAGATGGAGTCAGAGGGGCCGCCGCGCGACTCGCATACAGCAGGGAACTGATAACCTCGACTACGCGCTGCCATGCGAGTCCAGATACCATCGCAAGAGCATTCCCGCACTGTCCCCTTCTGCAGGGGGTGAACTTAGAGGAGGAAAGACAGGTAGAAACCACGCCGAAGGAGAGGCGTTCGTGGACGAAGTGGTGATTAGCTGCAATGTCTCTCTCCAATCTCCTGAGGACGGCCGTGCGAAGACGAGTCCGGAGGAGGGCTGGGGACGTGTAGAAAAGCTCGTGCACAGAGCCCAGATAGTCCTGAAGGCGATTAAACTCTAGCATACTCCAACCCAGTCTGTGCAGGGTTAATCTAACAGCCGAAAGGGGGCCAGAGACACCCCATCAAGGTGGGCATGGGGAGGTGCTAGACCGCCTGCCAATAACGACGCAACAGGGGGATAGGCACCGCCGCGGGGTGGAGCGCACCGGCAGCGACCCAGACCTCCCTATGCCACCTGGTAACACAAGAGACCTGGGTCAGCCACGTGGGGTCCCCCTCTAAAAGCATCAAAGTGGACAGGGAACGCTGGCCCGCGGAAGGCTTGAGAAGTCGACCGAGGGAACGCCTGAGCTTCAAGAGTTCCGAGGAGGAAAGCCCGAAACTTTCCGACCCATAACTAGGCGCGGGGAGGGGGTCCGCCACCCAGAGCCGACGAAGACGACGACGGGAAAGGCGCTTCGAGAGACGCCCGAGCCTGACGGCCCTGGCCTCCCCAGCCGCCCTTCGCTTTTTGGCCTTGGAATTTCGCCCCGGGACCCTCTGGGATCGACCCTGCGTGTCGTCAACCCCAAGATTGACCCCAGAGGACACGAGGGGGCCCGTGAGTTCCAGACCAAGGTTTTGTTGGATTTGAAGCCCCGCTCCTCGGTTGCTACAAATCAGGGTGGCCTTGTTGGCCGAGAGGGACGCGCCGATCGCAACCGGAGCCTTCTGCAATTGCCGTGCTCCTGCAGCGGCTCCTTCCACCACCTCCTGAAAATCCCCTGCAGCCGAAATACTGCGATCATCAATGTAGAGCTTGAAATCGACAACCGGGCTCCAGGATATAGCGTTCAGGGGGTCGAGGGCATTGACGCGGATCATCGTTGTGGCCATGCTGCACCCTGCCGCAACTCCATTAGTAGCGAAAACCCCACTCGACACCATAGCCTGGGACGTGAGGCGTCGCACAGAGGAGTACGCACTGATGGCCAGGCGGCTGACAGCGAGCGGAAATTCGTGCCGACAGCATCTGCTGCAACTGGTGCAGAGGAAGGAGTTCATAGTACTTGAGGAAATCCCGCAACAGGTTGACAGCGATTTTGGAGGGCGAAACACCAGCTTCAGCCTTGAGCAGTTGTCTCCAAACCGTGTCCCCATGCATCAGTGAAGGAACCGGCCGCAAGATAGGGCCGCGCGCGCGCGGCTTCCCAAGCATCGGCAATAGGCCTGCGCGCCTTAGCCCAAACACGGTAGGGCACCGTGGAAATCCCGATGGGACGCACGCTTACAGGAACCTTAGGTATCAAAAACATGGTGACAATCGCCAACTGGTCGGGCAACAATCCCGAGGCTTCCATAACCAAGAACAGGTCCAGAAGGCACTGCAGGCCCTCGTCACACAACCACCTCAGATGACGAAGATGAAACCATCCGTAGCAACAGCCGACCTCTCCTTTTGACGGAGGCAGGTTTTCCGAACCGCGTCCAGCTCGAGGCGAGGAAGGTCGGGAGCGGGCAGGAAGTCGGCCGTCGGGGTCGGCGGGGCAGGCGAGGCCCTCCAAAAGGACTGATATTTGCTGGCCTCAGCAGCAAGCAAACTCTGGGGATCACTAACAATCTTTCCTCCCGCCGCCAAGACCGTACTTGGCTGCCAGGGAGTGGGGGCCTTGGTGACCAAATGCACATTTCGCCCACCATTGTCGATTCCCTTGAGGGGCCAAGCCCGCCACCCTTGGGTAGTTTCATTACGGGCCGCCTGCTCCGCCAGGTGCAAAGCATCCCTAACGCGCCCCCGCAACTCACTGATCCTGCATCCGAGGACCTCAGGCCAGGGGTGGAGCGACGAGGAGCGGCACAACCCAAGGGCCGTGTGGAACAGGTGCCGATGTTCACCTTGATGCTTGACAATGGTTGGCGGCGCAGCGAAACCGTAGGAAATAGCAAAAGAGAGGCCCGCCAGGAGTGCATGCTGGACGCTGGCCCCGAGCATTAAAATGGCTTGCAGAGCCACCTGACAGAGACCAGCTCGGGCTGGCGGGGCGGTTTGACATCCCGAAGGAAGACAGGTTGCCAGACTATGTCGGGGACGGCCCCACGGGCCCCAGGGGCCTTGAGCTCGACCCGCGCCAACTCCGCAATTTCAGCTTCCGCCGGACCCGCCCAGGCACGATAAGCGTTCGTGAGGAGGGCCTTGGATTCCTTCCCCATTACCCGCACGAGCATCCCTGAGCGCATCCTGCAGCAAGTCCTTGGCTGGCTGATAGTCAGGCGGTGGGCCGCACGGCCCGATCTGGCGAACGGGCGGGATGCGCTGCGGCCGAGCGAGCGTCATCGCACGGAGCTGCCCGTATTGCGGAAACAAAATGATCTGCACAGGCCAGTGCGGCGAGAGATCTCCGTCCGACACGAGTTCCAGGGGTTGGATGGCAGAGCAAGGCCAGGGCTAGCCACAACATAATCATTCATCTTCATCCCGCCCGTAGTTTGACACGTCCCAGAACATGCAGGATAGAGAATCACTCCACCGTCGCACTGCTTAGGACATCCAAACTCGTGTAAATCGCACGGGGGGAGATTGCAATCAAGGGAGGCAGGAGCCCGTGGAGGCCTGTCCTGCGTCCGACAATAGTTGCTGGTTGTATTGGTCGATGCCAGTGCCATCTCTGAGGTATATCGACGTAACCGAAAAATCCAGACCACCAGGAATCCCCACAACTCCTGAAATGACCCGAGACGGCGACGGCGAGGCGATACCATGGTGCCAGCCCAGGAAGTCTCGGGCGAATATCGCGACACCTCCCTTGGACCCGATGCCGTCCCCTGGAGCCGCTGGGCCCCATATGGCACGCCACTTGTTACGAGAAGCCCAGGCACTGGCTTGCTCCAAACGTTCCCCTGCCAGAAGGCGGTGCTCCTGCATGCAGACGACATGCGCGGAGGTAGTTAGTGCAAACTTTTGGCCAGACCCCCACCCTGAGACGTTGGCAGGCACAAAGATCAGGGCGAGGTCAGACCCACCTTCCTGAGGCGGGGGGGAGGGGGGAAGACGGAGGCGAGGAGGGGGGGGGGGTCCTGACGCTCCTGGGCCTGGGCCTGGGTAGGCGACAAAAAATGCAGGACCCTCCGAACACGCAACTGAACCCAGGTGAGCCTGGGCCAGAATTGGGAGATGGCGGGCTGGCTAAGCCCGTCCAGTATACTAAAGTTAGGCGCGACGGCCCCCCCCTCAAGCTGCGGCTGCGCCACCTGAGGAGGGGGGGGGCTTCCCCTTGCTGCAAAATAGTGGCCGCTGCCACCCGGGTGGCCCGACGCGCCGATTCCTCCGCCGAGGAAGACGCGGGACCTTCCGAAGAGACAGGTGCGGGAGCGGCAGGCACAGGCTAGGCTGACTCAGGGGCGGGCGGCGAGCCCTCAGGTGCTGGAGCGGCTGGTGCGGCGCCTCCAGAAGCAGGCTCCCCATCGCCTTCAGCGCCGTCGACTTTGCGCTTTTCCTTTTGAAGACGTCCGAGCAAGGCCTAATGCTCCTCCTTCGCCGCCTTGATCTTTGCCGAGGCGTCTCCAAAGAGCACCCCAAGAGCCGCCTTGATGTCGGCCTGTAGTTTTTCCATACGCTGCTTTGCTTCGTCGCGGGTACGCTGGTCCAGCTCGTAGATGCCGCCGTCGAGCTGGCCGAAACTTCCCATGGAGATGGGCAAGTCAGACTTGCCCTCCAAGATGTCATCAATCGAGATGGTGACCACGTTTGCTGGAGCAGGCGAAGTGGGGCTCGGCGGCCCGCAGGTGTTGGCGTGGAGCGCGCGGACCAGCTGGGTGTGCTCGGACTCCGCGGCCGCCAGCTCCTCGTTGAACTTCGAAACCCATTCTTTCTGCTCGGCCAACTGTGACTCCAGTCGTTGGAAATGCGCCACCGCCTTCTCCAGCTTGCCCTCCAGGTTCCGCACCGACTGGAAGGCTTAGTTGACCCGCTGCTGGAGAGGCTGCTGCTTGCCTGCGGCGGCAAGGTTCGCCTTGCGCTGCTCGAGGGTCTTGCTGTCGTGGGCCGCCCCGACTCGATCCCCAACTTTGGTGAGCGTGTCAATGGTGGCCTGGATGTCCTCGAGCTTGGCGTCGGGCGGGATGGTCGGGGCGGCCGTAGCTCCCAGAGGCGATGCCCCTGGCGTGAGGAGTCCTGGGCGCAGGGGAGGCTGACCAGGTCCTTTACCAACCAGGCGAAGACCATCACCAGGATATGCCCACGCGCCCCCACGAGACTGCGGCTCAGCTGGCTTCTGCCTCTGCGCACCGCAGTGCTTGCACCAGAACCAGGAGAGCTTGTTGCGGTTGCACCCGCAGCACGGCCAGCGCCAGGTAGCCGAGGATTGGCCGCCATTGCCGCCACTGCCATTGCGATATGCTGGTGCTGACATACGGACTGCAGGCGCCACCTGCACAAGGTAGGCTGGAACGAAGCCAAACAGGCTCGATCGTGCCGCGCCGTTCTGAAGCTTGCACGAATTAGCTCAGAAAAATCTGAGCCAGAACGGTTGGTCTTTGAGCCCAAATGGCTACGGAGTAAAGATTCCTAAGGATTCCTCTGGGTCCTTTTAGGAGTCTAGACGATTTCTGAAGGAGACCTCGGGGAACCTGTGGTTTCCTGCGGATTTCATCGGATTTCTGTGAATTCCCAGCGAATTCGGATTTCTATGGGTTTCTTTGGACTCCAGAGGACCCCGACGGAACCCGCAGGACCCCCAAGGATTCCAACGGATCCGTGTGGACCCCCCGGTCCTCTAATGAACCGCGTTGTCGTACGAAACGTCCTCGCGATTTGCCCAGGAAATGCGCTCTTGCTTTCGACGTCTTTACCACTTACACGCTGTCGCCCAGACTTGTCGCTCAAGTCTTCCGCACACTTGACTCAGGAGTCGAGCTCTCGCTCGATAGTTCTTCGTAGTGTACTCAAGAATTCAGCTGTCGTTCGCTCTCGCTCTCTCTCTCTGTCTCTCTCTCTCTCTCTATCTCTTAACGATTCCTCGCTTGAGACGGTGGTGGTGATGATGCCCTTGGTGATGTTGAACCGTGTTGTTGTTGGTGATGCTGGGGGCGAAGATGGCGGCGATAATGCCCCCGATGATGACTATGAGGTGACGGCTACGATTATCACGACGACGATGTTGACGGTGATGCTAATGTTGATGAGGAGGAGGATGACGATGATGATGATTCTGTTGTTGATGGTGGTACTGATGCGTCTATGGATGTTGCTGATGATGCTGATGTTGATGCGGATGATGGTGGTGGTGGTGATAGCGGTGAATATGTCAATGATGCTGATGTCGATGATGGTGATGATGATGTTGACGGTGAATGTGTTGTTCATGGTGGCGATGCCCATGATTGTGCTGGCGAAGTCGGTCATGATGTTGTTGCTGATGCGGGTGGCGAGTGTTATGATGATACTCTGGCTATGACGGTGATGGTAGTGATGGCGATGGCCGCGATGAGGGTGCTGATTTCAGTGGCACGGGTCTGTATGGTGACGATGATGACGACGACGATAGTGATGTTGATGACGATGACGATGGCGATACGAACGACCGTGCTAATGGTGTTGTAGATGTTGGTCATGATGATGATGCGGATGATGATGAAGACGATAACGACGATGATGCGGCTGCAGCTGCTGATGATGCTGGTGGTGATGACAGGGGTCGTGGTGGCGGCGATGGAAAACGGTGGCGATTATGCTGATGCTGATGGTGGTGATGATGATGGCGATGATTCTGGCGATGAATTGTATGATGATGATGATGATGATGGCGACGGGGACGACGATAGTGATGTTGATGGTGATGATGCTGATGCCGACGATGATGGGGATGATGATGGTGTTTTTGCTGGTGGTGAGGGTACTGCTGCTGCTGCGGTCGGCGATGATGTTGCTGCTGATGATGATGGTGTGCTGATGATGATGGTGATGATGATGCTGGTGATGATGGTGATGATGATGATATGATGATTCGGGTGGTGCTGGTGGTGATGAAGGTGGCGGTGCTGCTGCCGATGGTGATGATGATGCGGATGACGACGGAGGAGGGTGTGCGCGGGGAGGGCGGACAAATGTAAAACGGACACCCTGATGGAGCGAGGGGTGATTGTTATCCACAGGGCGAGGTCTTTCCTAGGAAAGACTCTTGGGTGATATGTCGGGAATGAGGCTCATTTGCCAAGTCTCTTGTAGTAGGGACTCTTGAGTAAGTGTCCTGACTTAAGGTATCTTCATTCAGGTTCTCTTCGTAATATGTTTTGAGCAAGATTCCAATGGGCAGGATTATCATTCGGTTTCTCTGTGTATGGACTCTTGAGTCATGCGTGTATGACTTCTGTCTTAAGGTGCTCTTAATAAGGACTCTTGAGTCACAGTCACGTAGCCAGGAATTTGCATTCAGGTGTTCTTACTAGGGAGTCTGGAATAACACTCCCATAGAAAAAATAGTTCGCTCGAGTAAAACACTCTCGAGTAATATTTCCGTGATGAGGTTTCTTGGTACTGACTGACTTTTGATCAAGGACTTTTGAGCAGGGCTCTTGAATAAAACCACCGTCGTAAAGCTTATGCATCAAGGTTCTTTTAGTAAGGATTCCTGAGTATGAGTCCCGTTAAGGCTTCTTCATTAAGGTTCTCTTAGCACAATCCTTTGAATCAGACTCCCACGGCAAGGATCATTGAGCAAGGGCAGCAAGGTGTGTCCTGCAGTAATGGTTTTGCGCTAGGGTTCTCTGAGTAAAAACTCTTGACTCATACTCCCGCAGTGCAGCTTCTTAGCTAGGGTGCTCTTAGTAAGGACTCTTGAGTAAGAGTCCCGCGATAAGGGTTCTTTCGTAGGGTGCAGTTAGTCAGGGCTCTTGAGTAGTAGTCATATAGTCAGGAGCCTTCATTGAGGTTCTTTTAGTAAGGACTCGTGAGTCGTATTCCCACACTTCGTCCCCACACTTCGAATTGGTTTTACGCTTCCCCTAGTGAGGACTCTTGAGTAATACCACCGCAGGGAAGGTTCTTTACTAAGGTGCTCTTATAAACAGCTCTTCAGTACGAGTCCGGTGGTAAGGGTTCGTCGCTACCGTTCTCTTACTAAGAGTTTTTGATTGAGACTCGCATAGTAAGGATTATGTTTAAGGGTTCTCTGAGTAAGGGCTGCTCTTCATTCTAATTCCCGTCTGAAGGCTTCATTATCAATATTCTCATACTAAGGAGTCTTGAGTAAGAGTCCCTCGGTAATAAGTATTGACTAAGCTCTCTTAGTGAGGATTATGTAGCAAGGGTTGTTCATGAAAAGAAGGCTTCTTCTGACTATAATTCTTTTCGTTAGGATATTGAGCAAAAAAGGTTCCTTAGTAGAGATCCCTCATTATGGGTTTCGTAGATACCGAGCTTGTGTGGGGACGACATCGCCTGGGAAGTTTGGTCGCTTGCAGGCGCCTTAGCCTCCTCGATGGGATCTGGCAACCGAATCGCTTCCCACTGGATGCCAGCCCGGAAGCCAGTGCGATGCGATGCGGTGTTCCCCTCTTCCCCCTTTCCCCAGAGTGGGCGTCAGGAACTTGGCGTACCTCCCGTGGGGAGCGACGGGGAAGCTCGCCCGATTGGAATGGGTTCAGAAAGCCGTCGTTCCCTTGTTGTTGTTGTTGTTGTTGTTGTTGTTGAGCTCTCACTATTGACGAATTATTATGTTTGATCCCCCCTGCTGGGGCACATGGTGTTTTTCAAGTGAAGTGCCATTTTTGGGGTTCGCACCCTGTTATTTAACAGGGGAAGTCTTGGGTGTCAGAATTTGGTTGATGGCCCCCCGTTTCCAACATCAACGGCTCCTGCCGGATCTTTCCTCACAAGTTATTCCCATGTCGCGCTCTCGCGCGGGACGTCTTCATAATATATGCAGGAATCGCGCTCTCATGTGGGACTTCCCCGCAATTTATTCAGACGCCACGCCTGCGACACTCAGGAATCGCGCTCTCGCTTTGGCTTATCTCATAATTTACTTGGGAATCGCGCGATCGCTCGAGACTTCCTCGCGATCGTGCAGGACGCGCGCTTCAGAAACCCGCCTGCTCGACCCGGCCGCCTGGGCCTGCCTTCCCGGCCCGCCTGTTACTTAGGGTCTACCCGCCCGCTTTGCCCGTCTGGTTCTGCCACGTGTTTTCCTCTCCGAGCCCCCTCCTGCTACTCTCTCTCGTGCTCCAACCTCCTTCGTTCACCTTGTCCCTTCCTTCCATCCGTCCTCTCTTCTCCTGCCGTAGGGGCTGCATGACTGGCATACACGTTGCAGGTAAGAAAGGAAACACATGCCCCCAAGGGCGTATGGTCGAACACGGAGAGGGCGGATATCGAGGGTTTGGGATATACGTGTTGAACGGCATCCGGACGGATAAGAGCGAACAGTCTTAAATTGATGTTTGTTGTTGGTGTTGTTCTTGTTGTTGAGTTCTCGTTCCTGAAGAATAATTATTGTTGATCCCCCCTGCTTGGTAACCATGGTTCGTTCAATTAAAGTGTTTCTCTCAGGGTTCGCACCCTGTTTTTTTCAAGGGAAAGCTGGGCGTCACCAATCTGGACCCCTGGCCCCTGGTTTCCAACAACGGCTTCCGCCTGATACTTCCTCGCTATGAATTCCCACATCGCGCTCTCGCGCGGGACTTTCTCACAATGTATGCAGGAGTCGCGCTCTCGCGTGGGACGTCCCCGCAATGCATTCAGACGCCGCGCCTTCGACAATCAGGAATCACGCTTTCGCTTTGGCTGTTCGAACGATGTATTTGGGAATCGCGCTATCGCTCGAGACTTCCTCGTGATTCTTGCAGGACGCACGCTTCAGCCACCCGCCTGCTCAACCTGGCCGCCTGGGCCCGCCTTCCCGACCCGCCCGATAGGGTCTGCCCGCCTGGTCTAGACTGCCCGTCTGGTTCTGCGATGTGCTTTCTGCTCCTGCCCCCCCCCCCTGTTTATTCTCTTCGCTCAATCCTCCTCCCTCCCCACTCCGTCCGTCCTTTCTTCTCCTACCGTAGGGGCTGCATGACTGCATGATTGACATACACGTTGCAGGTAAGAACGTGGTAAGAAAGGTAAACCCCCAAGGGGTACGGTCGAAAACGGAGAGGGCGGGTATGGAGGGATTGGCATATACGTGTTGAATGGCACGCGAGCGGATCAGAGCGAACAGTCTTAAAATGATTGTTGTTGATGTTGTTGTTCTTGTTGTTGAATTCTCGCTTCTAAAGAATAACAGTTGTTGATCCCCTTCCCCTTCCCCTTACATCCGTCCTCTCTTCCCCTCTGTTAGGGGCTGCGCTAAACGTGGCAGGGAAGGAATCGATTCCCTAAACGGGGGCACGATCGAAGACGAAGACTGCAGATATCGAGGGTTTGGGATACACGTGTTGCATGGCACGCGGGCATATAGAAGCGAACAGTCTTAATTTGAGCGTTGTTGGTGTTGTTGCTGTTGTTGGTTGTGCTGTTGTGGTTGCTGTTGTTATTGCTGTTGGTGTTGTTATTGTGGTTGTTCTTGGTGTTGTTGCTGCTGCTCTGGTTGTTGTTGCAGTTGTTGCTCTGACTTCTCTGGCAGACACGAGGAGGAAGGGATAACGGAGGATGTGGAAGCGGAGGGGAAGGGTGGTGAAGAGGATGACGATACGGATGAACATTCGGAGGAGTATGAGGAGATGCAAGAGGAAGAGGAGGAGGAGGAGGAGGAGGAGGTCCCATCACGGAGAGGAAGAGGAAAGGAGTGATTCCGGTGCGGGTTCGAGGGGCTGCCGTGCTTCAAGAAAGAAGAGCGGACGTGACACCCTTGACGCCGACGTTGGGCATTCCGACGCGCGAGACGTTGACGTCGCAGCTTTCGCTTGCCCCATTGTTAGCCGCATCAGCGGCAGGAGCGGCGGCAGCGGCGGCAGCGGCAGCGGCGGCAGCGGCAGCGGCGGCAGCGGCACGGGCGGCGGCAGCAGCAGCACCCGCGGAGTAACACTGATAAGAGCAGCGAGCAGCCACGAAGGCGCTTGAGAGCCCAGGGCTTTCCAAGATGGTCTCTATGGGCTCCGCATCTGCGACCCTCCAGGGGCGCTCCAGGGGCCTCCAGGGGCGCCCCAGGGGATTAGGGGATGGAGGGGGACGGGGAGCTTCGGTGGTGCAGTGGCCCAGCGCTCTTGTTTCGCGCCCCTCGACCCAGCGAGGTCGGAGCCCAGCTGCGCGCAGCTGTGCACCCGCAAGCGCGCCGTGGAGACCGAGGGCTCCTGCCAGGGGAAGCCCTGCAAGGGGCCGCTGCTGGAGACCAAGCCCTGCAGCAAGGACTGCTTCCTGCCAGTGGACTGCGAGCTCGAGGACTGGACCGCCTGGAATAAGACCGGCTGCAACCAGACCGGCCAGCAGTACCGCACCAGAGCGGTCCAGGCGCGCGCCGAGAACGGCGGGAAGCCTTGCGACGGCCCCCTCATGCAGGCACACCCGTGCCCGCTGAAGGAGGATCGATGGAGCACGCAAAGGGGGTAGCGTGAGGAGTGGGCGGCCATCTAAGAGGGCAGGTCGGAGTCTAAGAAGGCGGGCCTTCCGAGAAGGGCCTCGAGGCTTCTGAGAAGCCGGGATGGCTTCTGAGAGGCCCCACCTCCTTCCAAGAGGACCCCGAGGCGTCGTCAAGGGGCGCCTACCCTCGCATCACTCCCTTGTGCGCGCCGCCGAGAGGAGCCCAAGGTGGACTGCAGGCTGGCGGACTGGGCGGACTGGACCTCCTGCACGGAGGGCTGCGGCGGCGGCATCACGACGCGGTCGCGGGACGTCCTCGCCGAGGGCTCCGGCGGCGGGAAGCTCTGCGGCGGGGGGCTGGACGAGATCAACGTGTGTAATACGCAGAAGTGCGACGTGGTCTTGCCATGCAAGTTCGGGGACTGGGGCGAGTGGAGCGTCTGCGAGGAGGGCGGCTTGACGAGGTGCCAGGGGCAGGAGCATGACCGTGCCACCGCGCACAGTAGCGGGGACATTCTTCGGGGAACGCTTGCGAGCGTGAAACGTTCAACATAACAGATTCCCTATTTTGGCGGGCGAAAGCCCACATACCTTAAGTTCATATATATATATATATGTTTCTATGTATATATATATGTGTGTGTATGTGTGTATGCTAAGGGCCGTTCTTGTGATCTACCATTCTTCTTGTTTTTCTTCCGTATGCTCTCCTCTCTCTGTTCATTCATGTCGATCGGTTCCTGGGCCGCGTGTCCACTATCCGAGTCTTGAATGCATAGCCGTCGTCCCTGGTCTCAGTGTGATCCTGTTGCTTGTTCTTCCAGTCGTTCTATATCGTAGAGATGGCCCTGAACATCATTGTCGTCATTGCCATCCTCGTCATCACTATCATCATCAGGAGGTCTGGAGCTCATGATGAGGATGATGCTGATGCTGATGATGCTGATGCTGATGTTTATGTTGATTATGATGGTGATGATGAGGAGGATGACGAGGAGGAGGAGGATGATGAGGAGCTAGATAAGATGAGTGCGATCCCGATGAGTATGATGATGACGATTGTAGTGATGATGATTGTGATGATGATGCTGATGATGATGATGACGCTGCTGATGATGACGACGATGATGATCATGATCATCATGATGATGATCATGATGCTGATGATGGTGATGATGATGCGAGGGAGGAGGAGGAAGGAGGAGAAGGAGCTAAATATGATGAGTGAGGAGGAGGAGCAGGAGCACGGGGGAGCGACGAGGCGAGGGAGACGCAGGAGGAGGAGATGATATGACGGAGGGGCATCATCCAATCTCGGTTTAGCTTCTCCTGTTCCTGACTTTGCTTACGCATTGTCTCAGGCTTCTGCTGTCCAAGTTTGCTCCATGCTGGCCCCACTAAAATATCAGGTTCCCTCTCTTATTCAACCTCTCTTATTTCTCTTCTCCGTCCATCGCCTGTCCGGCTTTTGTTGTCTGTTGTCTTTTGGGTTACCTTCTGGCGTCGGCGCTGCAGCTCGCCATACCAGCGTCATCAGAGAAGGCAGTGCAGACGAAGCCCGATAGGTTCCGCGACCGTAACCGCACCACATATTTGACGAATTGGGTCGCCGAACTTTTGGTAAAGCAACACCTCAAGGAGGCTGCAATGAAGCACTTGCAGAAGCACCGCGACACCTGCGCAGCCTTGCAGCGCGACAAAACTGCTCTGGCTCAACCAGTAAAACAGCACAATCATGAAGCTACTCCACATGCGTCGCGCCGCGTTCGTGGTGCCAGGTGGTTGAAGTAGGTCAAGGGTGCCCTCACATCCCATCAGACAAAACGCAGCCAACACACAAACACACACACACACACCGAACACACACAACCGCGCACTAAAGCAATGCAGACACTACAGGGCAAGAGCACGACAACGGCAACTCAACAGCGACAGCGCCCGAACGGCGCGCGGGCGAACAAACCTGGAATTCATTGGAAGAGCAAGCCCGACGGCGTGGCGCAGGACTACGTCGTTCACCAGTTTTGCCGTTGCTTTAAACTATCAGGGGGCCGAGCAACAACGCCAAGACGACGCGCGTCCAGCTTCTGCCCCGCTGCATCGAAGGAACGGCCGCCCACGCCAAGGGGGGGGGGGGGGGGGCACCAAGCGGGGGCACGCAGACCATTGATCGTTGCTGGTGGTGTCAGCGGAAACGCGTTGGAACGCGCTGTTCCGCAGTTTCGGCAGCAGGAAGTGTGGCGCCAGAGCGCGCGCTGCGCAATGGCATTGCTGGCGCGTGGGCTCTGGCCACTTGGCGTAAACCAGCGACATGGTCAGGGCGTTGCGTTGAGCTTCTGGGCGTTGCGTCGCACCCTTGCGTGGCATCCTTGGTGATTGTTGCTCGCCGCGCGCTTTCCGCGATCTCGCCTTGCCCCAGAAATGAACGCACCGCCGTTTTTAGCGATCGCGCCCCACGCGTAGAACCCCTCCACGGGAATCCACACACAACATAATCTTGCGCGACCTACAGGCAGAGTCCTTTGTGCGGCGCTTACAGGTCGATCCCTATTGTGCGGCCTTGACATACAAACTTCTTGCGGGGAGCTACAGCTTGGTTTCTATTATGCTGGGGGCAATTGAAATTGTTTGTTGTACAGACTTACGCGTGCATTCCAATTGCGCGGCCTTCGGATCTAATTCTTTGGCGCCTGGTTGTGGGGAAGGGCGGGGTGGCCGAGAAATCAGGCTGACACATTGAACCGTGCAGAATCAAATCGGTGCGGCCAGAAATGCTGCGTTCGCATGTGTCGTGTTGTCTATAATGTGAACACACGGAACTACAACATGACAACCTTGACGCAAGGACAGCTTGCAATTTCGTTTTGGCTGGACATTCACAAGCTGGTGTTGTTTATTCGTTGTGCCAGCAATCGAAATCAAATCGTACAGACTTAAACATCGATTCCTGGCGCGCGGCCTTCGAATGGCATCTTGTCTTGGGGGTTTCAGTGTGAGTCTTATTGTGCAGGGGAAACCCGACATCTGCTGTGAAGACTTACTCATTGATTCAAACTGCGCTGCTGTCCGATGTAATTCTTTTGCGCGTGGCTCGGGGAAGGGGGGGGGCTGGCCGAAGAAAGCAACAACACACACACAAACAACGGCACAAACAAGAATATGGGGGGGCGAATCGCGCTGTGTTTTTTATGTGTACATGTATTGGAAACCACTTGCTACACGCAAACAGTATGGAGACAATGCGCACTTGTGTTCTTTTACGTGTATAGGCATTTTCACCGCGTTTCGGCCAGACCCCCTCCCCCCGCCCGAGCCATGCACAGCGGAATTGGCTTTGAAGTCCGCACACCAGGAATCAAGTTGCAATCCTGCACAGGAAGATGCGAAGTGCAAGCGGAAAACGTAAGCAACATCAATTGGTAAACACCTACTTGCACGCTGTGAAACACAGTGTTTCCTTGCCTCCAGCTTTAGCACAGATGTGGTGTTGGCTTACTTTTGAAATCGAGCTTGTGGGCATCAGCGCAGCACGTGTGGCTTCCCAGCTTGTTTTTGTGTGTATGTGTATTTGCTTTGTTTGTTGTGTTGCCCTTTTCGTTTGTTAGCCCCCCCCCCCGAGCATGGTGCAAAGCAATTCTGTTTGAAAGCCGCGCAATGGGAATCAACGTGTAAGTTTGGACAGAAAGATTTCACTTGTGTCCTGCACAATCGTGTCATCGTGTACTCTCTTGTCGATTTTTTTGATACAAAACAGGCCGCACACTCGGAATCAATGTGCACATCTATAGAGAAGGATTTGGAATGTAAGCGGACAACAGCAGCAAACTAGATGCGCAAACGCCCAAATGCAATGCCCATACAGTTTTGCTTTGCGTCCAGTTTTTGTTTGGGGTATTGTGTGGCTCACCATTGAAACATGTAGTTCGAGCAACAAAAGCACCGCTTATGGTGATCCCCCGTTCTTGGTTTCCGGGTGTTGTTTTGTCGGCCAAGCTACCCCCCCTTCGCCTGAGCCAGGCACAACGGGATTCGACGTGAAGGCTGCACACTAGAAGTCAGTTTGTCAGGTTGCACCAAGGCGTTGCAATTATTTTTGCGCAGTGGGTATCAATGCGTAGTCCCCCGCACAACGATAATCAATACGTAAGTCTTCACAGCATGATTTCAATTGCCTTGGAATCCGTTTGTACCCCCCACAACGAAGTTGTCTGAAGCACATTAGCAATCAATGTGTACGTTTGAAATACAGGATTGGAACTGTATCCGATACACAAGAAAACAACTCGTAGATTTGTTCAGTGGGTTCTATTTGGAGGCACCGCAAAATTGATCAGCGCAAAAGTCTGCAACTGGAAATTTGTACTGGATGACACACACAGTAGGAATCGTTTCGCACGCTTCGATCAAACGTTCTGAAGGCAGCAGGATCAGCCATGTTCTATCGCATTGCATCACGGTCACATGCCGCCGCGGGTGGGTCGCGGTTGCGGGTGGGTCGCGGGTGGGTCGCGGGCCGTTCGCGGGCCGGGTCGCGAGTGGAACGACGACACCAAGAACACCCGTCCGGCCCCCGCACTCCACTCTGATGTGCGTGCGGCCCCCAAGGTACCGCAGCCGCGTGATCGAGCAGTGGCCCTCCCTGGGCGGCGGGGCGTGCGCAGGGGCGCTCCGCGAGAGCGAGGCGTGCAGCGCGGACGTGGACTGCGAGGTCTCCGCGTGGACCGGGTGGGACGACTGCGACAAGACGTGCGGCGGGGGCCAGCAGGTGCGACCTCGTTTCTCAGTTGCTCCCGGGATTCTGTCAGAGGAGGGCCAGTTGGAGACAGCGGTTTGATGGACTTCGGGGGGGTGGGCCTCGTCGCCATGGCTGGGCGCAGCTCGGAAAGCTGGCACGTTTGGACCCAGGGAGGGGTTCGGGGACGATTTTGTGTTGCCGTTGTCTCAACTCGTTCTGCTCTGAGTCAATTCCCCCTAGTTCTCATGCCCCCTTGTCCTCGTCCCCCTTTTCGTCCTCCTCCTCCTCCTCTTCCTCCTCCTTTTCCTCCTCCTCGTCCTCCTCCTCCTCTGCTCTCTCGGACCCGCAAGGTGCGGCAGCGCTTCGTCGAGACCACCCCAAGGGGCAACGGTAGGCGGTGCCCGACATCTCTGGAGGAGGTCCGCGGCTGCGCTGAGGATTCGCGGCGCGCAGAAGCCACTATGACGATGAGGGTCCCCGAGGAAAAGTGCTCCTGGATTTGTTCGCCATTTCCTGCCTCTCGGGGCCCATCCCAGGTGACGGGACCCTCATGAGTCTACTCAGGATGCAACGCCGGTCCGATGGAAGTCCCCTGGGTCCAGGACCAGCTTCCCCCAGAACCCCTTTTCCACCATGCTAAATAGGGGGGCTAAAGAGGGGGGGGGGACACCGTTGCGAACAGAAAATCCGACTCGGGTGAGCTGGCCCGAAGTCGTTTCACGGTGCACCCACAGCTGAAGCCGAAGACGAAGCTGCAGTGCACAGAAACATGGATAGGGCCCACCTTGCAGGTTTGGTTGACAGCACAGCGTTGAGCGGTGCTGCAGCCCCGTGCCGTGCTAAACAGAGAAGGGGACTGCGCGAGGGTAAGGACCGCAAGAATACGGGCGGCTTTCCAGCAAGAGCCCCCTTGCCTTCCAATGTCAAGAGGCCTTCCTGGAAGAGACCCCGACTCCTTCGAGAACGCCCCGCGGCCTTGCCCGAAGGCCGTCCCCTCGGAGATTGCTTTTACCCTCTGGCGCGTAACGGTCACTACCCGCCCCCCCCATCTGGGTGATCGTGCGGATCCTGCGAAGAGGGGGGAGGGCAGGGCCAGACCCCCTCCCAATGTGCTGGCGTTCGCGCGCGCGCACCTCGGCCATCGCGGCGCACCCCCCGCCCCGTGGTGCCCCACCCCGAACCCCGACCCCTCCCCCCCCCGGGTAACGACGGCTACCCGACAGATCGGAAGAGGTCGACGTCGTGTGGCCCCGAGAGCCCACTTGCGGCGGCGCGCCGAGGAGGGGAGCAGGAGAGGGGGCAGTCCTTCTCAGAGGAGGGTCCCCGCGTAGGATTATTCACTGCGTGGAGCTCCCCATATGTGCATCTATTCTCATGGACCTGTCCGCCGTGAATGTCTAGTCGCAAGAGCTTTCGAATGTAAACGGGCTTCAGTTGTGGCGGTCTGGTCATGAATCTAACTGCGAATGAATTGGAGTGTGAATGAGCCTCAGTAGTACGAGCGCGTCTCTGCGCATGAGCATGGGGCCTCCTGGGGCCTCCTGAAACCTACTGGGGCTTCCTGGGGCCTCCAGGAGCCTCTTGGGGCCTCCTGGGACCTCCCAGGGAGGCGCCGTGCCCCAGGAGAGGCCCAATCTAGAGCAACCGACGTACATAAAACATTGCGGATTGGAGCCACAGGAGAAGGGCAATCTATAGGAACACACGTAAACACCAAGGACTCGTGCCCGAGGAGAGGCCCAATTTCTAGAAACATAAGTAAAACATAGGGCTGTGTTCACAGGAGAAGGACACATTATAGAAACATGCGTATAACGTCAAGGATTCGTGCTCCAGGTGAGGCCCAATCCATAGGAGCATACGTAAAACGCATGGGATTGGAGCCACTCCTGTTGCCTTCTGAGGCCTCCTGCTCCTGAGGCCTCTCGGGGCCTCCTGCTGCCTTCCGAAGTCTCCTGGCGCTTCCTGTGGCCTCCTGGGGCCTCCTGTGGCTTCCTGAGGCCTCTTGGAGCTTCTGGGGCCTCCTGGAGCCTCTTGGGACATCTTGTGGCCTCTTGAGTCTTTCTGTGGCCTCCTGATGCCTCCTGGGACCTCATGTGGTCCCCAGGGGCCTCCTGGAGCCTGTTGGATCATCCTGTGGCATCCTGAGGAGAACCTGTGCCCACGAGTCTGGCCACCAACATTGGCAAACCGAACGAGGCATCCTCAAAATCTGGCCCACCTGGGGGTGAAAATGAGCGCCTCGCTCGAGACATCCTCCAAATCTGCTCCGAAAGCGAAGGATGTTGGGACAGAAAACAAGCAAACCGCTTGAGACGTCCCCACAAAACGGCAGCGAACGGGACAGTGTCATACCCCTCGGCGGCCCCCCTTAGGGGCGTGACAATGAGCGCCTCGCTCAAGACATCCTCCAAATCTGCTCCAAAAGCGAAGGATGTTGGGACGGAAATCAGGCAAACCGCTTGGGACATCCCCACAAAACGGCAGCGAACGGGACCGTGTCAGACCCCTCGGCGGCTCCCCTTAGGGGCGTGACAATGAGCGCCTCGCTCGAGACATCCTCCAAATCTGCTCCGAAAGCGAAGGATGCTGGGACAGAAATCAGGCAAACCGCTTGGGACATCCCCACAAAACGACAGCGAACGGGACCGTGTCATACCTTTCGGCGGCTCCCCTTAGGGACGTGACAATGAGCGCCTCGCTCGAGACATCCTCCAACTTTGTTCCGAATGCGAAGGATGTTGGGACAGAAAACAGGCAAGCCGCTTGAGACATCCCCACACATGAGCGAGTCGAGGTATGAGTAAGTCAATAAGTCTGGGTATGGGTAAGTCTTAGTATGAGAACCTGCTGTGTGTTGAGTAGGTCAGAAAATCAGAAGGTCCGAGTATGAGTAGGTCTGGGTATGAGTAGGTCTGAGTATGAGTAGGTCTGAGTATGAGTATGTCTGAGTATGAGTAGGTCTGAGTATGAGTAGGTCTGAGTATGAGTCAGTCTGTGAATGAGTAAGTCTGTGTATGAGTAGTCTGGGTATGAGGAGGAGGAGGAGGAGGAGGAGGAGGAGAAGATGAAGAGGAAGAAGGAGTAGGAGGCGTCCAAGTAATAACAATAACCCCATCTTAGGATCTGGGGAAAAACACGAATGCCGATCTCTCGGTGGCACGGGCTGCGCGCAGGAGTCGTGCGGCGACACCGACTGCACGGTGGGCGACTGGTCGCACTGGGGCGCCTGCAGCACGTCGTGCGGCTCTGGTGCACGGAGCGGGCGGGGACGGCCTCGGGGCCTCTCGCTGCTGCTCCTCTTCTCATGCTCCCCGTCCGTCCTCGACCGTCCGTCCTCCCTCTCCCGTTCCTCCTCCCTCCCCGTGCCCGCTCATTCTTCCACGTCCCCGTCCTGCCTCTTGCCAGGGGTGTCTCTATGCGGCGTCCGACTCGTGGTGTGTGAAGGCTTTTGTTTGAAACGATGCCTCTGCGGGTTTGTCGACCCCGAGCCTGCTGTAGCTTTCTGAACGATCTGGGCAAGAGGTTCCTCGGAGCTCTGATCTCGATCCTGATCCTAATCCTCCTCATCCCTCCTCAGCGATCATCCCTCCTGCTCTTCCTCTTCATCATCCTCCCGCCTCCTGCCTTGTCCCTCCCTCCTCCCTCCTCCTCCCCTCGCCTGCGAGTGCGGGGGGGGAGGAATGATGAGGCAGGGATAAAGACGGATGATGCGGAAGAAGAGGAGGAGGGCGCAGGAGGAGGAAAGAAGAGAAGGGTTGAGGAGGAGGAGGGCGAGGGCGGTTGAGGAGGTCGGTCGGTCGGTCGGTCGGTCGGTCGAGGACCTCGAGTGACTCAGCCAGCTGAGCTCTGCGGGGGGGTGCAGGCTACAATGGTAACGCTCAGCAGGAAAAAAAGTTGTTCGACTGCCCACGTCTCGAACACGGATGAGGTGTAGGAGGAGGAGGAGGTGCAGGAGGAGGAGAGCCCCCGCCTCATTCCCCGCTGTCGACATGCCGGGAGGAACCGCTCGAGGTCCTACACCGAGAGGTCGTTCGATTCTGGCACCGGCTGCAGCCTCGACTTGTCGGAGGCCGCGCCGTGCCACGGTCCGCCTTGCGGGTGCAAGGCGCGCGGGTCTGGGCTTTGGCAATGGAGGGGGGGCGGGAACTTGATCCTCCACGCTCATCCCTCCTCACTCCTTTTCCTCCTACACCCCTCTCCTGAGCTTGGCCCGGACACTGTCCGCAACAGTGGTCGCATCGCACCCCCCCTCCTCCTCCTCATCCTTCGTCGCTCCCGTCCTGCATCTCCTCCCTTCCTCCCACCCTCCTCTCATCACCGTCCTCCCTTCTTCATCCTGCCTTTCACCTCCCTGTTACCTCATCCTTCTTATCCTCCATCTCCTCCCTCCTACTCACCATCATCATCCTTCATTAGTCTTCCCTCTTCAATGTTGCCTCCTTTGTCTCCCCACCCCTTTCATCCATTTTCCCTTCGTCCTCCCAGGGTCCTTTGTGGAGGGAGGCGATTATTTAATCGCTTCGCTCATTCCGCCAGCCCTGGAGCCCTCTTCAGGGCCTCTTGGGGGCCTCTTGGGGACCTCTTGGGAGTCTCTTGGGGCTCCTTGGCGGCGTCTTAAGGGGCCCCCGGGGCCTCTTGGGAGGCTCTTGTGGGCATCTTGGAGCGGGAGGGGGGGTAGTCGATTGCGGCTCCCCCCTCGGAGGCCACGATCCTCGTGAGGGGTGTCGAAAAATTGCTCTGTCTGGGGTCTCCTCCCGGGCTTCTCCCGGGGTACTTTTCGCCCGGAGACCCCCAGGGGCCGCCCCGCGCGCGCGAACTAGAAATATTGTTAACCAGTTACCGGGGATCTTAGCACGCTTCTGGCCCGTTGGGCCAGCGAATTGCCATGCGTAGGCTGCGTGGCCACGATAGTTGGTTCCAACTATACATGGTATAGTACCTCCTACTCTTCCTCCTCTCATCCCCCTCCTCCTCGTATTCCTCCTCATCTCCCTCTTCATCCATCCCTTCTGCCCCCGCTCGCCCGCGGTCACGCCAGAGGGGGGGGGAAGGACTGGGAGGGAGGAGGCGTAAGAGGAGGATAAAGTTTGCCAAGCCGAGCGAGTCAGCGGGCCCCGTCCATTTCCACCCTCCCGACCATACTCCAGATTTCGTAATAAAGGGAGGGGGGTCTCATTTCGGGGGGGGTCTCTTCCAGGCTATCTTGGAGGGCCTGGGGGGGTCTGGGGACGATGTTTTGGAGGGTTCTCCCACGGGGGGGGGTGTCTGAAATGGCTTGTCTTGGAGGGTCCAGACCCCCTCCCTTTTCTTACGAAATCTGGAGTACCATTCGGATCATTGGGGGCACAACTTGATAGGGGGACTGGAACGCGTCCCCCCCCTGCAAAGGGAAGGCTGTCGTGCTCGGCTCCGCTCCCGACGAATTGACGAGGGCAAGCAGAAGGGCTGGCCGCGCCCTGGCGGGATCGCAACCTCAGAACATCCTGGCGCGGCGCTGCGGCGAGAGCACCATTTAGCTGTCCCTGGGGCGGCACAGTTCAGCGAAGACCAGGCACGCGCAGCGTCGGACCAGCGCTGCCACTTTCACTTGCACATTACGCGGCGATTCTGCGAGGACAGCATGCCGCCCGCTTCCGCGCAGTTGCCGCTTCCGCTGTCATGTGGTTCCGCGAGCGGAATATGCGCCGCGCCCGCGCGGGAGCGCCATTTCAGCCAGACGACATCTGCACGGAGTTTGGGCAAGGGCGAAAGGTCGCTTGCTCGCTCGCGGCCCCGCCTCCAACGACGCGGTGAGTGAGCGATACGCGCCGCGCCGAGGCGTTATTTTCCACCGTAAGGGGGAGGAGGAGAAGGAAGAGGAGGATGAGGAGGGGTCACAGAGGGATGATGTGGATGACCAGGAGTGGGAGCGACGGGTGGGAGGGGCAGAAGGAGCTGGGGAATGAGGAGGAGGAGGAGGATGTGGAAATATGAGGAAGAGAAGGATGCGCACGGAACATGAGGGGGAGGAGGAGAGGGACGGGGATAGGGAGCGCACAAGGAGGAGGAGGAGGAGGAGGAGGAGGAGGAGGAGGAGCACCAGGAGTTGCCCCCCCCTGCCCCGCCATCAGGACTGCAAGTGGGGCGACTGGGAGGAGTGGTCGAAGTGCAGTGCATCCTGCGACGGCGGCCAACGCGCGCGCCAGCGCAACATCGAGCAGGCTTCTGCCCCCTCCTCCTGCTTCCCCTCCTCCTTCCTCATTATCCTGGTACCCCCCCGCGTCCTCCTTCCTCACCCCCCAAGCGCCTTTACCTTGTTACCCCTCTACCTCCCCATCAGTCGTCATCCCTCCTTCCCTCCTCCTCCTCCTCCTCCTCCTCCTCCTCCTCCTCCCCTTCCTATCCCATCCTCCGTCTTCCTCCTGTTCATCCGTCCTTCCCTCCCTCTCCCCCTGCCTCCCCCCCCACTCCTCCTCCTGTCCCTCGGCTCGCTCCTCCGACTCCATCCTCCTCCCTCGCCTGCATTTCCCCCTCTACCTGAGCATCCCTCCTCTGTCCTTCAGCCCTGCATGTTTCCCCCTCCGTCCGGAGCAGGCTCCAGAGCCCGGTTGCAAGCCTTGCTCTGCCGAGTTGAAGGAGGAGATGGAGCCGTGCGGCACCCAGTCCTGCGAGGAACTTGGGATGTCAGGTGGTGAGGAGGAAGGGTGACGGAGAGAGGAACCGTAGGAGCGGAGGATTTATTGAGGAGAGGGAGGAGGAAGCGGAGGGTTACGAGGAGTGGTAGAACGGGGGGGCAGCGTGGTGCCCGCATAGCTGCCCGCCAACATGTTCATTGGTGTATTCATTTTGCTGTTCCTCCCTCTCCACCTCCTCCGTCTCCGTATCCCTTCTCCTCCTCTTCCCTGTTTCCCCTCCTCACCTTCATTCGTCCTCATCCCGTTCCTCCCTGGTTCAGTCCTATTCCCCTCCTCCTCGTCGTCCTTGTCCTGTTCCTCCTCCTTGTCCTCCTTCCCATCGGCCTGCAAGGAGAACGTAAGCGCTCTTGGCCCGCCTCTCCAGTTTCAGGCCACGCCTCTGAATTGCTATGCCGACTTAGTGCCACGTCCACTCATTGGACAAGTTACACATGAACGAGTTGAATTGACTGCATGCCTGACATATCATTATGCCACCAATGTGCATCCTGCTTCGATGGCATTACATAGTCTCGAATCGAAGAGCCTACGGGTCGAAGGCTTCCTTCAAACCAGAATGAGCCCGTCCGTAACCCTAGAAGTCGCACTTGTGTAATATCGAATGTATGTGTCGATGGCGCTCGGTTGGCCATTCATGGAGCTACTGGGTAGCAAGTAGTTCCCAAGTATCGGAGAATCCATGGCTCGATCGAAGTGATCGGTGGGGTGTCGGGGATCCGGTTCGTGTCGCGCGTGCGGGCGAGGCGGAGTTGCGCAGGAGCGAAACCGAATTTGCCCTCCCGAAATCCTCGGGCCAAGTCCGTTAGACTATCTCCCCCCACTAGGGCTGGCGCGCTGCCCCCAGGGTCACACGGTTATCCCGTGCCGTGGTTGTTCGTGTGTTGGTCTTTGGGCGTGCAATTGCCGCGTGGTTGTCCCACGGTTGTTCGCTGCGGTTTTCTCGTGATCGTCATGTTGTTGTCCCGGGCGGTCGTCCCGCGTTTTTTTCTCTTGGCGAGGCACATAATTAGTAAGTTCGTTCAATAAGGAGTCTCAACGTCAGACGGCCCCACGACGTCCAGACGAGATATTGAAGAGGCATCTAATTTTGTTGGCAATGATGAAGACTGCGAGAATATACAGAAGAGTTTCATGGCCGTGGTTGTCCCGCGGTTATCCCGTGCGTCTGTATCGTGGTTGTCTAGTGCAGCTGTTATGTGAATGTCTTGTCTTTGTCCCGTGAGCTAGTCCCCTGGTTGTCCAGTGGCTGTCGCATGGTTCGAGAGATGGTGACTCAGTCAGGCAGTTCGTGGAAGCATGTACTATTTCGACGAGGTAGCAATGTGCAAGCTATGTGGTACGAGCTCTGGGGTGCAAGCTCTGCCCGGGATCTCTCTGCTGCAAGGCACGTGGCAGAACCCCGCCAGACCCACCCTGCGCAGGAAGCGGCCACGAGGCGGCCACGGGCGGCCACGGGCGAAACCGCGCCGGGCCCACCCAGCGCGCGAGGCGGCCGAGAGGCGGCCACGGGCGGCAAGGTGACGAAGCATCGCCAGACCCACCCAGCGCACGAGGCGGCCACGAGGCGGCCATGAGGCGGCAACGCAGCACTCGCCGGACCCACGCTGCGCGCGAGGCGGCCGAGAGGCGGCCACGGGCGGCAGCGTGGCAGCATCGTGGCGAAGCCTTCGCCGGACCCACCCAACACACGAGGCGGCCAAGAGGCGGCCACGGGCGGCAGCGTGGCGAGGCCTCGCCAGGCCACGAGGCGGCCACGGGCGGCAGCGTCAAAAGTCACCGCCAGACCTGACCAGCAAATTAGCAAGAGAAGGAAGAACCCCCAAGTGCAAGCATGATTCAGGGGAGTCGAAGGGCGAGCTAGCTAATGTCGAGCAGTTGGCTGACGCACGTGATTTAGAAACTGTCATAATTTCGCCCAAGGGTTCGACAATACCTATTAATGCAGGAGCGGTAGACGAGGTAAGACAGTTAGACTTGTTTGAACAGTTATAATCATAAGAGCGGTCACACTATTTGGACGAATTTCAGTAGTTGGGGAGGTAGGCGTGGGCGCAATCATGGCAACAGCATCGTTACTATAACATATATATGTATATATACATATATATATATATGTGTATGAATGAATTCTCCATCGGGCGCGACGCCAGCCACCAATCGACAGCTGCAGTCATCCCCAAAACAGAGTCTCTCTCGATTCGTGGGTGCGCACACGAAGACGGTGGTGGTTGAGCTCCGACGGGTCCGGCACACTTGGGGCGAGGGAGGGGGCGGGAGCGAGGGAGCGAGCCAGATGCCGAAGGGGGGAGCCAGCGAGCGAGGCCACCCTCTCTGTCCTGCCACGGGCGAGGCGAGCGAGAGAGGGCGCGGGAGCGCGCGAGCGGTCGAATTCGGCGTCTCGCGCGCTATCCACGCGCCCTCTGCAGGCGAGCAAGAGAGAGAGAGAGAGAGAGAGAAAACAAAACAACAACAACAACAACAACAACAACAACAACAACAACAATCATTTTACCCGAACGCGTGGTGTTCTCCCCAGTGCCAGGGTTTTCATACGACACCAGGCAATACCCCCACTTCGTGGGGGGGCATTACAAGCTCTACCAAATATCCAAACGACTCTTCGCGACCACCCAAACCCAGCTTCCCGCCCTATGACGTTGGGACACTTCACTTCGTGGCGTGCGGACGACCGTGGCTACTACACTGGCGTGGGGTACACACCCACAGAACTTGGTCACTTATTCGGGGCGCGCATGTGCCCAGCATGGTGCAATTGTGCCATACAATACATAATACAGAGAGACAGAGAGAGAGACAGAGAGCAGACAGAGAGAGAGACAGAGAGAGCGGAGTTGGTCACATTTTTGGGTCAAGTTCCTGGGATGATGGTATTATTTGACAGGGATGATGGCCCTGGCAGGTGCGCAACCGTTGTCGCAGAAGTTCGAAAAAGTTGCTCGCAAAAGCCCGTTTGACAGAAATGTTTAAAAAGTGTTGGTTTTCCTACGAATCCGCAAGAGCGCGCGGGATGAGATTTTGACATTTTTTTGTTGAAAAACCATTGGTTTTTTGATGTTTTTATGTTAAAATCGCTCCGAACACTAAGCTTTTGGAAGGATTTCGTCTTGCGCGCGCGAATGTCCACTTTACCTTATTTTTTGCAAGGGATTCTTGAAATTTGATTATATTAGAACAAGAAATGTCATTTTATAGTGTTTTTTGCAAGGGAAAGCGGGGGGGAACAAAACAACCGGATCTTGATCACATCGAATTACCTGAGGCTTCCTCACGAAAATGATGAAAATGTAGCTGCGGCCTAGGCGGCGCAGGGGGGCCGTGCACCAGGGGTCCCAACAATAATTATTCTTTAGAATTAATAATGTTCAACAACAACAACGACAACAACAACAACAACAACAATCTCAATACTGCTCGCCCTTATATGCTCGAGTGTCCAATAACACGTATTTCCCAAACTCTCGATACCCGCCCTCTTCGTCTTCGATCGAACCCTTTTTGGGGGGTATACCGTTCTTCCCTGCAGGCTGGGCCCCGGCAAGCGGCGGGGCGGCCGCGGACCGTCGGCCTGGCCAGCGGCAGCGCTGATCGGCGGGGCGGCCGCGGACCGTCGATCCGACCCCAAGAGGGACGGACAGGGGACCGACCACGACGACGACGACGACGACGACGACGACGACGACGACGTCGAAGACGACGGCGACGAGCGAAAGCGAGAGCGAGAGAGAACGACAGCAGGGCCACGAAGGGCACGAAGTAGGCCACGAAGGGCGACAACGGGGACACGAAAGGAATGCGTATGGGGCCACGAAGAGCGCGAACGAGCGGGGGCCACGAAGTGCAGATAATGCGGGGCCACAGAAGGCAACTATGGGGCCACTGAGGGTAGCAACTTGGCCACGTAGGACAGTGAGGGGGACAAATGGCGACAGCGGGGCCACGAAGGGCATGCACATGGGGCCACAACGGGCGCGACTCCTGGGTGCCTGGGTGCCGGGAGCGCGGCGCTTGGGCAAATTGCAGGAAATTCAAATGCAAGGCGATTCTTCAGTAAGTTGCAAGCAAGTCTCCAGCGAGAGCGCGACTCCAGAACGCCGGGAGAGCGATTCCTGAATAAATTGAAAGGAAGTCCCAAGCGAGAGCGCGATTCTTGAATAAAATGCGAGGATGTCTCGGGCGGGAGCGGGGGTCCTGGCTAACTTGTAAGGAAGTCTCAGGCGGGAGCCGTTGTTGTTGTAACCTGGGGGCCAGGGGCCCAGTTTGAGCAGGAAGACTTTCCCTGTCAAAAAACAAGGTGCGAGCGTCGAGGGGCACACTTTGATTGAGAAAAAACAGTATGCACCAGTGGGGGGATCAACAATAATTATTCTTCAGAAATGAGAATTCAACAACAACAACAACAACAACAACAACAACAACAACAACAACAACAACAACAACAACAACAACAACAACAACAACATTAACATTAACAACAACAACAACAACAACAACAACAACAACAACAACAACAACAACAACAACAACAACGACAACGACAACGACAACGACAACGACAACGACAACAACAACAACAAAGCAGAACAAACAGAGAAAGAGGGGGAGAGCGGGCGTGTGTTGGCAGGAGTGCACTGGAGGATGTGGAGGAGGGGGGAGAGAGAGGAGCGGGAGGGGAGTGAGCGCAGGGGGGAGGGATACGGAGAGAGGCGTATGGAGAAAGGAGAAAGAGGAGGATGAGGAGGAGGGAGGAAGGAAGGAAGGAAAGAAGGGAGGCGCCGAGCCAACAAGGGCAACCGTGCGATGATGGCCGGTGCCAGCGAGTGCGCAGCGACCTGCTCGGGGTCGGAGGGCGCGATTTGATTAGCGAGGCAGCGAGGCCATTCGGCAGCGAAGGATGAGAGCGCCAGAGGAGGGGGAGGACAGGGGAGGAGAGGCAGAGGGCGGGAGGGGGATGACGACGATGGCAGGGCAACGAGGGGGAGAGGAGGATGAGGAGGAGGATGGGCAAGAGAAGCGGGAGGGCGAGGAGGAGGACGGCAGAAGACGGATGATGACGATGATGACGATGGTGGTGATGGTGATGATGAGGGCAATGGCGATGGCGATGGCGATGGTGATGGTGATGATCAATTCGATCATGGCGATAATAGTGGTGATAATGATGATGATGAGAAGGAGGAGGATGAAGATGAGGATGGGGATGATGTTGATGGTGTTGCTGCTGATGATGATAACTATGATGATGACGATGATTATGATTATGGTGATGCTCATGATGATGATGATGATGATGATGATGATGGTGAGGATGATGATGACGATGCTAAGGATGATGATAATTGGGATGGCGATGGTGATCGTGATGGTGATCACGATGCCGACTATGATGTTGATGGTGATGATGCTGATACTGATGATGAACATGATGATGATGATGACGATGATGAGGACGATGACGCTGATGGTGATGATGCTGATGATGATGCTGGTGGTGATGATGGCAATGCAGATGGTGATTGTGATGACGATGCCGATGTTGATAATGATGATGGTGATGATGATGATGATGATCATGAGGATGAGGATGAGGATGAGGATGAGGATGGTGATGGTGATGGTGATGATGATTACGATCGTGATGGTGGTGGTGATGGTCATGCTAATGAGGATGAGTATGATGATCATGATGCTGGTGATGAGGACGATGGTGATGGTGATGGTGATGGCGATGCTGCTGATGATGATGATGAGAACGAAGACGATGCCGACGACGACGATGATGATGACACTGATGATGGTGATGCTGATGATGATGGTGCTGATCCTGATGCTGGAGGTGATTTTGATGATGATGATGATGCTGATGATGATGATGATGATGACGATGATGATAATGATGCTGCTGCTGCTGCTGCTGATGATGATGATGATGATGATGATGATGATGATGATGATGATGGTTGAGGTGATCGCGGTGGTGGCGATGGCCATTGTGATGGAGATGGAGCTGGTCTTGTTTTTGTTGATGATTATGCTGGTAATGAGGAGGAAGATGAAGGCGGACGCTGATTATGATGATGATGCTGATGATGATGGTGATGATGATGACAATGATTGTGATTATGCTGATGATGATGGTGATGATGGTGGTGATGCTCCTGTGATGATACTGATGATGATGCTGATGCTGATTATGATGGTGGTGATAATGATGACGAGGAGGAGGAGAAGGAGGAGGAGGAGGAGGAGGAGGTGCAGGAATCTGTGAGGGGGAGCAAGCGGGTGAGGAGGATGGGCGCGGCGGAGGAGGAGGAGCGGGAGGGGCCCTCAAGCTTCCGCCTTGGAGGGGACTTCAAGGCCAGGGAGCGTCTGAGAGGGCGCATCGCCAAATTGGGGCCGAGTGTACACACCACAGAACGAGATCACCCAGGCAACCAGAGAGGGGCAGAGGGGCAGAGGGGAGCGGATCGGAGGAACATCTTTGTGGATTGGCGGTCTCTCAAAGACCTTTTTGGCCAGTCGATCCTGGTCTGCTCGTGCCTTGCCGCCGACTTTTGCCAGGAGAAGACCTGCATGGACGGCGAGTGGGCCGAGTGGGGCGAGTGGGAGGCGTCGGGGGCGGCCAACTCTCCACCCACACCCGGACATTCTATATTTGTTGTTTCAATGCAGGGCACGAGGAATTCCCGTCCTTGCACCAGGGCCGCTTTTTCCCTCGAGTTGCTTTTGGACGGTCACAGGGGCCCGGCAAGGGCCCTCAGAGGCCAGGCCGAGCGCGGCCAACAATCGTCCGTCGGGATGTTTCACGGCGCGGGCATGTCTGGGCACCACACTGGGTCGGCCCAGTCCCGGACCCAGCCTCCCTCAGGGGGGCCGCGTCCACGCCGTTAGGTGGTTTGATCGCAGGCCCCCCTTGCAAACGGAGCCACCCAGCTTCCGCGCGAAGACCGCCGAGGACCGCCAGAGTCTGATGAGTGACATGGGGCGCTTGGTCGAGCCCGCATCAGGGGCAACGCTAAAGTTGAGTCGGGCATGTCCCTCTACAGGAGGAATATCCAAAACTAGTCAAGAAATCGTATGGCAACGATGTTCGACTATTTCTGAATATTTGTTGACCATCTTCAATGTTTGTTCCAACATCCGCCTTTAGGAGGACATGCCCGACCTAACGCTGAAGGCGATAGGCTCAGGGGGGGGCAGCTCAGCGGTCCCCGATCGCCCGTTGATCACCGATAGGGGCCCGATAGCCCACCCCGCCCAGCAGCGTGCGGACTCGCTGCCGGGAGCCTATCTCCGCTCTGTCGGCGATGCATCGCCGATTCCAGCTCGATGTGTCCCCCATCCCTCAGCCGGTCCCCCCCGGAGGTTCCCCCTCCCCGCAACGGGGTGTTTCTAGAGGAGGTCCTGGCCCAAGGAGGCCCCCAGTTTCCCCAGGGAGGCGCAGACGGCTTCCACCGCGCCCCTCACAAAGGCACAGAGGGGCCCAAGGGCACCAAAGTGGGCGACACGCTGGGGACACTGGTGGGCCAGGACCAGTTCTAGCAACGGTCACCGCTCGGCGTTCATGGTGTTCTCGTGTCCCATGTCGGGTGTTTACGTGGGGGCCTCCCCGTCGCAGGTTAACGTTGCCGCGATGCGTGCGTCCCTGGGGATCAGTGGGCGTCGCGTTTCGTGAAAAAATGCCCCAGCAAAGCACCACAGTAGCAGCAACGGGGAAGATACGGGTCGAGGAGTAGGAGGTCGAGACACGGCCATGTGCACCTTGGTGTTTTTTAACAAGTGATCGTGGCCGTCCGGACCAACAGTGTAGCCGGCATTGAAACGGTTGCCGGATCGGGCGGTCTCGGGCTCCGTGGCCCCTTGTGGGACCGTTTTTGTTTTGGTGTTTCCTATAGGGACTCTCTAGCGAAGTTAGATTGGGGATCAGCTTTGAGCGGCGCTCACCGCAAGCGTACGCCCGCGGGCAGTTGGTGCCCTGCCCGAGGCGTGCTCGGCCGGCTTAGTCCTGGACCCAGCCGCCCTCAGGCCCTCAGTGGGGCCACGTCTACCAGCACAGGGTCCATGATGGGCCCTGCCAGGGGTCGGTGCACGCGCGTCAGGTGGTTCGATCGTGGGCCCCCTGGCAAACGCAGCCACCAGCTTCCGCGCGAGGCCCGCCGACGGCCCCGCCGAAGACTGCGGGTGGCACGGGGCCCGTGGTCCAACCCGCAGGTGTACGCCTGCGGGTAGACGGCGTCGTGCCCGAGGCGTGCTCGGGGGACTGATCTTCAGGGACCTCGGCATGCGGTGGACATGGATGTACTGTACTCGGGCCCTGGGGGGGGGCACCTGTAACTATCCATATCCATCGCCTGCCGAAGTCCCCGAAGATGATCACCTAGGTGGTGGTGATGATCCCCACGAGAGCCACGGGGGCATCAAAATGGCGCGAAAAGCTGGGGACAATTTGGGCCAGGACCCCGTCTGGCAACGCTCACCGCCAGCGTACGCCTGCGAACAGTTGGCGCACCGCCCGAGGCGTGCTCGGCCACCTGCGAGGGCGGCTGGACGTGGCGGGGGCGCTTCGTCTCCAAGGAGGCGAACGACTGCGGGCGCCCCGCCGTGGGGCCGTCGCAGGACGCGCGGTCTGCGGGGGGGGCGGGTGCCCTCCCCGTTTCCCTCTCGTCTGCTCCTCGGGGTCGGTGCTCGAAGCAGCGGGGCGGGAGCAGAAGTCGCTTCGGAAGGCGTGCTGGGCGTCGTCGCGGAGGCTGCGCGGCGCGCGGCGGGAGGCAGATCTGGGCGCGGCGCACGGAGAGGGGCCGTGGCACGTAACGAATTCGCCACCCTGTCCTCATCCTCCCCCCTCGTTTTCGCATTCCTCCTCCCGCTGATGCCTGATGCTACTGGTGCTGCTGCTACTCATGTTCCTCTTGCACCTCTCCCTCCTTCGCCTAAGTATCATCATCTGCCTTTGATGCTACATCGTACGTTGCGCAAGGGTACTATTGATGTTGCGTCCCTTTCCTCACAGTCGTGCGCCAGTCCACGTCCTCTCCCTTTCTCTCGCCCTCTCTCTCCCTCTCTGTCTATTCATTTATCTGTATACATAGTTATGGATATGTTTCTCTCTCTCTCTCTCTCTCTTCCCCTTCCCCCTCACGGACTTTTTGTGTTAAGTTCTGGTTTAAACTATGTATATAAATGCATGCCTCATTTATTTAGGGACTCTTTTTCTGTACGCATGAATGTATCCGTACACACGTAAAGAAATCTCACTCATATAATTTTCGTGTGTTGGCTGCTCTTTCCGTTTCCCCGTCTACCATGTTTCTCTCTCTCTCTCTCTCTTTCTTTTTTTCCCTCCTTCTCTCTCTCTCTCTTTCTGTCTATCTCTCTCTTTCTCTCTGTCTCTTTCTCTATATCTCTATGTGTATGGTTATTCGCACGCTTGTCTTCCCAACTACGCTTGCCCAGCGGCTTGGCAAATCTTTGTGGAGGGAACCGTTGGGCGCTGGATCTTTCGTCGGTGTTTCATGTGCTAGGGTTATTGCCCAGGGTTGCTCTGGGTTGCTCGGGGCTGCTCGGGGTTGCCCGGGGTTGCCCAGGATTGCCAGTGCAAGCCCAAGTAATGCCACGCAACGCCGAGCAGTGCCAAGCAATGCCAAGCAATGCCACGCAGCGGTTCCAATCAATGCCAGGCAATGCAGAGCCAGCCAAGCGATGTCAGACATGATCAAGCACATCTAAGGAATGCCACATCAGTGTCAAGCAACGATTCCAAGCAATGCCAGGCAATGCAAACCAATTCCACGCGGTGCCAAGCAATGCTTTGCATTGAACTCTACTGCATTGCTCAGGACTGCGTTGAATGGCCTCCGTAGACCGAGAACCCCTCAGTGTGGTCGTGCCGATTTCAGGTTCCGGTGTCCGTCTCTGGTCGCCCGTTTGTCTCTGTCTCCGTTCGTCCGCCCCCCATCCCCTGCCCCATGCTCTCTCCAGGCTTCCCCCCCCGTTGCCCGCCATCCCTCTGTGAGGTCCCTCCCGCCCGCGTGCCCCCGAAGCGCCGAGCCCTGAGCGCGGCCCGGAGCCGCCTAATTAGGAGAGCAAGCCCTGCAACGACGACGTGCAGTGCTCGCCCGACGTCGACTGCGAGTTTGGCGACTGGGGCAAGTGGAGCGGGTGCTCCGCGGACTGCGCAGGCGCGCTCGTGGAGGAAGAGAGGCAGCTGGAGAGGGGGGAGGGCAAGGTAGGTGCGCCTGCGTCATTTCTGATGTCCTGCCCCTCCCTCCCATCCCTCACCATGGCGCAGATCCCCTCTCGATTCGCACAGTCTGAAGTCGTAGCATGGCATAGCATTACATGGCACAGCATGGTGTTGAAGATCAACGCGAAGCATGACAGAGCATGGCGTGGCGACGCCCCAACGTGGGGGGGATTCTGCCGCCCCCAAAAATCATTGAATCGACACCGAATGTGGAATCACTTCCGATGTTTTTTGGGGGGGACCGTTTTCTAGATTTGGGGCCCTATTTGGAAGGACCGAAAACCATGCCGTGGCATGGCACTGGAAATAATGACGCCAACGTCGCAGCGGGAGCACAATTCGGAACGAGCGGAAGCGCGGAAATGAGGCCAGCGCTGCAGCGGGAGCACGATTCGGCACGAGCGGAAGCCCGAAAATGAGGCCAGCACTTAAGCGGGAGCAGCGGGGGGCCAGATATTCAGTATCGTTTAACCAATCCCCATCCCCATCCCCATCCCCTTCGAGACCCCCCCCACCAAATTCGCAGGAACAATAGGAAGGAGGAGGGCGCGCCGAGGGGAGATCACTGCGAGCAATCGCGCCCCTCTCTTTCCTGTGAGGGCCTTGCGGCCAGCGCCGCCGGCCCTGAAGGCGGGACCTCCCCCGGGCCCCCGGGCCGCCCCCCCCCCCGGCGGTACCCCGGGGCCCGGGCTGCGGCCACGGCCGGGGCCAGGGCCGGAAGCGGGGCCTGGGCCGGGGCCTGGGCCAGGGCGTGGCCCCCGCACAGGGAGGACCCCTCCGTGCTCCATGGTCCAACAGGTGTGACGTCCACCCCCAGGGACCCACCGGGACCCCCGGGGGCTGTAAACAGACACACTCACACACACACACACGCACGCATGCACGCACGCACGCACACACACACACACACACACACACACACACACACACACACACACACACACGCACGCACGCACGCACGCACGCACGCACGCACGCACGCACTGTACCCCCCCCTTCGCCGCCCCCCCCCCCTCCCAAATCCCCCTCCCGTCAGGGAAGGGGAGAAAGGAAGGGAATCCACTTCATTGCAACCTTTCTTGTCTATGTTCGTTCCTCAATTGTCTCGGGACTGGCGACGACGGCGACGACGACGACGGCGACGACGACGACGATGACGACGACGACGAAGACAGTGTCTCGCACACGCCGAAGGGTCGGTGGATTTGTGTCTCTCTCTCTCTCTCCCCCTCTCTCTCGATTCTCTGATGTGCCAGCTCGCTCCGAAGTGACGCGTCATTGCCTGCTTCTGCTTGCCGTCGTCCTCCTCCAGCTCTTCCTCATAGTCCTTATCCTCCCCCTACTCCTCCTCCATCTCATCTGCCTGCGGCTCCTGATCCTCCACACCCAGTACCATATCATGCCCCTCTCGCCGCTCCCTGCTTGTCTGTTCGTGTCATGCTTGTGGTCTGATGTCTTCGTGTCGCATTCGGCGTCCCTGCCCCGCCTTCCCCCATGCCGCCCCCGCCCCGCTTGATGTCGCATGCATCCTCACCTCGCCTGCCTTGCGATCCTCGTGTTCTTTCTCTCTCTCTCTCTCTCCTCTTCGTCCTGCCCATCGTCCTCCATCCGGCAGCGGGAGGACTCGCACGCATGCACACACAAACAAGCGGCACGTGCGTGCCCAGGCTCATTGCAAAGCCGCTGCACGATGTACGCACGAGCAGTCGGTGCCTGGCCCTTCCACCGAGCACCCTGTCGGGACGGTCTGGGATGGTGCCGTCAGGAGTGCAGCGTGAGGCGGAGCTGCGGGGCCGCAGTCGAGCACGCGCGGAGTTGCCACAGCTCGAGGTTCAACGAAGTCGGAGGAGGAGGAGGAGGAGGAGGAGGAGGAGGGGGGAGGAGGAGGAGGAGGAGGAGGGATGAGGAGGAGGGACGAGGAGGAGGAGGAGGAGGAGGAGGGACGAGGAGGAGTGCATTGCCTGAACCTATGCGTGCTTTGGACCCCTCACGTCGTGGCCCCTCGTGCGTTGGCCCCTCGCTGTAAGCAGGGAGGAATCGACGCAACTGTTATACCAACGTGCGGTACTGACACTTGCAGCCATCAGAAGGTGTGTCCACGGGTGTCCATCGAGATGCCGCTGCAGGTGCGTATGGCGGGAGGCCCGCGTGGCACCTTCCAAGACGCCTTATGAAGCCCTCGTGCTGCCCATGACAGTGATGAGTAAATGTGCCGTGGATGGTGAGCCCTCTGATGAATCCCACTCAGACGAAACGTTGGAAGAGAATGTATCCCAGGGAGCGGGGGAGGACGCCGTCGAGCGAGGATGGAATCAGCACACCGAGCGACGAGTTTTGCGCAGGTAGGGGTACCACACCTTGCGATTGCATTTGAATAGAAGCGCGGGGGCAGCAATGAGGTTGCCACACTTTGCGATTGAATGAAAAACTGAGACGCGGCACTGTGGGCATGGAACGAACAAATGGTCATAGCAAAGTTGGATGTACACGTCAAGTCCCTCGAATAGCATGTGTGTGTATGTGAGAGTCATGCCCAAATTCATGAACAGCAATGCGCTGTTGATCATCACCAACACCGTTGAACAAAGACCTCGACGCTGCGATCTGCGTGAGTGGTGCGTCCGGCTTTCGGATTATCGAGGATGCCTTGGACGACGCGCCAATTCAGAGATGAACAGCAACACCAACAGTCGTCCCTGAGCCTTAATCCCGCGGACATGTGCATGATGCATTGGTTGTCGTCGTCGTCCTCCTCCTCCTCCTCCTCCTCCACCCCAGGCTTTCTGCCCGCCCGCTCGCCTCCTCCCCTCGCCTGCCCCACCTCCGTACGCTATATGCTTCCAGCCCTTCGCTTTTCTTCTTTCTGCCGGTTCTTCCATCCTTCCCGCCGTCCCACTCCGGCGCCAAGCCATCGTCAGTGGCCGCCCAGACTCGAGTCTTACCGAGCTCTCTCCATCTGCTGTTCCTCCCCTCCTCGTTTCCCTTCCTTGTCCTATTCTTCCAACCCCCTGGGATACCCCTGTGAGAATTCCCAGGGTATGCGAACATCCCGAACGAATTCCGCAATCGTTTCGAATATTTCTCCCTCTTCTGAGTGGGGTTATTGTTTCCTCTGGACACCGCTCGCAGACCTCTCCCCACCCCCGCTGCTCCTTATCACTCACTACCACCATTATCACCATCATGATGTTCATTATCATCAGCAGCAGCATTACCATCATGATCATTATTATCATCATCATCATCATCATCACCATCATCGTCAACATCAACGTCATCTTCAACATCAACGTCAACATCACAGCATCGTCAGCAGCATCGCCATCACCGCACTCACACCCATTACCATCGATCATTCACCATCACATCATCACCATCACCGCACGCACTCGCGCACTCATTCATACACATTCACGCCATCACCACTACCACCATCATCATGTCACACCATCAGCATGTCACACGTGCGTACGGGGGTGAGAAACCCACTGAGGTGCCCTGGTCTGTGGATCGTGTCCCAGGCTTGCGCTGCTCAGGTCTGCGCTATAGTGTTATGTTCTCCAGCAGCGTCATCGGCAACGAATTCGTGATGTGCATATCGACGTCAACACTCTCGTCTACTGTTTTGCATGCCTTTCGGATTTCCCTGTGCAGTTTGGGATCGCCTTTTCGTCATTACAGCTGTCCACTCGACATTTTGTCTTGAGGCGGGGACAATCACTGTATCTCTGTCGCCTTTTATCTCTGCAGCGTGGCTGGGCAACAGTTCACAAGGTGCGCTCTGTTGAAGCATACGCCGCGGTGGCTCCAACAGGCCTTGTGAACAAGTTGCGAACAAGTTCACGAAAAGGAGCAAATTGTTGCACAAGCCTACTCTTGTGAACTACACCTCCCATGTAGAATCATTGTGCAGGTAGGGAACTTTCCGTTCCACCTGGCATGCCCTGTGAATTTTCGTTTCCAGGTAATCAGTGGGTTTTGAGGGCGACCATAGCGTCCGCCCTGAGCAGTTTACCATTTCCCTAGGGGATGCAATGCGTTTCCTCGGGCTCAGTGGACAGGTCGCCCCTGTTCATTTTCATTTCACGCATTCATTGACCTCTCATCCGCATTTACAGTCTCGAGCTGAAGACTCGTCTGCGTGTGAATTGTGGAAAAGTCCCAGGCGGGAGCCCTTTCCTTCTGGGACCGCCAGGTGACGGTAGTCTTCCGAGCGGGCCACCAATAGTTTTAAAGTGCCGTCACGTTTGGGTTTTTTCAGGTGTGAATCTATAGGCGTTCTCGAGCGGGCGCTTCGTCTGTGAGCTAATTGTGAGGAGGTGTCAAGCGGAACCCCCTTCAGTATGGAGCCTTCGGATCATGTTATTAAGCCGAGCGGATCATTCATATCCTGTAACGGTCCTCTTTCTGGGTCCGGAGGCGTGGGTTTGGAGGAAGTCTCAAGCGGGAGCCTCGTCTGTGAGTGAAGTGTGAGGGCGTCTCAGGCGGGAGCCCCCTCTCTTGTGGGGCCGCCAAATCAAGTTAGTAATCCCAGCGGGTCGCCCATGTAATCTAACCATCGTCACTTTTGGGTTCCAGAGGCGTGGATCTCGAGGAAGTCCTGAGCGGAAACCTCGTCTGCGAGTGAAGTGCGACGACGTCTCATGCAGGAGCCATTTCTCTATGAGGCCGCCAAGTCTAACCCGAGAAGGCCACCCACATCTTGTAACTGTCGTCACTTCTGGGGCTCCTTAGGCGTGGGCTTTCGAGCGGAAGCTTCGTCTATGAGTGAGTTGTGAGAAAGTCTCCAACGGAAACCCATTCCCCATGGAGTCGGCAGATCGCGCTAGGAATTCGAGCGAGACGTCCATGTTTTGTAGCAGTCTTTTCCTCTGGGATCTTGAATCGTGGATCTGGAAGAACTCTGGAGTGGGAGCTTCGTTTAAGAGTGAATGGTGAGGGGGACTTCTAGCGGGAAGCCACCTCCCTATGGGTTCCGACGAGGGGTGCGCGCCAGGCGAGCTCGTTCGCCCATGCTTCCCACTGCAGGGGATTCGGATGCAGGTGTACGGCTGCAAGGACTCCCTGATCTACTAGGAAGTCGCCGACTTGCTGCAACATAGCAACATGGTACCGAAGGCATGGACGACGACGGCAAGGTCGAGGCGCGGGCGCGGACCTTAATCATGTTCAGGCCCAGCCATCAGGAACTCACGTGGCAGAGCTCGGGGCCGCACGCTGTGCGCTGCTCGGGGTCCGCCCTGAGGCACGCGTCCAAACTCACTTTCGCGCTATCGACGGGTCAGACGCTGCTCGAGGGCGCCGCCGTCGACTTACCAGGGATGAGGACGCTGGCTGCACGGGCATGTCTGACGAGCACTGGTGGGCGCGCCTCTACGTCGTGTCTTCCCGCGCCGGGCGCGCGCGGAACATGCTGAACCCGCGGCCGCCCTTTCGCGAGTTAGCGAGTTTCTGGATCGCGGGCCGCCGGCGCGTTCGTCGAAGGCGCTCGGGGAATTGGACAAGCGAGCGGCGAGCTGCAGGGCTGAGGCCGAGCTGCTTCCCACCCCAGTGCGGCCGCGCACCGCTCGAAGCCCGCGGGGCGGTCCCAGCGGTTTGGTCTCGCGCGCCGGCGGCCCGCGGGTTTGCCAATCGCGAGGCTGCCCCAACGGCTTCGCGATGTGGTCATTTCAGAACGTGCCCCTGCCCACCGAATCGGCGACAACGCCACGGGAAATCGAGGCGCACCCCTTTTGCAATAGTTAGGCGTGGGGGAGGTGTCGGAGGGGGGGGCAAGGCAGGAGGGCGAGGAGGAGGAGGAGGAGGAGGAGGCGAAGCAGGGGGCGGGAGGAAAGCTTGCGCCAGGGGGAGAAAGGTTTGGGCGCCGATGAGACAGGAAGAGAACGTTCGCAATCGCAGGAACGGCGGGGCTTTCTCCCAGATGAACCGAGAAGATTGTCATGCGGGGTCCTAAAGCCTGAGTAATTATGCGTGTGTTTTCTCTTCGTGCTGTTGGTCACCTTGTCCTGGTCCTCGTTATCCTCCTGCTCTTAGTGTTCGTTGTCCTCCTCATCCTCCTCCTCCTCCCCTCCCCAACCTCGTCATCCGCCTCGTCCTCTTCGTTATCGTCCTCTTTCTCCTCGTCGACTTCATCATCCTCCTCCTTCTCTTTTTTCCTCCTCCTCCCCTTCATCCTCCCCCTCCTTGTCCTCCCCCTCCTCGTCATTATTGTGTTGGTCCTTTGCCGATGTTTCTTGATACTCCGCTTGTGCTTGCGGTTGCTTCTCGCCCTCTTCCTTCTCCTCTTCACCCGTTGTCGCGGTGGCTCGAGTTCCTCCGAGTCCGTTCGACCTGCCACGATTGTTTTTTCCGGCCCCCGTGCCATGCGCACCTCCGGCTGGGCCGCCGACGCGGCCGGCGGCACGGACGGCAGCTTTGAGTCCTGGATCTCGGGGGTGGGGGGGTCTCCTCTCTTCCCATCATCCTTTGCCCCGTTGCGACAAAATTCGACGGGAAGGTTTCGGCAATGCTCGGCCATCGCTGGATAGACCTGTCATAGGGAAGGGGCCCAGACCTCCAGGGGTCCACGTTGTGATGCAATCGCGCCGTCTGGGTCCTGGGTCTTTTCCCCTTCTCACTTCTCAGAGTGGCGAGGAGTTGCAAAACTCCCAGGTGTTCTTTTACTGTTTGCGTTTCGTAGCGATGCGCTCCAAGATTGCAAGGGTCGCTGCCAATGTCCAAGGACCGGAAGGAAGAGGAAAGGAAAGAGGGAGGAACGGACGGAGAAACGGGGGCACTACCCAACCCAGCTACTGCCGCTGCTGGTTGAGGCCGTCGCCACAAGCGGGGGAGGGGAAGGGATCGACTCTGGTAGTGTTCCCGGTCTGCCCGGCGACCTCTTGATTCGCACAGCGGTCGAGGCCGAGCCAGGTGAAGTTCAGTGGGTGCGCTCCTCCCCCCCCCACACCACAAAAAAAACAGGGGAGGGGCAGGGAGGGAGAGCCCAACTGCTTTCCAGGACGGCACCTCGTCCTGAGGCCCCTCGCGGGCCCTCCTCGGCCGCGGGTCGCGGGGGCGCGGCTCGGGGAGCGGGTCGGGAGGCGGCCCCCGGGGGCCGGGCCCCGGGCCTCGGGCCCGGCGGCGCCCGGGCAGCACGCGCCGAGCGCGGGGTCGCCCGCTGCGGCGAGGAGGTACAGGCGGCCCGGATTAGCAGGTCGACCCTGCCAGATCAAGGGTACTGTGTGAGCGAATTTCATTGGTTTTATAAGGTTTCAACAAGTGGTCGCCGCCACGCAGAGGGCGTGCGTAGCGACGCCCCAAATGCTCGGTCTCCAGCACTTCTACGTGGCGGCGCCCCCGCAGGCGCGCGGAGGGCACGCGTGGCGACGGGGGCGTCGCCACGCAGAGCTTCTAAAGACCAAACATTATGAAAACCAATTGTTTCCACTACTAAAGTACCCTCGTGTCCTCCGTCTTGCGACCCATGCCTCCGGCATTTCTGTGGCAAGGTGGCCCTCGGAAGGGTCTTGTATCCTCTCGCGTGTCCTCTCCAAGCGAGTCTGACTGTCATATCAGAAGGTCTGGGCCTACCAGATGGGGTCGGAGCAGACGGGGTCGGAGGAAGTCGCGCCGCATCGCCGATGCATCGCCGATGCATCGCCGATGCGCCTCGATGTGGAGCCCGATTTTCTCCAGGCCGACGTCGCCGATGCATCGCCAGCGTCGCGGGTGCATCGCCAATGCATCGGCGATGCATCGCCGATGCAATTCGATCCTCGGACCCCATATACTCCGACCCCATCTGGGAGACCGCTTCGAAGAGGAGGAGGAGGTACCGATACCGCTACCCTTTCCCCCTTCCCTCGTCGCCGCATTGGGCGGTTTTCTGTAGCTTTCTGCCTCCAGGGACCCTTGCCGTGCCCCAGGGCTGTCGAAAAGCGACGGGCGATGGAACGCCCGTCCCAGGGAAGTGGTCAGACCTCTGGGAATCCGTGCTGTGAAGAAGTCACGGCGTCGGCTGTATGGGGAGCACGGGGTCCGGAGGAAAAAGCAGAGGAAGCAGACGTATTCATGCCGCTGCTCGTCCTGGAAGCCCACCATGGTCGCGCTTCGCGCGTCACGGAATTGGTCAGAGCAGTTGCCCTTTAGCGGCGCAAGGGCGCGAGAGCGCGAAGAACGTCGCGCATCGCGCGGTGCGACGTGCGAAGTTAGGTGACCTAGCGTACCGGGCTCCCTCGCCCCAGTCAGGGCTCCAGGGGGCTCTCGCGGATCGGCCCGGCCCGAGAGGGATGGCACAGAGTCAGGGCCCTCCTGAACGGGACACTGCCGCGCCCGAGAAGCTTGCAGTCGTGGGTCGAAGCCTTCTTCGTCTCCTCCAGGAGGGGTTGTCAAAACCCCCGGTGAGCAGCGTCCTGTTTTGTTAGGGGGGGCCGAGAGCTCAGGTAGTGCTGTGTTTTTGTTGTGGCTCGCGGCGCTCTATCCACACAGGGCCCCGGCCGTCGTCTTCCTCCTCCTCCTCCTCCTCCCCCTCCTTCTCCTCCTCCTCGTCCTTCTCCTCCTCCTCCTCGTCCTGCTCCTCGTCCTGCTCCTCCTCCTCCTCCTCCTCCTCGTCCTGCTCCTCCTCATCCTTCTCCTCCTCCTCCTCCTCCTCCTCCTCGTCCTCGTGTCCCTCCTCCTCCTCCTCCTCCTCCTCCTCTGCGGCGGAGGCCAGCGGAGTGGCCGCGGCGGTTGGCGGGCACGTCGCCACACGAGGGCGGGCCTCGCCAGGCGGGGCAGGAAGCCCAGCGGAAGCCCTGCGGAGCTGGGCTGCCTCGGTAAAACGACGCGAAGATCGGGACAACATCGGATCGGGATAACTCGAAATCTCTCAGGATCGGCGGGTTTGGGGGATGTATTGGGCGCCGCGGCCGCTCCAGAGCGTTCCGGAACGCTCTGAGAGCGCTCTGGAACGCTCTGGAGCGATTTATCCCGATCCTAGCCCTGTTTTAGTGCTCGAAACGTCCGTGCCAACAGGTTGCGTGTTGGCTCAACGCATTGGCCCACATTCTGGCGCACGCGTCGCGCCCCACGTGTCTTCCGCATCAGTACGCTACGGGTTGCGTGCTGCGTCATGGGGCAGCTAAGCTGCGGTGCGGAAGTAGGATGGAGCGAGTAAGGATCACCAGGAGGCCGAGGCCAGGGTGCTCATCCAGGGCTCGACCTCAGCGGTTTTGTGTGTTGCCGATGTCGTGGACTGTTTTCGTTCTGATGTCGTTCTGCAGCAAAGGCGTAGCGAAGACATAACGAGGGATTGTAAAACAAAACGGAAATTGAAAACACCGCTTAGGTCGAGCCTTGTAGTCATCTAGGCGTCCTTGGTAGAGTCAGAATAAATGGGTAGAAGGACCGCGCCGCATCGCCGATGCATCAGCGATGAGGTTCGATGTGCAGCCCGACTTTCCCGGCGCCTGCTATTATTGCATTCCCCTCCATCTCGTCCTCAGTGTGCTTCACGAGCTTGTAGAGACTGTGTGGCATGATTGTTGGATGATCGTTGGGCCAGGGCGGGCTCATTCCAGCATGAGCGAAGCCTGACGTGCTGTGTGTTGCGGCGCCAGCACGGGAAGCGGGATTCAGTCACGAGTTCACGAGTCCAACGGCGGAAGTCCTCGGTCTCTTCAATCTCTGCTTCCCGCCATGTGTGCGACACACCCCTGGCAGGATCGACCGGGCGAGGGAGGCCCACAGCGAGGAGGTCACTCGGGAGCTTGCCCGCCCTCGCGCCCGCTCCTCCGCTGCACCTCCAACCGCCGTCCTCTCCCTCCGCCCCCCTCTTCCCGTCCTCGGCCCCCCTCCTCCCAGCCTTCCTCCTCCGCTCCCTCGCCCTCGACCCCCTCACCCCTCCCCCTCCCCTCCTCCTCCACTCCCTCGCTCCTCCTCCCTCCTCCCTCCCTGCTTCCTGCTCCTCGGCCGCGCCGCCGCGCCCCCCCCCACACTCCCCCGCCTCCCCCCCCTCCCCCCTCCGCCCCGCCGCCCTCTCCGCCGCCGTGAGGCGCCCCCCCCCCGCAGGTCGGGCGCCTGCGGGCGGAGGTGCAGCGGCTGCAGGCGCTGGTCGCGGCCTGCACAAAGGGGGCGCGCGGCTCGCTGCTGAAGCGGGAGGACGACGAAGACGACGACGGGGAGGACGACGACGATGACGACGTCGTCGGCGAGGACTGCGTCGGCGGCGGCGGCGGTGGAGGTGACGGAGGCGGCGGCGATGACAACCTTGACTGCGCCCCACGGAAGGGGGCTCGCGCCCTGCACGGAGGGGGCTCGCGGCCTGCACGGTGGGGCGCACGGGCATTGATACCCACAAGCCGTGTCGCCTGCTTCTGGCACATGTGGAACACTCAACGCCTCACGCTGCCACTTTTTTACGAGCGCGAGAAATCCGAGTGGCACAGAGGAGGAAGAGGGAGGGAGGGAGGGAAGGCGGGGGAGGAGCGCGCCCCAACACGCCCCCCGGCGAGTTCGCCTGAATGAACCAGGCGCCCCTGGCCGCTCAACGAGGCGCTCACGCAGAGCGGCCCGCCACGCGGCATCGGCGCCACTCGCGCGCACCGCCGGCAAGAGCAGCAGCGCGGCCGCGCGTGGCGGGAGGACTGGCACACGCCCGCCACACGGGCGGCCCGCGAGGGCCTGCCACCGCGTTGCCCAGCACCTGCAGCGGAGGCAGGCGACCCAACCCGCCAAGGCCACGTGCGCACGCCAGGCGCTGCCGGCGCTGCCTGCGCCGCTGCGGCGCCACCATGCCGTGGCGCGGCGGCCACGCGGCCCTGGCCGCGGGGGGCGACCGCGGCGGCCACGGCCGCGTCGTCCGCTCCCCGAGGGGCACGCCTGCCCGGCCGCGGGCGAGGGCGGGGCCCAGCCCAGCGCCGTTGCACGCGGGGGCCCAGGCCTGGGCCAGCGCAGCTGTGGTTGGCCTTCACGGCCGCGAGCTCGACGTCGGCGAGTATCGTCTGCAGCACCGTCAGCGCGTGGAGCTGGACCCCCCCCGCGCGCCTGCAGGAGCCCCGCCGCGGGGAGACGGGCCGTGGCCGCCGCCCTGGCGAGCCGGTCCGCCTCGGCGTTGCCGCGCCTGTCCTCCTCGGAGACCTCTCGCTCCGCCGCTTCCCGCGCGTCGAGGTGGCCTTTTACCCACCGGGCGGCGGCGAGATCCGACTGGCAGAACGGCGCCAGCAGCGCTCACAGGTCGCTGTGCGACCATTCCCGCGGCGAGGCTCCGTTCAAAAGGGCCACCACCCCATTCCGCACGCCTCACGCTGCCACAACAAGTCCCTCTCTCTCCTCGCTCGACTCTTTCTACATCAGTTCATATATTTGTTTGTTTCTCTCTCTCTCTCTCTCTCGTTCTCGCGAAGCGGAAGGATGATAATGGTAATGGCAACGATGATTATGGTAATGTTATGTGGTATACCGAAAGAGTTGCGCACCTATTATTATCATTAACCGTCATCTTCATCAGAGCCGCCGACCCCCTCCCCCAGCCTCGTCCCTCGTCCTCCTCCCCCCGTCCTTCCTCCCGGAGGAGGAGGAGGAGGTGGAGGAGGAGAAGGAGGAGGAGGAAGAGGAGGAGGAGGAGGAGGAGGAAGAGGAGGAGGAGGAGGAGGGCGCAGGCGGCCTCAGATGCCGAGCGCGGCACGGGCGCACGTGAGCTCATCATGCACGGCGACGGCGGTCGGACCGCGTGGCCACGAGTCGACGAGCCCGCTCCACTACTCGCAAAGTAACTGCTCGCACATGTCCTGCATCCGCCAGGGGGAATCTGCGAGAACGTATGTCGAAGCAGACGTGTCTGTTTCGGACGTCTGCGAGTAGGCACTCTGCCAGTAGTGGAACGCGCTCGGCGAACGAGGCGCCAGTCGGACTCGTTGTCGGGGAACGCCCAGCGGCCACCTTGATCGGAAACTGGGACATATACATTACCAGTGGCGGGCTGTTGTTCGATCCCAGGAGTTCTTGAGGGTCGGGGGCGACGTCGGGGTGGTATGGTATATACTTGTTTTCCCCGATGTCCCGGGGAAACAACGAAAAAATGCATACACCAGGGTCCCGTATACACCAGGATCCGCTCTCCAGTGCAATTTCCAATGCAAGGCCGGAAGAAGCGTTGGTGTATAGAGTCGGGAGCCTTGAGACGGGGGTCAATGCCAACGGGGGTCAGCCAGAGCGCCAGATCCTGCAGGATCCTGCGAAGACCCCCTCTGGCTGACCCGGGTTAGCGAGCCGCTCGTGGCCGCGAGGCGGCCGCACATATTGGTTGACCCGGGTTTTGCGAAGACCTGCGTTGCAGTTTTTTTTTCCTGCATTGCAGTTTTTGGTTTTCGGCTGACCCGGGTCTGGATTGACCCCGGTCAGAAGATCCCCGATAGAGTTCGATCCCCTACTTGAGAACAGCTGGCACGAGGGCGAAGAACATCCCAACTTTGGAGGGGTACCCTTGTATTCTTCGTGGTTGGGCCCTCCGCTCTGGAACTGCCTTCGTTTAGGGTATCTCCATGGAGCCCTGGTCCCATGTAGAAGGAGCTCGTGACCTTGATGTTACGTTCTTGTGGTGATGTTTCGAGCCGAGTGTGGTCGATGAGCGCTGCGTTCGGTGCGCGAACGAGGCTCGCCCTCGCCGCCGGAGCGCTTGCTCGACTGGCATGCCGATCGGCCAGCGCAGGCCGATTCGGCTTTGGTGTTGATGTTCTCTGTGTCTCTACTGCCGATAAGCTTTGTGGCAGCGTTGAGGATGTTGCGGGGCCGTGGATCTACGGATGGCAGGTTTTCTTCGCAGTGAGAAAGAGGATGGTGAGGAGGAAGGTGGTGAAGCTGGAGGAGAAGGAGGTACATGACGAGTAGGATGGCCTTAGTTATCCAGTTCCCTTGCGCCGCGTCATAGTGGTAAGATGTGCGGGGTAGTAGTGTGAGGATCGCAGGTGTCGAGCATCGTCTGCGATTGTCATCTTATGCGCCGATATCCACGTATCACGAGGGCGACCACACCAAAGTCAGATTCCCTCGTTATCTGTCCGCCTCTTCGCTCATCAGGGTTCGAGTTGTCCGTGACGATAGCAAGTAGGCTTGCGTTGCTGATCCTCCTGCTGTCGCAGCTGATGCACATCTTGACCCTCTTCAAACATCGTCCAACTCCTCACAATCACCTCTGACTTACACCTCCTCCCTGCACCTTCACCTATCCTTTCTCCTCCCTTCTCCCCCTTATCCATCATGATTCATCCTCGTTCGCCTCCGCCTCCCCCTCCACCACGTACGTCTTTCGAGGCATCCGGAGGCCCTCAGAGGTCCGAACGTGTTAAACATGTCTGCTGGCATGGACCCCAATCATTGAGATGCTTCACTCCGAAAGTGTGAGGTATGTTGTGCAAGCTATGTGCGGCGAGCTGAGTTGTGCAAGCTATGCGGTGTAATATTTGGTTTTCAAGCTATGGGGTGCAAGCAAGTAGTGGAAGCTCTTTGGGGCAAGCTATGCTGTATAAGCTAGATTATAGGAGCTATGTGGTGAGAGCTACGTGTTGCAATACATGTAGTTTAAGCTATGTAGTGCACGCTAACCGCATACCGATGATAATAAAGGGACCCCCCCCTTCAGTGTTTAGAGTTGATTATCGTCGCCCTATACAAAATTCAAATTGGGCGGCGAGCGCTGAGGCCGAACTTCATTATCACCTCGAAACGCTATGTTGAGATAGCAACATCAAGCGATGTTGATATAGCAACATCAAGCGAAGCGATCACACTTTTTCAGGATGTGTCAAGCGAAACCAATAATTTTGGGAGGCAGACTCAAACGAAACGAGCAAGTTCTTATTATTCTTCTACTTTCCTCTTCTTCTTTTATATTTCTATCTGTCCTCACGCTCGCCTGAACTGTTTTATCCCTGGGGTTGATTATCCATGGAAAATGAAGCACGTGAGCTACCCTACACGAGCACTTAAAAAAATCAATGTTCATAAAGCGTTTGTAAATTTAAGTTGATAGCTTTGGAACTTTGGATTTTTCCTTTCTTCGTCCTCTTCTTATTCTCCTCTTCTTTTTCTTTCTTATTATTCTTCTACTGTATTCTTCTTCTTTTATATTTCTCTCTGTCCCCACGCTCGCCTGAACTTTTTTTATCTCTGGGGTTGATTATCCATGGAAATTGAGGCACATGAGCTACCCTACACGAGCACTTACAAAAAACACTTGTCATGAGAGATAAGCCATTGTTGAGGATATTTCTATGAAAACTAAACGCCAAGGATGTCTCAAAACGTGCTCGGCTTGGTCTCATCTTGATCATCTCTTACTTCGAGATTATGTTGAGGTCTGCTGGGCTACTTTTATTATCTCTCCCTGAACCCCGAACTTTATTATCCCCTAGTGTTTATTCTCACGGGCATGAGGTTATGTGGTGCAAGCCACGTGGTGGAAGCAATGTGGTGCCAGCTTCATGGTGCAAGCTATGCTGTGTACGCTTTGGCGGAAGCTGCACGGTGCCGCACACGTGGTGCGGTCCATGTTGTGGAAGGCACGTGGTGCCAGCCCCGTGGTGCAAGCGAAGCGATGCAAGACATGTGGTGCAAGCTGTGGTTCCATCGACCTTGGCGCAGCACGGGTCGCCCGCGACTCGCCCACGCTGCCAATCAGACGACGCGCCCACGGGTTGCCGCTTGGCGGCGCGCCAGCAGACCCAGCCAGCGCAGGAGCGCCCACGTAGCGCCCCACGGGCCGTCGCGGGGTGCTGGCCCAGCGGACCCACTCGATTGCCCCAGAGCACAGCTAAGAGACCGAAGTGCAAGCGCTGCGTTGGGGAACGAGAGCACAGGGCTGACCCCAAGCAGAACGTCGCTGCCCTGTGAATGTGCGAGCCGCGTGGTGCAGGCTGTGCGGTGCAAGGTGTGCGGTGCAGGCCGTGTGGTTTGAGCTACGTGGCGCAAGCTACGTGGTGCAAGCGATGTAGTGGAGGCTACGCGGTGCAACATCTGTGGTGCAAGCAGTGTGGTGCAATGTGGCGTGGTGTAAGTGAAGTGGTGTGAGCTACGCGGCAATACGCCACGCAGTGCCAAGCAAATCCGTAGTGCAATATACGCAGCCGCCCAGCGCCCGACGCGCCCACGGGCGGGCATCAGGCGAAACTTCGGCAGACCTTCCCACCACCAGGCGCTCACGGGCGCCCACCGAGTGGGCACCAGGCGAAACCCTGGCTGACCCATCCAAGTCCTGAGGCAAGCCACGTGCGAACATGTAAGTGCAAGTGCTGCCCGGGGGAAAGCTACCACACTTGTGGCGTCACTGACCTCAGGAGGTGTCCCAGGCGTCCGACGAGGAGCCGCCCCACCTTGACAAGAAGTCGAGGAATGACTCCCGCATGACCGCCGACGCGCCTTTTTCGACGGCGTCCGCTGGCGGGTGGTCTCCGTCTACGTGCGCCGCGGGGAAGAAGCCTCCTCCGCATCCCTCCTCGTCCGTCCTCCTTTTCCCTCGTCCCTCCTCGTCCCTCCTCATCCCTCCTCGTTCCTCCTTCCTCGTGCCTTTCTCTTCATGTTCTCCTCTCCCATGTCGCGTCCTCCTCCCTTTTTCCATTCACTGCTCCTGTTCCCTCTTCGCTCCTCCCGCCCCCCTTGCCTTATTGACAATCCCTTTTCCCTCTTCCCCTCCTCCCTCCCCCATGCTCCCTTCTCCCTCGTCCTTCCGGGGACAGCGGGATATTGGGGGGATGGAGGAGGAGGATGAGGAGGAGGAGGAGGAGGAGGAGGAGGAGGAGGAGGAGGAGGAGGAGGAGTGAGGAGCGAGGAGTGAGGAGTGAGAAGGAGGAGAACAAATGAGGGCGAGTGGGAGGAGAGGAAGGTGGAAGGAAGAAGAGGGGACAGGAGGGGACAGGAGGAGCAGGAGGAGCTTGAGGAGGTGCGGGGAAGAGGGGGGGGGGACCGGAGGAGCGGCAGGGTGGAGGGATGGATAGATCATGACATCATGGAATCCAGGGAGTGAAACGGTGCTCTCCCCTGGCCTCCCAGAGGGGAGGAGCCGCACACCCGCAGGTACGAAGCACACGAAACGGGCAGGGCGTGGGCAGCTACCTCGTCTCCCTGTGACTCGCCGCCCAGACGAGATGGCACGGTTCGTGTGGGGGACGGCCGTGCCACCTCTTCATTGCGAAAGCATTCTCCGACCGTCAGCCTAGCCAAATCGGTTGGCATGTGCCAATGTTCTGGTACCCCAGGGCGAGCGGGCACGAAGGCCCCGTGGGACTCACGATCCACATGGCCCCACCTCTCAATCGAATGCACAATCCCCGTGTGTGATAGCCAGAGCGGAGCATGGCACCAGCGTCGCGGGCGCAGCTGAACGCCACGGCTCTGGGCAGGGCGCCACGGCGCAGATCCAGGAGCGAAAAGAGCCGGCCTGTTTCCCCCCAGCCGTGATGCGCAGTTGATTGTGGAAATGCCTGCACGGCGTAGGGCCGACCACCAGGAGAACGTACCCAGCAAAGCGGTAACTGCCCCCCCCCCTGCCGCGGGGGGGAGGGAGGGAGGGAGGGAGGGAGGGAGGGAGGGAGGGAGGGAGGGAGGGAGGGAGGGAGGGAGGAGGAGGAGGAGGCAGAGGAGGAGGAAGAGGAGGGGCAGCAGCAGAAGGAGGAGGACGGGGGAACGGTGGGAGGGGAGGGCAGGGGGGCAGGCCGCCGGCGGGCAGGTCCCTGGCGGCGCCGTCGCGCCCGTCGGTCCGCGAGCGCGAGGAGAGGCGGCTAGTCACCGAGATCTTTCAGAAGTCCTCCCCGCTCCTCGCCCGTTCGCTGTCGTTCTCCCTCGTCCACGCCCTCCCCTCCTTTTTCCGTTCTCGCCCACGTCCTCCTCGTGCTCCCTCCTCCGCGTCCCCTTCTTCCTCCTCCCCCCTCCTTCCCTCTACTTTCTCTTCCCTCCATCCTCTCCCGTTCCTCGCCCTCCTGCTACACATGCTTCGGCATCAAGTATTATATCTTCTTTTCTGCCCCGCGCCCCTCTTATTTCCTCCGCCCGTCCTTGCTCTATCCGCTTGTTCTTCCTCCATCCTTCTCCCAAGTTGTGGAGCCGCGTCAACTACACTTGGCAGGCAAGGGAGATGCACCCCCCAGTGGGGGTACGATCAAAGATGAAAAGGGCGGGTATCGAGGGTTTGGAAGTACACATGTTAAATGGTACGCGAACGACGCAGAGCGAACATGTTCACCGTGATCGTTGAAGTTGTTATGCCGTCGTCCTCGCCCGCGGACCGCCCGTAATCCACGCGTGACCCGCCCGCGACCCAGTGCAGGCCCACCCGCGACCCACCCACGTTGCTTCCCACTGATTTGGTGAAGATCGGCGCCTGCGGCGGGTTTCTTCAAGCTTTCTCTGAGCCTTACAGGGTGGTCCCCCCTGCCCTTTATTTCTTATGTGCAACTTTGGGGGTTATGGTGAATCTGTCTATGTGTTTGCAAGCGTGGGCCGCACCATGTGTGTTTCTGGATGTACAGGTTGTAAAATCCATGGTGTGCAAGTAATTGTTCGTTCGCTGTGGGCTGTCGATTCACGTGCTCGCGCAAGCATCCCAGCCTCCCGCAACCTGGCTTGAAAGACCCTGCTTCCGCGCTGCTCCGCGACACCACTGTCGCGGAGAAGGCCTCGGCGCAGGAGGCGGCCATTGCCCTGGAGTCCCAGGCCTCGCCCTTTCACAGCTCGGACCTTTATGACGTCGCTCCAGACGCAGCTGCAGCAGCTTCTTGGCGCGCTCGAGGCCGATCCTGGGGCCCAGGCCACACACACATCGCAACGGCCTCTCCGCCCGCTCCCAGACGGTTCTTCCACGGGCGAAGGACCACCACGCCCGCCCGTCAGGAGAAGGTGGCGGGCCTTGCGGAGGGCTGTCCGCCCCAGCGAAGCACCCGCTCCCGACGTCGCTGCCCGCGCCGCCTGCCCCGCCCCGCCGGGTGCGTCCGGCGGGCGCGCAGCCGCTCCAGGAGGTCCCGGGCGACGTTGTGCGGCGACCTCGCGCTCGGCCGAGCCGCCGCTCCAGGAGCCGCGGCCAGAGTCCGGACCTGTGATGACGAACGAGCAACACACACACACGCATACCCATAGGGGGGTCGTTGAGAGGAGGACTGGTTATGGGTATGGGTGCGGGTTGTCGGACCCTGGGGAACGCTCCCGTTCGAGCGGGGACCCCCATCCGACAACACGCACCCATAGCCCTCTCCGACCCCCCTATGGGTATGGGTGTGTGTTGTTGGTTCGTCATGTGAGCAGGGCCGCCCGCGCGGAGCACCGCTTCACAGTGGCCTCCGCCAGCGTGTGCACGCTCTGCCCCGAGGATGGGGAGGCGGCCAACACCGCTGTGGCTGGCAACCTCCTGGTGGGCAAGGTGCAGGTCCTGGAGCTGCGCTTCGCGGCCTTTGGCCTCCATATCGTTGGTGTCCAGGAAGGGCGCTCTCTTCGCTGAGAGGTTCGCTCTGGGCTCCACTATGACATGTTTGTTGGCGCTGCTGCTCATGGAGCTGGCGGCTGCCGGGTCTGGGTCGCCCAGTCCCAACACTTCAAACTTGGCGAGTTCCTCACTTCCGATGACCGCTTCACTGCTGTCACGGGCACCGTCTCCGCTGCCAACATCCCCGTCGGCCTTGTTTCCGCGCGCGCGGTCACTGCGTCGGCCACGCCAGAGGCTTGTGAGGAGCACTGGCGGGCCCTAATGCAGAGGATCGAGGCCGTGCTTCGTCGACACCCCTGATAGATGCCGACGCTCGGCTTTCAGCAGGCACGGACTCGCCTGTCGGCCCGTTCAACAATGAGGACATCAATGAGAACGCTCTCTACTTTGTCGCCCTCTTGCGGCATCTGCAGATGGCAGCGTGCAACACGTTCTTTGACGCAGGCCCCACTTGGTGCTCTACTCATGGCTTCTGGCACCGCATTGACTACGTGTATGGGCCGGCGCGGCATCTGCCTCAGGTTCCCCGCGCGCGGTGCCCGGCGGACTCGGACCTCTCGCTCGCAACGCAGCGGGAACATCTGGCGGTCGTGGCGGACGTCGTACTCGTCCCACTTCCTGGCATATGGCCACGGCAGGCATCCGCGGCGGTGGTGGTGAAGCATAACCTTGCGCCCCTGGCTCGCGCCCAGCACTTACAGGAGATCCTCCGCGACTTCTGCCTCGTGGGCGGCTCCGTGGACCAGCAGCGCGCCCAGCTCGTCGAGCGCCGTCCGTCGGGCGGCGCTGGAGTCCTTCCGGCACTCGGCGCGACCCTCCGCGGCAGCCGTGGATCACTGAGGCCACCTAGGCCACCTGTTCCTTTCTTGGACACGTCACGCCAACGCGTCGGGGGGCATCTGATGCCGCCGAACAGCGTTCCGTTGCCCATCACCGCGTTCTGTTTGCTGCTTGGGCCGCTGCGACGCCTCGCCCCTGGCGCGCCCAGCGCGCCTTGCCGGCGCTCGGGCGGGGCGCCGCTGCTCGCGTCGACGGTCTGCGCGAGGCACGGCGTCAGCATTGTTGCCATGCTGCTCTGTTCTGGCGGCTGCTGCGCTTCATCTCGCGTTCGACGAAGTTGCTCGTCTCCGCCGACCGCCTCGCGTTCCTGCGCAGTCGTGCTCAAGACGTGGCCGATGCAGCCATGCGCGGCGACTCCAAGGCGTCATATGGTATCGCGCGCTCGTTCTCTGGCCGGGGCGTTGGGAAGCAGGCCGCGCGCGTCCGCAACTCTGGCGGCGAGCTGACCCAGACGGGCGAGGAGCGTGACCAGGCTTGGCTCGCGGATTTCGCGCGCGTCTTCGACGCCGCAACGACGCGTTGGAGAGGCGACCGCCTGCTCCGCCGCTCTCCCTCACTGTCGCGTTCGACGAGCAGGGCGTTTTCCAGGCCCTTGGCCGGCTCCGCCGCGACCGTGGCATGGGGCGCGATCTTCTCTTTGCCGAGGGTCCTGCAGGCGGGCGGTGCAATCTTGGCCGCAAAGCTTTGCCCGCCGTGCCGCTGCGATGCCGATGGGGCGCGGTGGCCCGCGCAGTGGGCTGGCGGTCGCCTCGCCGAAGTCTTCGAGAACATAGGTGCTCGCGAAGATCCCCGTGAGCACCGAGGCGTTGCGCTCGAAGACCACCTTGCGAAGGGCGCGAAGGAGGTCTGGGCGCCCCATGTTTCCGATGCTTACAACGAGGGCATCCCGGACAGCCAGCGTGGCGCTGCCCGCGGACGCGGCGCTGGCATGGCCGCCTTCCTGCTGCAGTACTTCACGTCGTACTGCGACGCCCGCGGCTCCTCGAACCTTGCGTTTTTCCTCAACCTGGCCAAGGCTTTCGACGAGATCATCCGCGAAGTCACCCTCGGCACCCCTCCGCGAGAGCCCGACCCCTGCGCCTGCCTGCGCGCCCGTGGCCTCGCGCACAAGCAGGCCCTCTGGGTTGCGCAGCGGGCTTTGCGGCGCCATTCCCAGTTCCTGGCCTGGGGAATGTGCCCAAAGCTTGCCCGCTTACTTTGAAACCTTCACGTGGTCTCACGGGTCACCTTCGGCTCGCGTGACACGGCGCTCTCGGTTCTCGTGGGCGGCGGTAGATGCAGGTGCGGCGCGGTTGTCTTCAACAGCCGTTTCGCCTTAGCAATGCGGCTCATCATCGAGGAGCTCAGTGACCTCGGCCTCGCAGTCAAGCTCTGGCAGGGTCCGCCGACCATCTGGGGCGCCGCCTCGCCTGCCGATGCCTCCGGCGCCGTGGGCGTCGATTCCGTAGATGATGCGTTTGTGGATGACGAGGCCATCTTCGCGTTCGCATCGCCCCCGGCCTGCCTCGACGCCGCCATCGACAAGATGATGGAGGTCATTCCGTCGTTGTGTTCTGTGCTTGCGTTGGAGATGAATTTCAAGCCGACGAAGACGGAGGCCTTTCTCAAGTAGAGGGGGGCTGGTTGCACCGCGGCACGCCAGGCGCGCCGCGCTGGTGCCAGCGGCGAGCCAGTCCTTCCGATCCCTGGTTCGATGCTGCACGTGGCCGTCAGGGTTGTTCACCGCTGCAAGCATCTGGGCGACGTGGTATCGGACGTCCGGCAACTTGGCGCTCGACGCCAGGCACAAGAAGGCGGGCGCCATGCAGGCCTGCGTCCCTCTGGGCACGAAGATGTTCAGCTCCCCGGCGGCACCCGTACCTTCAAGGCCGTCGTTCATGGCCTCGCTCATCCTCTGTTTGAACTCTCTACGCAGTCCACATCTTCGCGCCCGCCGTGCGCCACGTCCGCTAGCTCACGAATGTGCATATGATGGTCTCCTGGCGCATCTTCGATGTTCCGCGGTTCGGCCCCGCCGAGACGGACAGGGAGGTGCGGCTCCGCACCAAGATGCCGAGCGCACCGATTGTCTTCTATGCCGGGCCCGCTTCAAGCTCCTCGGTCGCATGGTCCGTCGGCCGCCGCCGCGCGTTATCGCGTTCCTCTCGACCCGTTGGCGAGACCGTCCTTTTTACCGCGGGTGGCACTGCTCCAGTCGGACCTACAGCGATTCGTGATACAGTGATCCTTTTGCGCGGACGTGCCTGAGCCGAGTGATGCCATGCCACGGTACCAGCTCATATTCGAATCCCCAGGGAAATAGGCGTCTGCTATCGCTTGCGTGCATTTGACCGATTCTATTGCTGATGCGCCGTCTGCCTATGCCGCGGACGACGCACAGGCGTTACTTCATCTTTGTCCAGAGTGCCACAGGAGGTTCCCGACCACGCGGGCTCTTGAGAGTCATCGCCGCACCAAGCACAAAGTCTTGGCCCCACAGCGCTACCTTGTGCCCCTGCCTCTTCCGCGTGCCCGAGCTGCGGTACTTGTTTCCGCTTGCGCCTGCGCCTCCTCGGACACTTATGTGATCGAAGGCGCCCCAAATGTCGGGACGCGATCCTTGTGCAGCCGAATTCGAAATTTCCTGATGACGTCGTGGCCCGGTTCGACGCTGCGTTCCCGCCTCGCCGCCCGCCGGGACGGCCACTCTCATGACTTCGCCGCTGGCGCGGCACAGCGCGAAGACGGCAGGGTGGTTGGCAAAGCATCTCGGTAACCAATGTTGTCCGTCTGCCATCCAGGCCGCTGCCCCGTGGCCTCGCCCCGCCTACTGTGCGGGCGCGGCCGGCGCCGCAGCGAATTTATCCAGACGCCTCACGGCCATCGGGTAAGGCGCCTGTATTCATATAAATGCTTAGACATGCGTACAAACACACACACACACACATATACATGCACACGTCTTATATATGGTTACAATCGATACACTTGTGTTTAGTGTTTTATGTGTTCATTGTTGTTGGGTATGCCTATCATGTGCACATGATGTACACATATGTATACATCTATGTGTATGTGTGTACATGTGTGTCGGTATGTACGTACATACATACATTTCAGCTTCTCTATTTATCTCTCTCTCTCTCTCCTTCCCTCTCTCTCTACGTCTCTCCCGCTATATAGAAACATTCGTTATCAATTTCCTCCCTGCTCCTCTTCCCTTCCTCATCCCTCCCTTCTCCTTCCTGCGTGTCCAGGTCTGGCTCGTTCAAGTCGCTGCGGAGGAGCACCACCAGCTCGGTGTCGCAGACGTCCGACCGGAGCATCATGTGGAGGCTAGTTAACTCGCCAGTGTTCGAGGCCCCGATCGCTAGCCGAACTCCCTGTCCTCACTCCTCGTTGTCCCTCTCTACCTCCAAATCCCATTCCTCCTACTCCTCGTTGTCCTCCTGCCTCCTATTCCTCCTGTCGTCCGCGTCCTCCTCGTTCCCCTCATATCATTCGCATCTTCCTGCCCGGCGTCCCCCAAGAGGTCCCGAAGAGTCAACCAAGTCGAACAGTTGAAACACTTTGCATATGCAGTGTGTGTTCGGCATGTTGCAAGCGTTGAGATGTACTCGTGTGCCTCAGCGTGGTAACTACGATGGCTCACTGCTGCCGTATCTCCGCTGGCAGAAACAATTGCTATAGCAGTTATGTGTGTACGCTTTGTTTTACCATCGAGTACATTGCATCCCGTGGTGTAGACCACGGGATGCAACGACAAGCAGGAGGAAGGCAGGAGCGTGGCTGAGCGACCGCACCGACTTCCTCGAAAGTTCTCCTTGTTCGCGTCGTCTGCCCTCTCTGCTTCCAGCTTTCTCTCCTCCGCGATGCTGGCCTATCTTTACGTCGGGCATGTCCCTCTACGGGAGGAATATCCAAGAATAGGAACAAATAGTGTGGTGACGAGTTGTCATGCTCTTTTGATTGTCTGATTGTTCCCTACCTAGGCTCTGCCTAGAAGGGTTCTTACTCGGTAAGCTTAAAGGGCCGATCAGTGGAATGCGCCCCGGTCGGTTCCCCCGGCATCCGCCCCGCGGTTCCCCCAGTGACGTCTCCTTAGCTTAGCGTTGTTAATCTAATTTTATCTTGGCTTAATTCATCTTAGCTTAGCTTAGTTTCATCTTACCTCAGATGTATCTTAGCTTAGCTTAGCTTACCTTCATCTTAGCTTCGCTGAGCTTTAGCATAACAGAGCACATCATAGCATAGCATAGCGTAGTATAGCATAGCGCAGCACAGCATATCATAGCATAGCCCAGCATAGCATAGCATAGTGCAGTATAGCATATCATACCATAGCGCAGCACAGCACAGCACAGCATAGCACAGCGCAGCATAGCATAGCATAGCATAGCATAGCAGAGCATAGCAGAGCATAGCAGCAAATCAAAGGCATAGCATAGCATATTATAGCACACCATAGCATAGCACAGCATAGCGCAGCATAGCATGGCATGGCATAGCAACTAATGCTGCTTTCCTAGGGGCTCCAACTTCTAGGTAGGGTCGCACTGGGGTAATTTTTGTTACAACTGTTGTTCAAATTCTGTTCTTCCAGAATTCGCCTGTGGGAGGACATGCCCGACCTGAGAGCCTATCCCCTCCCTGCCCCGATTCGAGGCGGTCGTCGGGGTGGTCATCTTCGCGAACGCGTTTCTCATCGCGACGGAGGCGCAGTACGCTGGGTTCAGCTTGGCCGAGGACACGGGGCACGCCAGCGCGCGGGGGCACTCGGCCGAGGTGTGGCCCCACGCCCGGGAGGTCTTCGATGCGCTCTCCACGGCCTTCGGTGCTCCGGGCCTCCCAGGTGGGGTCCGAGCAGAGGGGCTCTGAGGACCGCGCCGCCTCGCTGATGCACCGCCGATGCGGCTCGTTGCGGAGCCCGAATTGTCTCTGCGCCGACGTCGCCGATGCGTCGCCGACGTCGCCGACGTATCTCCGAAGCATCGCCTCGGCATCGGCGATGCGGCACGATCCTTCCGACCCCATCTGCTTGGGCACCATTTTGAAGGCCTCCAGGTGCGTTTTTCCTGGTGGAGCTCCTTCTCAAGCTTGTCGCCCTGCGCTTCGATTTTTTCCGAGAGGCGTGGAACTGGATAGACGCGCTGATTGTCACCCTGTGGCTCTCCAGCGAGTTCATAAAGCACGTCGGCTCGCGTCTGAGTTTCCTGCGGATGGCTCGCATAGCCCGCTTGGCGCGCCTCGCGCGTATCCTCAAGTTCGTGCACAGTCGTGCCCTCAGAAAGCCGCGACCCATCGATCAAGGTCCGATCAGGCCGTTGATCCTGACGATCCGTTGGTCGATCGATTGGGATCGGAGTTGTCGGTCAGGCCCTCTTTCGGCAGAGCCATCTGCGATTTGGGTGGATCAGGCCTGCCAGATCATGATCCGGATCGTTCTGTAGATGTTGTAGATCAGTTCGGATCGTGGTGGTGCGATTGAGGTCATTTCACAGAGACTCTCTTCATAATGATGGAATCGTTGAAAGGTGGCGTCTCGACCGTGGCGGGGTCTTTCTTCTACCTGCTGACAATACATTTGTTGCTGGCTCTCTCGGTCAACCAGTTGCTTTTTGCGTTTTATTTTGAGTCTGATCCGTCAACGGCCAACGAACAGGCAGAAGTGTTTGAGTACTTTGGCTCCTTCTCACGTGCATTATTCACGATGTTTGAAATCACGTTCAACGGTTCGTCGAACGCTGCCAGAGTGTTGGTAAATGACGTCAACGAGGTGTTTATTATTTACTCCATCTGCCACCATGCTATACTCGGATTCGCAATCATATCAGTGATCCAGGCTGTCTTCATACAAGAGACATTCAATGCGGTTCAGAATTGTGATGAGGTAATGGTGAGGCAGGCGAGGTCGAAGCAAGCGCGCCATGAGTGTAACATGTGTAGGCTCTTTGGTGAGGCCGACCTCGATGGGAATGGTTCGGTGGACGTCAATGAGTGGATGACCATGTGTGAGGACAGTTGGGTGCAGACGTGGCTTCGCTCGCAGGGTATTGAAGCAAGCTATGCTCGGACGTTGTTCGAGCTGCTAGACGACGGAGACGGAAAGCTCACTGCTGTCGAGCTCGTCCATGGCACAGCGAAGTTGCAAGGTACCAGCGTAAGTATGACCATCATCGAAGTGATCCGTAGCATTCAGAAGAGTATGTGCGAGATCAGAGAAGAATTGATGTTTGCGCCTCATGCCGTCGCGGCAGAGCGCATGTAGCTGATGAACATTCCCACACCAAGCATTTTAACCACATTGTGGTTGTATTGTATTTGTTTTGGGCCAGCGCCTGTTCGGTCAGGGATGATCGGAGATCTGGCGCCGTCTGGCGCTGGCACGTTCGCCCTCCTGCAAATCAGACGCACCGCCACAGCATTTCACCTGTCGGCTCCTCATTTGGTGTTCTGGAGCTTACGCAAGAAGGACCATGGCAGAGGCCCCACTGCAGAGAGTCTTTCCCAGCGCGAAGAATTTTCGCGCTGTCAGCGCTGAGCAAGATCCGCTGGCCACCTCTTCGCCTCCCTTCCTCTCCTGCCTCCCTCCCCTCCGCCACCCCATCCTCCCCCCCCACTTCTCCCACTCTCCCTTACGTCTCCCCCCGTCTCAGGCACCATCTTTGTGGATCACGGGGATCGACCGGAGGACGGCGGTCGGGCCGCAGAGTGTCAGCACCCAGTCGAAGGTGCAGAATGATTGAAACAGCGTTCACAATGTGCTCTCGTGCCTTACGCAGGATCAGCGTGTACAATTACCTTGCACCTCAGCGCAAGGTCTCAAGGTCAGCCAAGGTACAAGCATATTCGCACGCCTCCACGCTTCAACAAGTGAGCAGTTTCGCATTCATACAGCGCAGCAGCAAGGTGGTATTCGTACAGCACTCCTTTCGGACAACCACCCTTCCCGCGACTCCACTACCAACTGCACCCTTCCCACAGCCTGCACCCTTCCTGCACAACCTGCATCCTTCCATCCTCTCTCCTCCTTTACTTTCCTCCACCTTGCATCCTCCCTCCCACCGCCTGCATCCTCCATCCTCCACTTTGCATCCTCCCTCCCACTGCCTGCATCCTTCTATCCCCAACCTTCCATCCTCCCTCCGACCACCTGCATCCTTCAACCCTCCATCGTGCATCATCCCTCCCACCGCCTGCATCCTTCTATCCTCCACCTTCCATCCTCCCTCCGACCACCTGCACCCTTCAATCCTCCATCGTGCATCCTCCCTCCCACCGCCTGCATCCTTCCATCCTCCACCTTGCATCCTCCCTCCGACCACCTGCATCCTTCAATCCTCCACCTTGCACCGTGCCTCCCACTGCCTGCATCCTTTCTGCACCATCTCGAGTGTCCGCCCCTCCGTTCCCTGCCTCGCTTTCCGCACTGTCCTGACACATCGGGTACGAGAGTGCTTCAACTACGCAGTAGGATGCTCCAGCGCGGGCCATGGCGGGGGGCCCAGGATGGGCCTGCCCAGGCTCGGTGCCGGTCTGCAGCAAGGCACACGCCTCATGATACGTTGGCATCGCTCGGACGTGTGCATTTTTCTCGGCGAGGGCCATCGAGGAGCAGATTGGATCATCTTAGGAAAAAGCAAACGCACGATATCGAAACATGCACGGGGAATGGACGTCCGAGCGATGGCGGGACACTGGCCAGCCATCTGGTGCCACCCCCCCACAGAAACCTGTCATCCCCCGATGACCGCGGGGTGCACCACACAGACGCTCTGGGGCACCCACGGAAGCTCAGGGATCGACGGCAGATGTCCACCACGCATGGGTTGCAGCAGGGTGTTCCTTGCATCGATCTGCTGCTACTGCATAGTTCACCACCCCGCGCCTATAAGTGGCCCTTGAAAACAGCAGGGCCTTTTGTTACTCCTTGGTTCCTGATTCTGAGAACATGCTCACCGCATCGGAACAAAAACAAACGGCGCTGGGATCTGAACCGGAACCGTAACCAGACAAAAACGGCCACGGAGCCAGCCACACACGGCGACGGAACCGCCAGCTCAATTGATAATTTGATCCGTTACAGAACCTGGCCTTGCCGTTGCTAAGGCTCACTGGGCCCCGCCCTCCGAGAAGGACCGCCCGCGGTTCCTCCCGACCCGTTTTGCGACGCGGATCCAGCCGTTGCGACGAGAACCCTCCATCACAGAGCGCGTTCCACTATTCGCAAAGTGCCCACACTCGCAAACGCCAGAAACACACACACACACAAACTTACACACACCCTTTCCTCGATGGAATGGATCGTGACTTCACCGCGGTGGGTCCCGGCCGTTTGCGAGTAGCTGCTCTGCGAGTAGAGGAGTGCGCTTGTCTGCTCCCAAAACCACACGAGAAAGACGCTGGACGGTAGGTGTAGCGGTGGGAGGAGGAGGAGGAGGAGGAGGAGGAGGAGGAGGAGGAGGTGTAGCGGTGGGAGGAGGAGGAGGAGGAGGAGGAGGAGAAAGATGAGGAGGAGGAGGAGGAGGAGGAGGAGGAGGAGGAGGAGGAGGAGGAGGAGGAGGGGAAAGGAGGAGGAGGAGGAGGAGGAGGAGGAGGGGGAGGAGGAGGGAGGTCACGACCACTTGTCGCATCTGAAGCACAGGGCTCAGAAGAAACAACAGCAGCAACAAAAAGCTAGCCCGTCGGGGCCCTCCCTCGGCGTGGCCAGTGCCGGGCCCTCCCAGGCCTCCCCGGACGTCGGCCGTCCCCACGGCCGGGCGGCCTCGCGCAGAGGGCCTCCCAGCGGCGGCGCCGCGCCAGGCGTCCGGCGGCGCGAGCGGGTCATCGCCAGGCACGGCGTCGGCGGCGGCGCGCCCAGGGTTCGGGCCGCGGCTCCTCGTCGGAGGAGAAGGAACGGCAGAAGCGTCTCAGCTTTTGGCGGTCCGCGCGGGCTTCCTGGATCTGCGCGGGGACCCCCCTGGCGGCGCTTCCGGCGGCGCGCCCCAGCGCGGAGCCAGGAAGTCCGCGCGGACCGTCGGAAGTTTACGTTCATGCCGATTCGTTGTTCCTCTACTTCGGCAGGGCGGAGGGGGTGGTGTCCGGTAGCAAGTAGCAAGTCGTGGGAGGGTCGTATGTCTTCGCAGCTTCGTGTCGAGACTGCACTCGCGTGCGCCAGCGGCTGGGCAATCGACGGGCAAGCGCCGGCTCAGCGCAGATTGGCGTCGGCTCAGCGCCGATCCGCAAGAGCTAGCAAGACGACACGGGAGGCCCCCGCGAGTTGCCACAGAAGGTGGTTGGAACCCAGACGCCCTCACGTCGCGATAACATCGCGACGAAATATTTGTTGGCTGTGTTCGGCTTGTGTTCAGCGAGCGAAGAACGGTATACAATAAACTTTTTCGCTTTCGGGGGCGCCTGTCCCTGGGCGGCTGGAAAGTTTATACCCCTACGATGCCACCGTAAGGGTATAAACTTTCCAGCCGCCCAGGGACAGGCGCCCCCGACAGCGAAAAAGTTTATTGTATACCGTTCTTCGCCCGTTAATGTGCACGAGTGCCCTCGCTGGGCCCCCGGCCGTCCAACCACACGCCTCGGGCTGAAAGTCCAGTCTGGAGGGGTGGTCGAGACCTCGGGGGGTCGACGTTGCGAAGAAATCACGACGCCGGGGATGCCCCAGAGAAAGAGAAGCGATACCGATGCCTCTGCCCCGCCCCCGTCGCCACGGTTGGATTCGCCTCGAAGTCCTGTTCAGGGCGCACCCTTTGGGGAGACGTTGGCTTTATCGGCATCCCGTGCTGTCCCACCAGCAGGGGGGAAATTACCAGCCTGGAACATATCCCTATCCCTATGCTGGGCACCTCCTCATCACGATGCCAATCTTAGGGATTCCCTTATTTTTTGAGGGCGAATCCCTAAGATTGTCATCGCCTTTTGGCGTGTAAATCTTAGGGATAGGGATACGTTCGAGGCTGGTAAGGAAAGGGATGCTCGGGTGGCGCAGAGACGACCGCGCGCTTCGCGCATGGCGGTCTGGGCGGGAGCGGTTTTTCGTTGCCTCTCTCCAAGTGGGCGGCGCGAGGGCGGCAAGATCACCGCACCTCGCGGGGCGCGGGGCGCGGAGCCAGGTGGCCTGGTGGGCGAGTGGGGGCGCGGCGAGCTGAGAGGGACGTCGTCGTCGACGTCCTCTTCGTCGTCGTCGTCGTCGTCGTCGTCGTCTTCGTCCTCGTCCTCGTCCTTGTTCTCGTCGTCGTCGCCGTCGCCGTCGCCGCCGTCGTCGTCGCCGTGGGAGGCAGCAGGATCAGGACGAGGGGGGGTGATGGTGGCGAGGAGGACGAGGAGGAGGTGGCTGAGCTGCCGCAGGGCCAGGCGCAGGGGCCGGGGCGGCATGGCAAGGAGGAGGACGGGTGCCATCAAGAGGAGGGGGGTGACGAGCACGAAGAGGAGCAGCGTGAGCGTGAGAGCGACCGCGGGGCGCATCCCCGCTGCTGACCCGCGGCGCTGCACATGCGTACCCCGCAGGAAGCAGATCGCGTTGCGGATCGCAGCCGACTGCGGATCGCAGCCGAATGCCAGCCGACTCCCTCGGAGTCGGGAGTCGGCCCCCTCCTTCCTCCTCCCTCCTCATCCCTTCTCCCTTCGCCCTACTCCTCCCTCGTCTTCGATCCTCCCTTGCCTTCTTCCTCCTCCCTCGTCCTCGCCGTACCCACTGCGCTGCGGATCGCAGCAACCTTCAACTTGCTGCAGCTTCGGCACCACCGCGGCAAAGCGAGCGCTCGGGCCCGCCGATTGGAGGGCGAGAGCAGCGCAGAGCGTGCGCATCGGCCCCCGAATGTCGGGGCCGACCGATGCCTTGCAGCGAGCCCAGCGGAGCGCAGCCCGTGGCACCGCCGCCCGCCATCTGGCTCCATCGCCACGAGCTGCAGTCAACGCGCCCAGTAAGGACGCCCGCCCTCATCTGGGGTACCCTTGTGTCCTTGCCTCCGCGGCCGAACCCTTTCTCGTTTGCACTGGTCGCCCGCCGCCCAAACAATCCCAACGTCGGCCTCCAAGGGTGTTTCGCCCCTGCCCGCGAGAGGGAGGAGCCCTGCCCAGAAGCTCGGCGGGTGGCATCTTGCGAAAGCAGGCCCGGTCTCGGGAGTTCGGAGCGGCTGGGGCCTGCCGCTGTCTGCCCCACCGGCGTGGGTTGATTTGGATCTCACTGCTCCGCAGGGTCTGGGAGTGGTGCAGAACAGCGCTCGACGTGACCGCTGTTGCCGTGGTGCGTGCGTCACGGCGGACACAGGTGGGCGTCGTGGTGCGGGCTGCTTCTTGGACGCCCAGCGCTGGGCGGCAGAGGGGGCTCCAGCGACGCAGGCGACGCGTGCATGGAACTTGTCACGCCGGCAGCCTGGCCGCCGGCCTGCCCGAGGCGAGCGCTCCGTGAGCGGAGCATGTATATAGCTGCGTTGGGATGTGGTGTGTGGCAGGGGGGCCTCGTGCCACCTCGTGGGAGGGAGCAGGGGCAGCGGCGGCAGGAAGAGGGTGATGATCAGAAGGAGGTGGATGCGAGGCAGGAGGAGGAGGAGGAGGAGGAGGAGGAGGAGGAGGAGGAGGAGGAGGAGGATTAGCGGGAGGATGTGGAGCAGCAGCAGGAACAGCATCATCAGGAGGAGGGCGCAGCTTTGAACCGTGGCGTCGTCGTCGTTTTCCGTGGCCGGCTGAGGCGGCGCTGCGTGCGAGGGCTCCCTGGAGCAGAGCGAGCCGTGCCAGAAGGAAACCAGCGCCTCGGAGGGAGGAAGACGACGGGGACCCAGACCCTCTCTCGCCGCGAACAAAAGCACAAGAGCTTTTTGGCAACTGTCGGCCTCTGGGGGCCCTCGCTGGGCCCCCAAGACTTTCAGAAAGCACGGCTCCGGATGAAGAGCCGATCCCAGGGAGTGGGGCCGAGGTTTCCGTTGGTCAACGTTCTGAGAAAATCAGCACGTCGGGAGTCTGGGGAGGAGGGAGGAGGACGAGACGGATCCCAGCACCTCAGGGAGGAGCACAGGGAGGGGGGGGGTACGAGAAGGCAGAGGAGGAGGAGGAGGAGGAGGAGGAGCAGGAGCAGGAGCAGGAGGAGCAGGAGGAGCAGGAGGAGGAGGAGGAGGAGGAGGAGGAGGAGGAGAGCGGGAAGGGGGTGAAGGTGGAGGCGGATGGCGAGGGGGAGGCCGGCCGAGGGTGGCAGGGAGGAGGGCTGGGGAGGGAGGGCGGACGGGGGATGGGAGGGGGAGAGGTTGTGTTGTGAGGGCGACGGGGGAGCAGGGGGAGGGGGAAAGTCGGAAATTGGAACATGTACATTACCAGTGGCGGGCTCTTTTTCAATCCCAGGACTTCTTGAGGATCGAGGACGACGCTGGGTGGTGTGGTGTATATTTTTTACCCCGATGCCCAGGAGAACAGCGAAAAATGCATACGCCAGGGTCCCGTACACACCAGGATCCGCTCTCCAGTGCAAATTCCAAAGCAGGGCCAGAAGAAGCGTCGGTGTGTATATATATATATATAGATCTAGAGAGAGTGTTTGTGTGTGTGTGTGTGTTCGATTCCCTAGGAAGGGGCAGGAAGATACGGACCGAGACCGCAGCACTTCGGGGCGCGTGTCAGCCCCGGCCCCCAGGCGGCGAGCGCCGGGCAGGAAGTCCTCGCATCAGCGGGTGGCGTCGCAGTTGTAACCGGGGTGGTGGTAGGGTATACCTCCCCCCTGGCGCGGTCACAGGAACCCCGTCCGGAAAAAGGGCGTTCGTCGGTGATCAGGCCGCTAATTACGGGGCCCGTCTGCGTTCTGTGGCGAGGAAAAGGGGGGAGGGGGCGCCGGGCTTTTAGCACGCGTTGGCACGCTCACCTCGGCGTGCCCCGCAGCGGCCCAGAGAGAGCGAACGACGGTTCAGGTGCCTCTGTGCTCGTGGTCCGTGGGAAAAAAGAGGGGGCTTGCGCTAGCGTGCGGCCCGTTGAGCGTCGAAGAAGGCTTGGATGTTGACAGGGAGGGCTGCCCCCCATAGCGGCTGCAGGCTGGAAGGCTTGTTGCAGGCCGCTCCAGGCTTCCTTGCGCTCGGTGGAACCTGTCGATCAGCGGTGCTGATGGTTCCAGTAACTGCTGCAGGGAGTGCGCCGGCTGATTGGCTCGATGATGGAGCGACTGTATGCTAGCAGTGAGAGGGTCTGGCGATCCCTTTGTTGCTGGCTATTCGTCGCCGTGAGGTGTTGCGTGAGGGCTTGCCTGCGGTCCGTGGGTTGAGCGGTCCCGCTGGCTTGGTGACCGTCGTCCAGGGGCTCGCGGCCGTCCCTGTCGGAGCCTTGGTGGGCCAGCTGGGAGAGTTGGCTGCCTGGGGCGTGGTGAGTGGCCATCGTGCTCTGACGCCCCCTGGTCGTTGGAGGGCTGGTCGTTGGCCGACTCCACAGGGTGGTCGATGGCTGCTTGTCATGGTCAAAGAAGAGAAAAAGGGTGGCTGCGTGAGGGGAAGTCTCTGTCTCTGTCGTCGTCGTCGTCGTTGAGAGAGGCTCCGAACGCGAGCTGGTCGAGGTCCTCACCTTCGAAGTCGTCAGTGGGTGGGGACCAAGAGTCGTCAAGTTCGTTGAAATGGTCGGGACTTGGTGGCCCGTCCATGGGATGCGCGCGGAGGAATACGTAGCACCCCGAATGCGGATAGGAGTGAAGGGGCGGTGGGGACGTCGTCAGTCTGCGCGACTCTGGAGAAGCCCGCCGCAGGCGCCAAAGTTTCAAATTATCAGAGTGAGGGGGCTGAACCGAACGGTCATTCACTGTCCCTGGGTGCGTGGCTGAAGTGGAATTCCGCGATGCGGATTCTTCTTGTTGTTAGTGTTGTTGTTGTTGCTGCTGCTGCTGCTGCTGCTGCTGTTGTTGTTGTTGTTGAACATTATTACTTCTAAAGAATAATTATTGTTGGGGCCCCTGGTGCGCGGCCCCCTCGCCGCGCCTAGACCGCAGCCATGTTTTCATCATTTTCGTGAGGAAGTCTCCGGCAAAACGGGTTGGTCCGGATCTGGTTGTTTTGTTACGGGCGGTTTTCCCTTGCAAAAAATAAGGCAAAGTGGACATTTCTTGTTCTAACATAACCAAACTTCAAGAATCCCTTGCAAAAAACAAGGTAAAGTGGACATTCGCGCGCGCAAGACGAAATCCTTCCAAAACCTTAGTGTTCGTAGCGATTTTAACATAAAAACATCAAAAAACCAATGGTTTTTCAAAAAAAAAAAAAGTGTCAACATTTCATCCCGCGCGCTCTTGCGGATTTGTAGGAAACCCAACACTTTTTAAACATGTCTGTCAAACGGGCTTTTGCGAGCAACTTTTTCACGTGCTTCAAACTTCTCCAACAACGGTTGCGCACCTGCCAGGGCCATCATCCCTGTCAAATAGTACCATGCGGGACACATTCGTTTTTTCTTCGCGCGCGCACGCCGAAATCTTCAAAAACCATTGGGTTTCTTAGGTGTCCAGTGTTGGAACAGGGGGAAAAGTCGTATACTAAGCTAGCGTCCAGAAAATGTTACCACAACAAGTCACTGTACCCATGCGCCAGTGTAGTAGCCACGGTCGTCCGCAGGCCACGAAGTGAAGTGTCCGAACGTCATAGGGCGGGAAGCTGGGTGTGGGTGGTGGCGAAGAGTCGTTTGGAAATTTGGTAGAGCTTGAACCGGCCCCCCCACAAAGTGGGGGTATTGCCCGGCGTCGTATGAAAACCCTGGCACTGGTGAGAACGGAGTGTCCCCACGTGCTAGTAATTGTTGTTGTTGTTGTTGTTGAACATTATTTATTCTAAAGAATAATTATTGTTGGGCCCCCTGGTGCGCGCCCCCCCTGCGCCGCCTAGGCCGCAGCTACATTTTCATCATTTTCGTGAGGAAGCCTCAGAAAAGAGGGTGTGTACAGGATCCGGTTGTTTTGTTGTAATCCGCTTTCCCTTGCAAAAAACAATAGAAAATGACATTTCTTGTTCTAATATAATCAAATTTCAAGAATCCCTTGCAAAAAATAAGGTAAAGTGGACATTCGCGCGCGCAAGACGAAATCCTTCCAAAACCTTAGTGTTCGCAGCGATTTTAACATAAAAACATCAAAAAACCAATGGTTTTTCAACAAAAAAATTGTCAAAATCTCATCCCGCGCGCTCTTGCGGATTCGTAGGAAACCCAACACTTTTTAAACATTTCTGTCAAACGGGCTTTTGCGAGCAACTTTTTCGAACTTCTGCGACAACGGTTGCGCACCTGCCAGGGCCATCATCCCTGTCAAATAATACCATGCGGGACACATTCGTTTTTTCTTCGCGCGCGCACGCCGTCGTCGTCGGCCGCGGGGCCCTGAATAGTAGCCACGGTCGTCCGCATGCCACGAAGTGAAGTGTCCGAACGTCATAGGGCGGGAAGCTGGGTGTGGGTGGTGGCGAAGAGTCGTTTGGAAATTTGGTAGAGCTTGAACCGGCCCCCCCACAAAGTGGGGGTATTGCCCGCCTCCTATGAAAACCCTAGCACTGGTGAGAACGGAGTGTCCCCACGTGCTAGTAATTGTTGTTGTTATTGTTGTTGTTGTTGTTGTTGTTGTCGTTCATGTTGTTTATTGTTTTCGTCGTCCCACCCGCGACCTGCCCCGCGACCCACCCGCGACCCACCCCGCGACCCACCCGCGACCCACCCGCGACCCACCCCGCGACCCATCCGCGACCCGCCCCGCGACCCACCCGCGACCCAGCCCGCGACCCACCCCGCGACCCACCCAAAATTTTTGGCGCCGGCGGCGGGTTTCTTTTGCATTCGTTCCAGGTGGAGAACCTGCGACTCACCCGCGACCCAAACCGCGCCCGCGACCCGCCCGCGGCCCACCCGCGACCCACCGCGACCCACCCGCGACCCACCCGCGACCCGCGACCCACCCAAATTTTTCTGCGCCTGCGGCGGGCTTCTTCTGCATTCGTTCCAGGTGGAGAACCTGCGACCCACCCGCGACCCAAACCGCGCTCAGTGTACAAATCAATGTTTTCTGCGCCTGCGGCGGGCTGTTTTTGAATTCCTTCCAGGTGGAGTTGCAGAGCCCGCGACCCACCCGCGACCCAAACTACGTTCACTAAACAAGCCAAAACTTCGGCGCCTGCAGCGGGTTTCTTTTGCATTCGTTCCAGGTGGAGAACTTGTGACCCGAGATCAGAAGTCAAAATTTTCGGCGCCTGCGGCGGGCTGTTTTTGAATTCTTTCCAGGTGGAGGGGGAGAGCCCGTGACCCACCCGCGACCCAAACTACGTTTACTAAACAAGCCAAAAATTCGGCGCCTGCGGCGGGCTGTTTTTGCATTCGTTCCGAGTGGCCCACCAGCGATCCCCCACGCGCTGAACTTGTCAGAGCACGCAAATCGGCGCCTGCGGCGGGCTTGCTCGCATTTGGTCTGCTAGAGGAGGAGGAGGAGGAAGAGGAGGAAGAGGAGGAGGAGGTGGAGGAGGGCGAGGCGGACGACGACGACGACGACGATGATGACGAGGACGCGGACGAGGAGGAGGAGGAGGAGGAGGAGGAGGAGAAGGAGGAGGGGGAGGAGGAGGAGGGCGCCATCGACAGGGAAGGTGAGGGCCACGAGGTCCGCCGGCTCGACGCCCACGTCGCCCGCGCCAGCCCCGTCACCTTTATCCGCAATTGCGGGGTGCTGCGTGCAACGAGCCCGCCGCAGGCGCCGATTTTTTTCGTGGAACCAATGTTAGTAGAAAGGGGCTGGGTCGCGGCTGGGTCGCGGGGTGGATCGCGGGTGGGTCGCCAGTGGGTCGCAAGTGGGTCGCGGGTGGGTCGCGGATGGCTCGCGGGGTGGGTCGCGGGTGATTCGCGGGCTGGGTCGCGGGTGGGTCGCGGGGTGGGTCGCGGGCTGGGTCGCGGGGTGGGTCGCGGGCTGGGTCGCGGGGTGGGTCGCGTGGTGGGTCGCGGGTGGGGCGCGGGTGGGGCGACGACAACAAACAAACAAACAAACAAACGAACGAACAAACAAACAAACAAACAAACAAACAACAACAACGCAACCACGCAACAACGCAACAAGCAGAACCTTCACCACGGATCCCCACTTCAGCCACGGACCCAGGGACAATGAATGACCGTTCGGCCCCTTCATTTGGATATGGAATGAGAGCAGCAGAAGGTGAGAGAGAGAGAGAGAAAGAGACTGAGGGACTTGTACGTATATGCAAATATCAGAACAAACATACAATGTAAAACATGACGTAGGAGGGGCGGGAGATGCATGGTGTGAGTGCCCACTATACGGACCGATTCTTAGTGGACAGCCATCGTTGTAGCTCAAGCAGCATTGCGGCTACACGGGCTCAGCAATACATTATCTTTAGTTGGCGTGTTGATTGTGAGTGGGACGGGTTGTCAAGGCTGCTTCGACACAGTTGCTTTCTCGCTGCGCGCGGCGGGGACTTTGTGCGGCTTGGCTGGGTGCGATGCGTTCCAGCTGTGTCAGGACGGTTTATTGCCCCATCCCATTCCGTCTACGATCAGCTGTACACGTTCAAGCTTTACGGGCACGAGCGCACTCCGAAGGAGCCCGGTCGATTCCCAGGCTGGCTGGAGCGCCCGCAGGTGGCCAGGGCGCTTACTGGGCCAGCTGCGGGTTCCGAAGGTACCTGCCAGACGTCGTGCCGCGCTGTGTGGAACGCCCGAATGTTCTTGCCAGCACGCCTCCATCGGAACGCCCGAAGGTACTTGCCGGAGCGCTTCCCAGCTTGGCTGGCTGGCTGGAGGCCGCCTTCAGCCAGGTGCCCCTTCGCTCCAACTCGCGCATGGCCCGACGGCGCGTCGCAGTCATGGCGCCAGACCGCGCACTCACCTGATGGCCCGCCAATAACTCCAGCCCAGAAGCACACCGCCAAATGAGCGATGGGCACGGGACGTCAGATCCTCGAATTGAGAGCGCATTATGCCAACAGAAGGAGAGGAGGAGGGAGGCTGAAGAAGAACGAGTGGAGCATGGAGAGGGGAGAATGCAAACCACATGCACTCGTGCCATATTTGACATCCACTCCTTCCCTCACATCCCTGCCCATGCGTTGATGCGTTCTCTATCCGCGGGCGCGTGTCACAGCCGGCCTTGAACTCCAACAACAGGGCTCCATGGTGTTTTGCGCAATCGGAAAAAGAGGAACTGCGTACATAGGAGGAGGAACTCGCGGGTGAGCAGGAGGATGAACAGGTGGAAACGGATGAGGATGTGAAAGGAGGAGGACGGGGACGAACAGCAGCAGCGGGAAATGGAGTGGAAGGAGCGGGAGGAGCAGGGATGACCAGGGGACGGCGGAGGAGGGGAAATGAAGGGAGGCAACAATTATGAAAACGGATTCGGGTCCAGGAAAGTGGCCCACGTCGTGGCGAGAGCGCCATGTTGAACGACGGGAACAAAGCGCCGATCCGAAAATGAGGCCCACGCTTCAGCGGGAACACCGTCTTGAAATACTGGACAGAGAGAGAGGGAGAGGGAGAGAGAGAGGAGAGAGGGAGAGGGAGAGAGAGAGAGAGGAGGGTGAAAAGAGAGAGAGAGAGAGAGAGAGAGAGCGAGCGCGAGAGAGCGAGACACATCTAGGGAAACAATGCGAGCAACCAGGGTGAACCGAGAGATCTCTGGGAGCAAGGGGGTGGCCTTGGAAGGCCTCTTCGGGCCATCCCTGGGGGCCGCGTGGGGGCGAGGGGAAGAGGAGGAGGAGGAGCAGGAGGAGGATGAGGACGAGGAGGAAGAGGAGGACGAGGACGCGGATGAGGACGAGGACGAGGAGGACGAGGACTAGGATGAGGACGACGCGGACGAGGACTCATGGAACCATCTAGAGATATTCTTGCGGCTGCTGCTGCTGCTGATGCTCTCTGGGAGTTTTTTGGGGCCATCTTGGAACCCTCCTGGTAACCCTAGAAGGCTTCTTGGGATCATCTCTGGGGCCATCGATTACCGGATGGGGGGGTCCCCGACTCAGCTCCCCTCTCAAGAGCCCGCAAGCCGCTTCTTGGGGCTCTCTTGGAGCGCTCTTGGGCGCTCTTGGAGCGATCTTGGGGCCGCTTGGAGCATCTTGGGAGCCATCTTGAGCCAGCTTGGGCTATCTGCGCCATATTGGAGGTCATCCGCAAGGGGGCCTCTTGGGGCCGTCTTGGAGCTCTCTTGGGAGCCTTGGAGCGCCTCTTGGGGCCATCTTCGAGGCTATCGATCAAAGCAGGGGGGGTCCTGATCTAGGTCCCCCCCTGGGGCCCTGAAAAACCCCTCTTGGGGCGGTCTTGGAACCCCCTTGGGGCGCTCGCCCCTCTTGGGGCCTTCTTGGGCCAGCTTGGGGCCATCTTGAGGCCGCCAAAGCGCATCGGAAGCGAAACGGCGAGAAGGCAGAATTCTCCCGATCGAGGTCCTCCCCTCGGGGGCCACGACCCTCGTGAGGGGTGTCAGAAATTGGCCCTCCCACGGGCTGAAAAAGGGCCCTCCCGCCACCCGCGACCGCCGCCGAAAAAGGCCAGGGGGGGGGTATGGGGAGGGGTCAAGACCCCCTCCCCGCCCGCAGGCCGTCTCGCTCACTCCCACCCGCCCTCCAAACACATACGCAGCACCCGAGGCTGGCCCGAGCCGCAGCATATTCAGCAGTCGTCTTTGGATGGGCAGCTACTGGGGGCGAATCCGCCGCCGCCGCCGCCGCCTCCGCCGCCGCCGGCGCCGCCCGCCGCCGCTGCCGCCGCGCCGTAAACCCCTCCCCGAAGGGGAAGAGGGGTTTTGTGGAAGAGGAAAGACAGAATATCGTTCAGTATCGTTAGACCACCTACGCCCAGAGGGCTGGTGATATTATTCTTCAGTAGGGAGAGTTCAACAACAACAGCAATCATTTTACCCTCATGCGCGATGCTTCCACACGAAGCATGAGACCATCATGATAACCATCCACATCATGGGGGACTATTGTTCTATAGCGGGGTCCGTTATCACCATTCCCAGATCTCCCGCCCAATGAGGTTTTGCAAACACCTCCTCCGAGGAATTTCAACATATCCCGCCTCGAAAACACATGCTCGCGCCTTGCTGCGCCGATGCGAGACCGCCAGTGGAACCCAGCGAAGGGTAAAGCACAAGGACGTATCGATCGACAGGATTACCTTGGTGGGGATGGGAGCTGTCGGCGGTGAGGCAAGGACCTGGCCCTGAATAAACAAGGAGGAAGTCTCGAGCAGGGATGCTGTTGTTGCTGGGAGCGGCGCCAATGCTTCAGAGAGTAGGGCGCTAGTCCAGCGTAAAACACAACGAAGTCTCTAGCGGGAACGCTGGTTTTGTTAGGACGGCGGCTTTCGGCAGCGAGGAGGAGCACCGCCTTGAGTAAGAAAGGAGGAAGCATCGAGCGGGAGCAGTGGTTTTGCTGGGACGGGGGCTGTCGGCGGCAAAGAACAGCACCGTCTTCAGGAAGAAGGGAGGAAGCCTCGAGCGGGAGCGTTGTTCTTGCTGGGAACGGCGCCAATTCAAAAGAGAGTTGGGCGCCAGTCCAGCGTAAAACGGAAACAAGGGCGGGAACGCTGGTTTTGTCGGGGCGGCGGCCTTCGGCGGCGAGGAGGAGCACCGCCTTGAGTAAAAAAGGGGGGACGCCTCGAGCGGGAGCGTTGTTTTTTGCTGGGGGCAGCGCCGATGAGAGAAAGACTAGCGCACCAGTCCAAGGTAAAACGGGAGGAAGTCTCGAGCGGGAGCGCTGGTTTTGTTAGGACGGCGGCCTTCGGCGGCGAGCAAGAACACCAGCCCTGAGTAAAAAAGAAGGAAGTCTCGGGCGGGAGCGTTGCTGTTGTTTGGGGGCCAGTTTTGGCGGCCCCCCAAACCGCTCGAGCGTGAGCCTCGTTTTCAATGAATATGTAGCAGGCGCATGGGCCAGAGCGCCAGGGCGCCTTTAAGGGGTCCAACAATCATCATTGTTTAGTAATTAACATTCAACAACAGCAACAACACACCAAGCAAGAGGAGGAACGGCTGGGAGTGGGCAGCAGATGGATGGGCGAAAGGAGAGGAAGGCGGGGCAGGCGGCAGCGATCTCGCTGCTGGCAGAAGCGCTTTCCCCCACAGTGGAAGGGGGGATCCGTGCTGGCCGCACGGTCAGGACGCGGGGCTCCTGAATTGGAAGGACAACGAGCCCGGGCCTCGTCGGCCGCACTTTCGTCCCTTCTTCGCCTTCATTCCTCGCCCGCTTCCCTGCTCCGTCATCATCCTCGTCTTCCCAGCCTCGTGTCCCCCCTTGCCTCGTGCCCCTCCCCCCTTCCTCGTTGTCCGGCTTTGGACGCAAGTTGTATTTGGCGGAGGCCAAGCGAGCAGGAAAGGGCGTTGAAAAGCGAGAATATGTTCGTTTTGGCTTTTGATTGGACGCGACCTTTCGATTCATTGCTTCTGTCTGCGATGTTTGCCGCCCTAGCGAGACTCGGCCTTCCCAAGTTCGTGGTGGCTGTCAGCCAAGGCATATACAAAGACCGCACCTTCGTCGTTCGTGACAGAGGTTCCACGTCGGAGGTGAAAGGCCAACGTATCGTCATCTGTCAGGGCTGCCAATTTCGCCGCTTCTTTGCATAACGGACATGTCTGTTGTGATGCACGACGCAAATTCATTTTTTGCAGCGAACGCTTTCCAGGTCAAGTCAGACAGCTGGTGTACGCCGACGACACGTTACTCATGGCCACGACCGCCAGCGACCTTTAAACAATGGTTGATGATAACATGCGAATCTGCAGCACAAGTTGGTCCGCGCATGAGTGGGGAAAGCTGCAAGTATGAAGAGTCTGATGCGACGAGCGCGTTCGCATGCCGACATGTGAAATTACCGATGCCAATGGTACATTGTCTTATGTGGGCACCACAATCAGCAGCGATGACCAAGCAAACGCAGGGATAAGGAGGCGAACCGGCATGGTTTTTGCCGATTTCAACCATCTGAAGCACGTGTGGGGCCACACTCCAATTTCTTTGGACAAGGACAGTGAAGCAGTTCAACGCTATTGTGTTGCCGAGGATGTTGCAACCTCAGCACCGCTTGGTTGATCGCTGCACGGCGAGGACGTCGAATCGGGACCCAAGCCCCCATGCTGAGGCTTAACCGCGAGATCCAGCATTCTGATACATCCCGCGTTTCAACTGACGAAGTGCGCCAAACAACAAAGCAGAAACCCTCACCGATGCGCTGATCAAGAACCGATGGGTTTGCATGGCAACGCTGGCCAAGGCGGCGACCAGTGCCCACTGCAGGATGCTGCATTTGACCCTGGAATCCTGACGCCAGTGAGCAATTTGCACGTTTAGAAGAGCGGAGGGGGGCAGTTGGAGGGGGCTACTCAATTATCTATATATATATATATATGTATATATTATATATACACACGCTCTTCGAGCATGTGGTGCTGGTGGGTTCGTGCACTTGAAGATCGAACAGATCTTCGCGATTGCCTGGGTGCATACAGTGGCGACGCGATTCAGGGCGTATGGTGAGTTTTTCTTTTCGACCTCGGAGGGCCGCGGCTCGTCCGAGGGGGCCGGGATTGGTGAGCGTGCCGCATGCGCATCAGCGGGGCAGGGTCTGGGTGCCTAGCGGAGGACTGGCGCGCAGCTGATCGGTGCCGTTGCGGGAAGCGGGGCGCCTGGCTTTGCACAAGCGCTCTTTCATTGCGTCGTCTTGGGTCTCGGGAGCAATCGTAGGGTTCTCCAGCGGGCCGCCGTTCGAGTCTCCCCTCCTGGACTCCTCTTGAGCCCATTTTGAAGTCTCGGGGCCCGTCTTGGAGCACTTTTGGTCGTTCTGGGGATCTCCTTGGAGGCCTCTTCGGCCGTCTCGGACGTGCTGAATGTTGAAACATTGGGGCACGCAAAAGCAATGCAACACATGGCTCTGGCAATGGGGGAATCCAAAGCCCGATGGCAGCGGAGCCGCGCGGACGTTCGGGCGCGCAGGCGCGCAGGCACGCAGGCGCGCAGTCGCGCTGGCCCGCGTGCATGCGGGCGCGCGGGTGCGCGGGCGCGCTGGCCCGCGCGCGCACGCGCACGGGCGCGCGGACAACCTGTGCCCGAAAGGCGAGACGCCTGCCAGGAAGCGTAGACATTTGCTGGACAGCCGGGAAGTTTCTGGGAAGCGCTGGCGAGGAAGTTTGAAAGCATGCGCCGCAAGGTTGCAAGCTTCGAGTGCGAGCTCTGCCAGCACGCATACTGGGAACGAGTAGGAAAACGCTTCCGGGACACGGGGTAAGCCCACGGGGATTTGTCATTGTTGCTGGGATGCCTGTCCTGGAGCCATGGAGAGGAAGCTGGCCTAGCCCTGCCTGCCGGCTTCTTCTCTAAAGCCTGAAGCACTCAAGGAACCATCCGGGGTGTAGGTTTCTTCGGTCGCCTCCCCACAGCCCAGAAGACGGCCCAGGAGGCCCCCACATTCCCGAGCCTGTTGGTTCGTTTCTTCGAAGGCTCGCAGGGGATATTGGGGTCGGTTTGAGGCTTTCGGGAGGCCCGCGCGAGGCACGCTGAAAGCGCACACGAGCGCACAAACATTCAAACGAATGTCTTGTCGGAGTCCACCAGAATCCTACAAATCGCTGTGCATTGGAGACATATCCACTACGAGCTGAGGGCATCCTTAAAAAAACGCCAGACTTGGGCTAGAGGGCGCCGCCCAAATTATGACGAGGACACGAAACGGGCCCTCTCTCGGGGTGAGAACCGGCCACGGACTGGCGCGCCTGACTTGGACCCATTCGCGTTCCAGGCAACGCCCTGGTTGATGCAGGCACGGATGAGGCAGCAGGAAGAGGCCTGGCTGCGACTAGCAGGAGCGAGGCGCCTGCAGCGGAGTTGTGGCATTTGACAGCTGCCTTTGTTCGAGCGCGAGCCAGGCTTGCAATTGAGCCCAGTATGGGCCCACCATCCGCGAAGCGGATGACTGCGGAGCGTCCGAGCGGGCACAAGGCAGAAGTGCCCGGTCAGCATGTAAGATCAAGCAGCGCCGACACCCTGCAACAGCCACAGCAATCAGATGGGGGGCGGTGCAGCCGTTGGCGCGCGCGGGCAATTGGGCGTTGCAAATGCATGCCGCGCTCAGCGGCGGGCGTTTGTCCGTTGAGCGAGCTGGCACGACCCGTGGCCCGCAAGTGGCGCGAGCACCTCGCCAGGGTCGAAGTTGGCTCCCTCCTCTTCTCCTTGTCCTGCCCGTTGCCGGTTCCCTTCAACATAGTTTTGCGATTCATTCAGCGAACTTCGCGCGTTGGGCAACACCTGCCAGTCCTCCTCCCCATCCTCCTCCGCCTCCTCCGCCTTCTCCTTGGGGCTAGGCCATGTTGTCCAAGAGAATGTGTTCATGGACGGGTCGTGTACGAGACACCCTCGAGCAGTGGCGAAGCGTCCTGGCTCGCCTATAGGCCCACCAAAGAATTTTCTAAGAACCTTTTGTGGTCTGCACGAAATGTTCTTAGAACATTTCTGGCTGGGACTGTCTTGCTTAACACATTGGGCTCACGTACTAAGAACATCGTTTGTCTTCTTGGAACATTGTTGGTTTCTAAGAAGAGTTCGTGGTAGGACTCTAAGGAATGCCGGGGCGGTCGGCTCCTGCTCAACACCCGATCAGAGAGCTGAGTCGGGCCGCGTGGGTTGTTGCACAGGTTTCCCAGGAGGCCCAGGAGGCTTGCTCGGTGTGTGGCCTTGCGTGGGCCCCGGATATTCCCAGACGCCACAAGCGGCGGAATGTGGAACTCGTGCGATGGTGGCCCAGACCCTCGGATGCCCTTCGGAAGGCTTGCCGGATTGTTCGAGTGTGGTCCACACATTCGCGTTCCCGTCTGTAGCTAGGTCTTCGTACAAGACGCGTGCTGGCACGATGGTGAGTGCAGATCCGAGCGGTTGGATTGCAGTCAAGAAGTCAGGGCACACGTGAAGGGCAGCCCAGATTTGAGACAACAGAAACGCTGGGATATGATCGGCAATGACGCCACCGACAGCGTGGCCAGACAGTGGCTGGAGGCCCACCCGACTGCCACATGTGGAGCTCGACGGAGTAAATTCGAAAAGGTCCAGATTGCCAAGGCGATTTGCTGTCTGGCTGCCTGTCTTTTGCTCATGTGGCCCGCGCTGGACCTCCAAGGCTGCCCTAGGATTCGTCGGAAACCCGAGCCGAAGCCCGCGGTCCCCTTCTGTCCATTATAAGTTAGGGTGGTGCCGCACCTTTGGGAGGTGCGCCGTGTGCCTCAAGGCGCGACGCCCTCTCCAGATTTTAGCTTCTGGCGAAAGTGACCAGCCACCGATTGCAGGATGCATGGGGGCGGTCCCTGAGTCGTTGTAGCAAGTAGGAATTGCAGCGGTGATTCCTCTCTGTTCCGTTGTGTGCGTCGCAGAGCAGTCTCCACGCTAGGCCCCTTTAGTACTCCCTGCGTGAGATTGCAGATCCCTGTATCGAAACACCTTCGAACGTTGGAAATACCGTGTCTTGAAGGGCCGTCTCCCAAAACTCGACAATGTGAGAATCGAGGTGTCGCCCGAGGCTTCTGAGGCGCCAGAAGAGGACGAGGCTCTACTGTCTCCCAGCAAGGAGGGAGATGAGCCGCGCGAGCAGCTACGCGGGGTGCGTGACGCACTCCGCCGACAGGAGGACGAAACCCCCTTGGTGCAAGCTGCTCGCGAAAGCTTCGTGGAGTCGGCCGGCTCCGAGTGATTGTTGACCTGCTGGGGCGATGCGTGCGCAGGGTGAAGGGCTGGCCAGTAATGTCCCATGTGAAAATCCTCCGCCTTCTCCCTTCCTCTCCCCCTCCTCCCCCTTCAACCCCCCTCTTCCTCCTCCTCCTCCTCCTCCTCCTCCTCCTCCTCCTCCTCCTCTTCCTCCTCAGCCGCCGTCTCCTGCTCTAGCCCATTTCTTCGCGGCCCAGCAGGCACCCCACGCAGAGCAGCTTCCGCCCCCAGGGCACCCTTCATGTCATGCCAGCGCGGCTGTCCATCCATATTTACTTCGGGGGCGTTCTTCTGGACGATATTCCTGAGATGGGGTGTGTATAATCCGCTCAGCACGGTCGCGCCGCCGAGAAACTGGCAGAGCAGCTGGCAGCTGTCGAGACAGTTCAGCGCTGACGACGTCATCATGTTACCAGCCACTCGTGGGAGGCAGCTCGCCCCCACCAGCCCCGACGACCAGCACCAGACCTACCTGCACCGTTTCGTCAGGAGGAGCTTCGGCAGCGCCCCTACCACCAACAATCAAGCGGGAGTGGCCAGAGCGATCTGCAACCTCTACCGCATCAATCGTGTGACCGCGCCTCCCAGCCCGCCACCCAGCATTCAAGGACGTGCAGGAGCAGTTCGCCTTCGCCGAGGAGGACTCGACACGAAGTTCACTGTTGCGTCTCCACCTCTACGGTCAGGGCTCGCCAAGCACCACTACGCTCGGGTCAAGACGATCAACGAGAAGCTCACGAGGACCAACCAGACTCAGAACGTGAAGCACACCAGGAGTACGCCGATCATCGGCCCAGTCCTGAACGACAACTACGGCAAGGACGGATTGCTTCCCGCCAAGTTTAGCAACGTGATCGGCGACCCAGGCGCTACAAGAGTACCTGGAGCGGCAACCGCTGCCATCCACTACACGCTCGACGTGCACGGCAGGTGCATCCTGAACAATTCCTGGAAAGCGGGGCCCACGTACTTCAGTGCCCACGGGCAGGCCACAAGTCTCGACTACATTGCAGTGCCTCACGGTCTATGCTACCACAATACTTCTTGCAGAGTCTGGCGGCGAATGATTAAGGCCCCCAAACTCATCAATTACAACGTGCCGCGCGACCTCGCCCTACCGAATGCAGCCGCCAACGTCATCATCCCCAATGTGTTCATCGACTTAAAGAGGACCGCCCGGGACTACGACAAGACGGCCCTGGCTCTGCAGAAGGGCAAGTACCACAAGGAGTTCAATGGCGTGACGGAGTTTTACTTCGGCAATCACCAGGACAAGCTGAAGAAGTTGGTCGGTCGTGGGGCTCCTCGCGATCCCCATGAAGGAGGCAGCCATGCCCGTCTTCGAGCGCCCGAAGTCCAAGCTCGTACTGTACCACCAGCTCAAGGACGAACGTCTGCGGCTACCCCAGGCGTGCAACAAGCTCAGAATGGAGTACTCCGGGACCGACCCCAACTACGAGATCGAGTACCACATCGAGGTCTTCTCACGAGCCCTCAAGAAGCAGCAGCGCCAGCACGAAGCAAGACGTCAACACCTCGAGGAGCGCACCTACGAGGCTAGGCAACGACGAGAACACGCCGAAGTTCTTCAACAGTCTCGCATCATGGCCAGCTCCAAATACGGCAAGCGCAGCCGCAACTACAGCCGCGCGACCAGAGCACGCCCCAGTGTGCAGGAGTGGGTAGTTCACATTGCAGCAGACGGCCAGCACAGAGGGTTTAGTGCTCGCCAGCTCGACCTAGAGGAGGAGCAGCGCATCTCGAAAGAGACCTCCCACGAGTTTACCACAGAGCACAACCTACAAGTTCGCCAGGAACAAGAGGACGCCACGGACGGCATCAAGCGAGCTATCTACGGCGTCACCAAGCGGCTCAAGTACTTCAAGAAGTGCGCCCCCGTGCCAGACTGGATACTGCCCGCCGAGATCTTCCATATCACCTTCCAGCCCACCTACTTCACAAAGCAGCAGCCGAGGACGACTGGCGTGGGCTACGATGACGAGCTCGCCGCGCTCCCCCTCGCGCAGGAGAGCTTCGAGCCAGCCCTCAACCACGCGTGCCGCGTCGGCTTCAAGTCCGAGCCGTGGCCACTTCTACCTCCTCAGGCTCGCGGCTGCTGGCTTCATTGGCGTCGCGAATACCCCGCGCGCCAACGCCGCGGAGGAGAAGCCTACCAGGCCAAGGGCGACCTCAAGCTGAAGAAGTCGCTCACGGAGACGATCAAGCAAGTGATGTCCAACACTCAGCAGATCGCCTGGGTCGTTTTCGCCGTCTACAGCACGTATCCGATGTCGGCTCAGTCCGACGGAATCAAGACACTCCATGCCTGCAGGGAGATCTACGCAGACAAGCGCAAGGAGGCGGGCAAGGGACGCTCGCTCGCTTCGCCCCCCTGCCCCGCGGACGTGGGCGACAATACTAAGAGCAGTCTCACAGAGCACGGGCAGTTAGTGGACCAGTTCAGCGTGGAGATAGACCTCTACAAAGTGAAGCACCTGAAGCTCAGCAAGTGCGATGACAGCTACCACGCGAAGTTCACACTGTATCTCGTGCAGGGGCCCAGGACCGTCTCCGATGCCGAGGAGGTTCCGCAAGAGGAGCAGGAGCAGCAGTGCAACACCAAGGACAGCAACCACAGCGCGCTGATCCAAGTGGGAGCTACGGCGAAGACGGATCAACCACTTAAGGGAGTCATGGAGGACGAGCTGGCTGCGTGGAGGGCAGGGCTATGACTACGAGTAGGAGAATATGGATGGCCGGTACGACTACGCCTCGCTCGGCAAGGTGATTGGCGTGCGTGGCGCCGTGATCACAATGAAGGTGCCGCTCTGAGCGGCGACGGCGGGGGCTTATCCTTGCGGCCGAATGCACTGCCTTGCCCCCCACTGCCGCTCTATCTATCTATCTATCTATCTACCTCCTCCTCCTCCTCACATGCCTCTCCCCCATCACCCCCCACACCTCCTCGCTTGCCCCTCATCCCCAATCTCGTCCTCCCCTTCGGTAACCTCCTTTTCGTGGAGCGTATCTCAGCAATGCTCTTGTCGGCGCAGACGGCTTCGGCACTCCAGGTGGCAGCCCTCCGGAAGGGCGGGGGGGGACATGCGCGGGCGCTGGCCGAGGCGTTACCTGAAGCTCGAGACCGTGACCAACAACAACCTCGGGTACGCCGGCCCGGGCGAGGCCCCGTCGGCCGGCGGCAGGGGGAGGAGGAAGAGGAGAAATAACATTAAGAGGATGAGGACGAGGAGGAGGAGGAAGAGGAGGAGGAGGAGGGAGGAGGACAAGGACGAGGACGAAGAGGAGGAGGAGGAGGAGGAGGAGGAGGAAGGGGAGGAGGAGGAGGAGGAGGAGGAGGAGGAGGAGGAGGAGAAGGAGGAGAAGGAGAGGGGGCAGCAGGAGGGGACGGAGACGAAGGAAGATAATGAGAGGGGTAGGAGGATGAAGAGGGAAGATGGGGATACGGAGAGGGAGAGGGAGAGGGACAGGGAGGAGGATGAGGAGGAGGAGGAGGAGAAGGAAAAGGAGGCGCAGAAGCAGGAGCAGGAGACGGAGGAGGTGAGGGTGGCAGCGGCCTCGATTGCGGTACTCATGCCACGGTCCGAGGACGGATTAAGATGAGGAGAAGTTTGAGGAGACGCAGGAGAATGACGACGACGATGATGACGACGGCGAAAAGGATGAGGATGAGGATAAGGATGTTGATGAAGATGGAGAGGAATAGGATGGTGATGATGATGATGGTGGTTGTGATGGTGATGCTGGTGATGCTAGCGATGCTGTTGTTGATGATGATGATGATAATGATGGTGGTGATGATGATGCTGATGATGATGATGATCAGGATGGTGATGCGGATGGTGATCTTTATGGTGATGACGATGGTGATAGAGATGGTGATGGTGATGGTGGTGATGTTGTTGCTGATGATGATGATTCTGAGTGTGATGGTGATGCTGATGAAGATTGTGATAATGATGCTGATGGGGCTGATGATGCTGCTGTTTTCGTTGAGTGTGATGATGCTGATGCTGATAACGATGATGATGATGATGATGATGATGATGATGATGATGCTGTCGCTGATGATGATGATGGTGATGGTGATGGTGATGGTGATGGTGGTGGTGGTGGTGATGGTGATGCTGCTGATGATCTTGATGATGATGCTGATGATAATGAGCATCATCATGCTGATGATTAAAAGGATGACGCTGTTGATGATGCTGATGATGCTGATGACGATGTCGGTGATGCTGCCGATGCTGATAATGGTGACGTGGATGACAATGATGATGATGATGATGATGCTGTCGCTGATGATGATGATGGTGATGGTGATGGTGATGGTGATGGTGATGGTGATGCTGATAATGATGCTGCTGATGATGATGCCGCTGGCGACTAGTCGGATTATGATGATGATTTTGTTGATGATGGTGATGCTCATGCTGGTGATGCTTGCGTGTGTGATAATGACGACGATGATTATGCTGATACAGTCGATGACGTTGTTGATGATGCTGATGGATGGTCACGATTGTGATGCTTATGATGGTGCTGGTGATGATGAAGATGATGAGGATGATGCTGATGATGATGATGATGATGATGATGATGATGATAGTTAAGTTGATGATGAGGATGATGGTGATGGTGGTGATGGTGATGATGATGTCGTTGATGATGATGATGATCATGATGATGATGCTGCTGATGATTATGACGACGATTATGATGATGCTGATTAGGGTGATGATGCTGCTGATGATGATGCGGATGGTGATGATGAAGAACATGAACATGATGAATACGAACTTAATGCTGATGCTGATGATGTTGCTGATGCTGATGATGATGGTTATGATGATGATTATAATGCTGATGCTGATGCTGATGCTGATGAGGCTGATGAGGATGATGATGAGGATGCGGATCATGATGATAATGACGATGCGATCACGATGAGTACGAAGAGGAGGAGGATGGAGGAGCAGAAGGAGGAGGAAGAGGAGGGGGAGAAGGAGGAGGAGGAGGAGGAGGAGGAAGAGGAGGAGGAGGAGGAGGAGGAGGAGGAGAGGAGGAGGAGGAGGAGGGGGAGGAGAAGGAAGAGCAGGAGGATGAGGAGGGGGAGGAGGAGACCGTCGAATACGCTGTACCGTGCACCGTGGCCGCCGCGTGACTTTCGCTCAGAAGCAGAGCGCGGGGCCAGGGATTGATGATGCCGGCTGCGACCTCAGGAGCTTGTCATTGCCTCCGCCGTTACCTCACCTCGAGCGGGACGCCCAGTACTTCTGGTCGGCACTGCGACGAGGAAGAGCCTTCTCACATAGAAAAGGATGGAGAAGGAGGACGAGGAGGAGAAGACGTTTGGAGAGGAACAGCAGCAGGAAACGCAAAGAAAGGGAGGGGATAAGAAGAGGAATACGGGAAGTGGAGGGGAGTGGGGCGGGGAAAGAGGAGAAGGGTGGAGGGAGGAGGGATGAGGAGGAGGAGGACGAGGAGGACGAGGAGGGGGAGGGGAGGAAGAGGAGGTAGAGGAGGAGGAGAAGGAGGAGGAGCAGCAGGAGCAAGAGGAGGAGGAGGAGGAGGAGGAGGAGGAAGGAGGAGGAGGAGGAGGGAGGAGGAGGGGGAGGGAGGGGAGGAGGAAAAAGAAGGAGGAGGAGGAGGAGGAGGACGAGGAGGAAGGAGGAGGAGGAGGAGGAGCAGGAGGAGGAGGAGCAGCAGGAGGAGGAGGAGCAGGAAGAGGGAGGATATGGAGGGAGGAGGTGGAGGGAGGCGGTGGTGGAGGAGGAGTAGGAGGAGGAGGAGGATGAGGAGGATGAGGAAGAGGTTGAGGGAGGAGGAGGAGGAGGAAGAGGAGGAGGAGGAGGAGGAGGAGGAGGAGGAGGAGAAGGGAGGAGATGGAGGGAGGAGGTGGAGGAGGTGGAGGAGGAGGAGGCGGAGGTGGGAGGGAGGGAACGAGGGATGGGAGCGCGATGGAGCCTCCTGGCCGTCCCGCCGGGCCCCGCTGCAGGACTCGGGCGGCAAGGAGGACGACCGCCTGTCGCGGCCGCCCAACATCCGCTACGAGCGGGCCCTGGACGTCGGCGGCGCGGCCGCGGACCTGGCGACGACCGCGGGTTAGAGGAGGGAGAGGCACGAAGGAGAGGATCGGGCCGGACGAAAGGGGGGGGATGGGGAAAGGGGTCGGGGATGGCCAAAGGTGCCTCTGGCCCAAGGTGCTCCCGGTGTTTCGCTCAAGGTTCGAGCCCCTGGGGCCCTGCGGGCCGCGTGAGGGGTGCTCTGGAGGCCGTGGGGGCCTCCTTGGAGATCCTGGGGGCACCTTGGGCCAGGGGCACTGCTGGCAAGACCCAAAGGGGGGGGGGCGGGGTACGAAATATCTGCTGCGTGCAGCTGGTTCCGGCCCGGCCGCCGGGCGCCTTTCCTTGATGCACGGGCGCCTCCCAGCGCCAGGAGGCGCTAGGAAAACCAGCCGCGTGAGCTGATTCTCTACCCTACCCTCTGCTATCTCAGCCAAGAGGCCGCTTGCGCCAAAAGCGTGCAGAGCGGCAGGCAGACCCAGATCCTCAGAGGAAACACGAGCTCCCCGAAGTGCAAGCAATGTATTGGGGCACTTGTGTGTGTGGCGTGTGTGGTGCGTGTGTGTGTGTGTGTGAGTGAGTGAGTGAGGGAGTGAGTGAGTGAGTGTGTGTGAGTGTGTGAGAGTGAGAGTGTGTGTGTGTGTGTTGTGTGTGAGAGTGTGGGTGCGCTCTCCCTTTCTCCCCGCCACCCTCGCCCAGACGGCAGTGTGCCGTCCCCCATCTGAGCCGGTGCGCGCGGGAAGCGCCCTGGGTTTCGGCCGCCGTACTTGAGTTGCTTCGCCTCGTCGCCGTGCGCGAGGCCGCGACTGCCCAAAAGTGTGTGAGTCTGTGTGGGTGCCCTTTCTGGCAGGCAAGTAATTAGGTCAGCGTGCACTTCGCTCCCTTGTCACGCTAATCGGACCGACTGTCGTCACGCAGGGGCAGTGTAGAGCATGTTGTCGTTGAGAACAAACAGCAAGCGGGTCAGCAGAGCAATGGGGAGGGGAGGGGGGAGGGGATCCAGGGGGAAGGGTGGAGCCGAGTCTGTCTGGTAAGAGGGGTGTATGGAAGCTCTGGTTCTTCCGTCCGTCTCCCCCGTCTCTACTTTCCGATTCCCTTCCCTGGACAGCCTCTGTCTCTCTTTCCCTGGCCCTCCCATCGAGGTGATCTTCCCCAAGAGCCCCTACTCGCCGTGCGACGTGGGCCTGAATGGCGCGGCGTCTCCCTGGCCATGGGGCAAGGGGGGGGGCGGGCGGGCAGGGAATGGAATTGAGGGGGAGGGGAAGGAGGATAAGGAGGAGGAGGAGGAGGAGGAGGAGGAGGAGGAGGAGGAGGAGGAGGAGGAAGGAGGAGGGGGAGGAGGAGGAGGAGGGGGAGGGGAGGGGAATGGGAAGGAAAGGGTGGGGAGGTGGCAGGATGGGACCCTTGCCGCCGCCTCCGTTGCGGGCTCTGGCTGCCGCCGCCTTCTGCCGCCCGCCGCTCGCTCGATCGCGCGCCCTCGTGTGCGCACCGCGGCGGCCGAGCGCGGCGGCGGGCGGTGGCACGCCCGTCGAGCGCGGAAGGCAGACAAAGGCAGGATCGGACGCACTCCAGAGACGCTCCTCCTCCTCCTCCTCCTCCTCCTCCTCCTCCTCCTCCTCCTCCTCCTCCTCCTCCTCATCGTTCTCCTCCTCCTCATCGTTCTCCTCCGCTTCCTCCGCATCCGTAGCCCGGTCGTGGGGACATGTGGAGCGACGCTGCTTGGCACAGCCGGGCTGGTGGGAGGGAGGGCGGAGGGCGAGGAGGGGGGGGGGGGACCTGGAGAGGGGCGGGTTTGGAAGGAGGTCGAGGGGGATGCGGAGGCGGGGGAGGGCAGAGGAGACAGGGAGGGGGGGGGGGGAAGGGGAAGGGGCAGTGGCCGCTCAGCGATCGTGAGTTCTGACACGACGCGATGGTTGCTCGGGATCCACTCCTTTCAACATTGCAACAGTGGACCAGGAGGTCTTCGTGGAGCACCCCATTGGATATGAGGATGCAGGGCAGGACATCTGTTCGTGGGGTAGGACCCATAGCGGGGGGCCAGGCTGGGCTCCATCAGCGTCAAGTCCGGCGCCAGCGTGGTGCTGGAGTTTGCGCTCGTCGACACGAAGACCGGCGCTCCAGTGGTGAGCTGCCGCTCCTGTCTCGCCCCCTCCTCATCACCTCCTGTCCCAGCTCCGTGCCCCCCTTCCCCCCTTCCCCGTCCATCATACCCACGTCATACGCCCCTTCTCATCCTGCTCAGATCCCCCCTTATCCTTCCTCCTCCGCGTCCTTGTTCTCGGCCTTTGCCTTTCCTTTGCTCAGGTGCCACATCCGGGGGGGGGGGGGATGGGCCCAGGGGGGACGCATCGACCCCCAATTTCCAACCGATCGCCGATAGGGGCCCGATAGCCCGCCCCGCCCAGGACCATGCAGATTCGCTATCGGGGGACTGATTGCCGACCCATCGGCGATGTGCCGCCGATGCGTGCTCGATGTTCCCCACTCCTGAGCTGCCCACCCCGAACTCGGGGGCAACTGCAGGGGGTGGGGGTGTTGGTTCGTGGGGGGGACGCACCGACCCCCAGGCGCCATCTGATTGCCGATGTGGGCCCCGCCCAGGAAAGTGCGGACTCGCTGTCGGGGGCATACCGCCAATCCATCGGCGACGCATCGCCGGTGAATTACGGGTCTATGCTTCCCCCTCTGAGCCAGCCCCCGTAACGACGTCCCCCCGCACCGACACTGCTCGCTCGGGGCATGCACAGGGTGGTGCAGCTCCTGGGCGTCCGCCTGTCCGCCGCTGAGCGGCCCTGCTCTTCGCCCCGCGGCCATGCACCACCGAGTCGTGCTCGAGGCTCCCGGCCCTGAGCTGGTCGCCCCCAGACGTTGCCCCTCACTCGCGCCCGCTCCCCCGACCTCTCCAGGGGTGCGTTTGGTCCAGAGCTCCGAGGCGCATCCGACGGCGGCCACGAGGGCCTCCCAGGAGGCCCAGGAGGGGGGAAAAACGAGGGAGGGGTGGCTCGGAGCAGGGCGAGGCGTATGCAGACCGCGGCAGCTCCAACGCACCAATCCTCCGAGCGGCGCCCCGCCGTGGCGGCGAGGGGGGGCCCCTCGAGGGCCAGCTACCGTTCCTCCCTCCCCCTCCTCCTCCTCCTCCTCCTCCTCCTCCTCCTCCTCCTCCTCCTCCTCCTGCACGTACCAACTCGCCCTCCTCCGAGTCATTCGCCGCAGCGCGGTCTGGGCACGCTGTCCTCCTCCGAGGCCTGCCGGACGGGACGGCGTCGCAGGGAGCCGCCGCTCGCCGGCGCAGCCCTGCGCGCGTGCGGCTGCTCGCGTGAAGCCGTGAGCCTGCGGGCGCCCTCGTCCCCGCGCAGTGTGCCGCGCCGGCAGCCCGCGCCAGCCATCTCTCGCAGGATCGCCGCGCCCTCGCGCGTGAGCTGAGGCTCCTCCTTTCTTCCTGTCGGTCCTTCGGGGGTGGACAGAACCCCCAACAGTGACACGTCGATTAGTGAATTGTCCGTTTTCGGTTCTCGAGATGTCGCCGCGGCCGTTATTTTCCAGGCTTGCGCCCGCCAAGTTTGGGCCTCAGATCGTTTTCATTAAACCACGTTTTACTAAAGGGGGGTCTGTCCATCCCCGAATCCTCTCGAGCCCCTGGCCCCGGAGCCTGTAACTCGCTCTTCCTCCTAGCTCTTTCTTCCTCCCCCCGCCCCGCCGCGCAAGCCTGCCTCCTCGCGCGGACCAGAGCCTCGAGGCGCATCCAGCGGTGGCCACGAGGGCCTCCCATGGAGGCCCAGGAGGGGGAAGAACGAGGGCTGGCGCGGGCGTGGGCGGCCTGCTGAGAAGGCCTCCTAGATGGGGTCGGAGGATCGCGCCGCATCGCCGATGCATCGGCGATGCGGCTCGATGCGGAGCCCGATTTGCTTCACGTCGACGTCGCCGATGCGTCGCCGACGTCGACGTTGCATCGCCGATGCATCGCCGATGCATCGACGAATCATCAGGGCTTCGAAGACGAAAGAACGGCAGAAACATAAACCTTCGACGCTCCGCGCGGATTTCTTGGATCTGCGCTGGGACCCCAAGAAATCCCAGAAGTCCGCGCGGAGCGCCGAAAGTTTATGCTCACGCCGTTGTTTGCTCCTCTAGGGCTTCGGGCGGTTCGGGATAGCTACAGATTCGCGCTTCTGGGGCCCAAACCGGAGTTACCCCGGACCGCAATTATCCCAGATCACTCGGGCGTCCAACCCTCCCGAATCATCAGGGATGGGGGCAGTCCGGGGTAATTACAGATTCGCGCCTCGGGGGCCCAAACTGGAGTCACCCTGGAGAGCAGTTATCCCCGATAAGTCGGGCGTCCAACTTCTGAGAATGCCTCGGCCTCGCTGGGACGTCTGCATTCCTTTTTTTCTCAAGACCTCAAGCATTACTCCTCAATGCTGCATCACATGGCAGCATACTATATATATAGGTGTATATATATACACATATATATATATATATATATGTACATGTATGCTGGGGGTAATCCAGACAGCTCTGCGGTCCCCGTGCTCAACATGGCGCCAAGAGCCCAGAACAGCCGAGTGTTCAGACCTGAAGTCACGACCTGAGGCCCGGGCGTGTGCACGTGACTCGGCGAGGCCAGCGCCGGAACAATCTGGACCATCTTGCGGCGCGTGTCTTGGCATCGCTCGGATGTGTGGATTTGTTCTCGGCGAGAACCATCGAGGACCATCCTGGGCCATCGAGCAAGAAAAAGCACACACGAAACCGAACACTGCACGGGAAATGGACGTCCGAGCGACGGCAAGGTGTCCATATCTGTCCGTCGGGGCCAGGGGGTCCGGGCTCCTGTCCCTAGGAATCCGAGGTGCACCGGAGGTGGGGAAAGATCTGGCCCCTGGAGGCTCGAGTTTTGTTCATGTCCAGTGCGCCTTGATATGGATGTAAACGTTGCCCGCATCTTGGCGCACCTTGGGACCGTTGGCAATCTCGAAAACAAAGCACGCGCGAAAGCAAACAGCGCACGGGGAATGGACGTCCGAGCGATGGCAAGAGGCGGGGGGGCGGCTATCAGAAGGCAGGGGCCTTCTCAGAGGGGCCTCCAAGAAGCTGGAAGAGTCCCTGAGAAGCCCCCTGCTCTCTCAGCAGCCCCCCGCCTCTCTCAGAAGGCCCTCCCCCCTCCCCTGGCGCGACCCTCTGGTGCGCGCGGGCCAGCGGCGGCTCGGCGGCGGGGCTGCGGGGACCCTGATCTCCGGCGGGCCGAGCAGCACCTCGCGCCCGAGGTGCCCCTCACCAGGGTCCGGCCCTCGGCCTCCGGCGACCCTTAAGGGAGCACGTGGTGCCGATCTCGGCCTCCGGGGTGCCCTTCCTCCGTGCCCTTAAGGGCCGCCAGGAGTGGCCCGGGACGGCCAGCCGGCCCCGCGGAGGTGCAGGCGGGGGCCCACGCCGCGGAGGGAGCCGAGGCGTCGGGGGTCTGGGCTGCTGGGGCAGCACCGGACGGGGCAGGGCCAGAGGGCCCACGCGAGACGCGAGTGGCCCGCGAGGCCCGTGCGCACGGCTTTCGGGGGCCCGCCCGGCCGCTCTCGCCTCCCCCCCCCCCCCGACCCCCCGCCCCTTGTCACGTACGTCACGCGGACGAGTTGATGACGCGGTGGTGGTTTCGAAACTCGACGGCAGCACGTTCTGTTGGTTTTCGGCAGCCTCGGCAGCCCTCCGCTTGAGGTGATGGTGGCCGGTCAACCCGCTGTGGCCAGCATCAGACGGGACGTGGTGAGTGGGTGGTCCAGGCAACGCGCCTGGGGTATTGACATGTTGCCCCCTCTGCCGCTCTTCTTTCCCAAATAGGCGTCTTAGACGTTGTCCCCGACCCTGCGCTGCGACATACATACAAAGGCCCCATCGGTGCTTCTTTCTCGTTTTCCTCTGGTTGCCCCACAGGTCGTAGAGGATCTGGCCCTGAAGTTCTTCGACATGGACCAGGGTAGCGAAGGTGCCGCTGCCGCGGTTTCCTGGAATCGGAGCCCCTTCATCATCACCTTTCTCGTCATTGCTCCTGCTATCTCACCCTTGCTCCCTCCTCTCCCTCCTCCTCTTCCTCCTCCTTCTCCACCTCCTTCTCCTCCTTCTCCTTCTCCCCCTTCCATCCCTGCTTCACCTCTCTCTGTTTCTCCTCCTTCTCCTCCGTCTCATATCCCTTCGCCCGACGCTTCCACCAGCGTCTGCCTATCCTCTCCCACTATATTCGTCCGCTCCCACATCGCAACACTGAGCCAGTCAACTGTAGATCCCGTGATCGATCGGGAGGGACACGAGGAGGAGGGAGAAGTCGTCAGTGCCTCGCATCTGCGCCAGCGCCACCGATGCGCCCATCATCGCGAGCAGCTGTCCAGCGCCCGCCCAGGCAAGTCCAGCGAGGTCGTGTCCGCCAAGGGCTTCAAGCACTTCCGCGTCATCCACGACACCGCCATCGTGTCCGCCACGGACTTCGGGCCGTGAAAGGAGGGTGGGAGGAGCAGGAGGGGATGACGGG